>KZ505873.1:315814-426199 GCA_002844005.1 Limosa lapponica baueri | reverse complement strand
AAAAACCCAAAATGGCAATGAATAAAACTTCCTGTAATATAATCATTTGCAAATAAGAGATTCATAAGGTGCAAGCACACTCAAACACTCACAGCTTACATAAATATTTTGTTCTAGATGGAATCAGAGATTTGTTTAGTAAGTAAGAGTGACTTAAGGTGTTCTTAGTTCAACTCTCTGTGTAATTTAAAAGAATGCATCTTTGAACAGATTAATGTCTATATGAGTATCTGTGTCCCGAAGATTTGTAGACAGACAAAGACTTGGAAAGTCTATTACTTTTACATAACTTGTTAAAATGAAATTCTTCAATTTTTTAATTACATTCTATTAACATCAAATTCAAGTAAATTCATATAATTTTTAATTTAACTCTGTACCTGATTTGCAGAGTAAGAGATATTGGGATAAAGCCTGCTATTTATTTTGATGCTTATGTAAGTAAAGCATTTCTATCTTTTGTGCGATTGTTTCATTCGTCAGTGACTTCCACTCACCGTCACATGAAAATATAACAGCGGAAGCCCTGTCTCTACCTCCCAGTGCCAAACCCAGACTTTATTTTTCTTTTTAGCTATAAACTATGTTCATAGCCAGGTGCCTACAATAAAGACTGTTCAAAGGTAGAAGTCTGAGAACAAATGTCATGCAGTGCATTTTTTTCAGACTGAGCTTTGGTCTTCATCAAGGTCTGACAAATATTGGCATTATATGTCACTAAGAAGTAAAAGAGCATGCTCTGACCTTCAAGAATCCTCACAATATGTACATTATGTTGATGTGCCCTTTGTTTTGTCTCTGTTAGTTTGCTTTGGCGGCTTTAGCAATTTGGTTTAATGCAAGGTTGTTTTACCAAGTTTTATCTGCCTTTTTTAACCATGAACTGGACAACTGACTCAGTCTGACTTTTATGACTCAGTGTTTTCCTTACTTGTACTCCCGTGGTAATCAAGGCAACCACAGTAGATTGGGTTCAAGTACATTGTCAGCAGTGATGAGCATCCTCAGGAGTTTTGCACATTCCTTTTGGGGAAATAATCACAGTGTCTCACCATGTTTCTGAAGTTCCTTCTGTCGTTGTGTCAATTGCTATGAATAGAAAATTAAGCTGAACACTTGATGAGATATAGTCACATGCAGTGAAACTTTATAGTTCTTTAAGTATTTGACTATGTTTTGTTCAGGTAACACTTTTTAAGTGTTATCACTTGACAGTCTGACCTACCACGTATGTCAGGACCAAGTTACAACTCGGTAACTCTACCTGACTTTCGCTTTTCAAATCTGTAAAGAATAAATAAAGAAATAAAAGAAAAAATATAAGAAAAGATAGTCAAGTGGCTGTTCTAGTGTCTTAAAGAATCTCGGTCATCACCACGCATACACACACATGTAAATGACTTCAGAAACATTAATTGATTGAGGTCATGATTTCTAAAATGTCTCATCAGTACCTTTTCTTAGTGCCCATTGAACCCAATGGTAAGACTATCACACCCTCGGAAAAGTACTAGAAGGCAAGAAGGAATGTACTTGCTAGAAGCAGGAGAAAAGTAGAGTGACTCAGTTACAACGTATCATGAGAAATTCCTCCACAAAGAAAATGCAAAACTGAGAAGACATTTACAACAGAAATTGGCTGATCAATGATAGTAGTTATGTAGCATTTCCCCCTAATATTGATTTATTTTTCATAGATTCATATATTCATAGATTAATGCCAGAGAGGTATTAAAGCAGCTAGTCTGACCTCCTCTACATCATAGGCCATAACATTTTATCCTATTATACTTGTATTGAACCCAATCATTGTTTGTAACTGAAACATATTTTAGACAGGCATTCAAAAGCAATGTGAAGATTTACAGACGCTCTATCCACACACTCCCACAGTCTTACCCATGAGTTCTTTACTATTGATTTTGGGGTCCTCAGTTTTTTTTTGAAATTGGGTTTGCTTTGATGATGTTGTTCTAAAATCAATAGTCATGCTATTTTACCCATTTTAATCATCAGCCCTGGTACCAGTTCCTGCTGGAAGCTAGTCAGTGTGGAGTGGAGTCTAACTGTAGGAAACGAGGCTCATTTAGAAAGTTATTCACACCTTGCTCTGTCAATGGAGAGAAATTGGCTCCTTCAAGGTTAGATTTTTCCATCTACTACCTGACTCACCCTCTGGAGGAACCTGTTCCTCAGAAGTCCTTTCCAGTATATTAGAAGAGGTATAATATTAAGATGGGTGAAACTAATCACCAGTTTCTGACCTGTAAGTTGCAGTATCAGGGTGTACAAATGACATCTCGAGGACAAAACCCCCATAATTTATGGTTCTTGGATATTTTCAAAAGCTTTTTTAAGAAGTCTGACAGAAGAATCTGCTCCATGTTATTCGCCAGGAATACCTGCAACAAAACTCAGCCTATGTTTAGGTCTGCCCTTGTACCTATCTGTAGTTATAGTCATGCCTCTCTATACCTATATATCTATACCTTTTTATCTATATATCTTTTGCGTATGCTGGATAAAATGGACAGATAGAAATGGCTATGAGATGTGAACCAAGAATTACTTCATACTTTGCTGCTGGATTTTTAATACAGTAGCTCCTTTGATCTCAGGCCCTAGCTATATCTGCTGCAGTGGATTTCAGTCCCTTGTGTGTCTGAGGGAGTCTTAAGCCTCCGGAATACACCTAGAGTAGCCATGAAAAGTCACCTGCTGAGATTAGATTTAAATGTATTAGACCCAGTTATGCACATCACTGGACTGCTTTTCTGGGGAAGGAAAAGAGTTTCTTTTTATTTCAAATCAGAGAGTTCTCCAGTGGTCTGTAGAATCCATTTCTCATCTGATGAACATACAGGTAGATATGTATATATACGCGTGGAAGTGTATATACATACATATGTGTGTATTTTCATTAATTTTTAATTTTATTTTGCATACACAACAGATCATATACAACAGTAAAGGGGGAGATAAATGCATACACATATGCTCAGTCCCTGGAGGTCCGCCTCTTCTTAAGGATAAGGTCATTTTCCTGAGGAACATGTGGAGTTGCACACCTGGAGGTCAGGAGATCTTAATACCCTGCTCTCCTACTCCTGGTTAACTATTGCTTACACTTATTTAAGGGAAAGTGGTACTTAGAGTTATTTTTTTAAAATTTTTTTTTTTAGTAAAATTGGTTGTGGGCGCCCTACCTTGTGCTGAATTCAATGTCTTCCTGTTAGACAGTATATGATTAAGTCCCTCAGCTAAGAAAGGGGTAGGTTTGCCTAACAACCAGAAATAAAATGAATTTAGGTCCCTAAGATGCTTAGGCTAGTCAAAATGCTGATACCTCTTCACATGTGCAGTGGACCAACCTCAGCTACCAGTGATACCTTTAGAATATTTACCAGCAAAAACCTTCCCCACTTAGATTTTCATATGGGTTAGGTATTTTATAGGTTGAATGTAAATTAAAAGTAGGTTTTTAAATGTCACTTTTCCAAGATGATCATTACCATTTAGGTATGAGACCTAAAGGTTATGATAGAAAGTTTTGTGAAAATTTCAGCTCAGTAGCAATCAAAAAAAAGCAAATTTAATACTAGAAATCATTAAGAAATAATAGCAAATGAAACAGAAAATGCATTTAGATGTTTGGAAACAGAGATGGTTGAACCATGTCTTGAGTGCTGCATATATCTCTACTGCACTTATCACAATGATGATGAGAACTGGTTCAAAGATTCACAGAATAGAAAAAGGATGTTGTAGAGACAGTATGACAGACCACTACTGAGTTGTGAAAGTTTTGATGATGAGGAATAAGGTTTGGTTGCTGATCGCCTCTCCCAAAAAAAGAAAAGGAAAAAAAAAGGCTGAGATAATCAAAGCTAGCAAGACTAGGATTCAAAATATGTAGTAGGAGTTCACTCTACACAATTAGAAGACTAAATGTGAGAAGACTTGTGTAACTCCTTTCAAAAGGAGGTTTTGGGTAATAAAACTTTCAACACATTCAAGGGGACAATATTTACATGTATAGAATTAAAAAATCTCCTGATGGTTCCTAAATGCACAGAATCCACATCCAGGTAAGGAAGTCCCTATGCGAAAGCACCTGGGTTTGGAAGAGTCCTAGGGCAAAACCTTATTCTTCCTGTAGAACATGTTTAATAATGAAATGAAAACCAGTGTTGTTATTCTGATCTTCACCTTCTTAAGAAGCTTTGGGAATCTGAGACCTCAAAATTCCTGGACTTTAAAGATTTAGCCTCTTTTCCTCAGTGACTCTGTCATAAAATTGGGTTTCTCCTTTACAATGAAGTGATAAAATAACCTAGTGAAAGGCTGCTAGCCACAATGACTCCATGGTATCCATGATTATGTAGGGATGGCTGAGAAATTCTATAAACTGGGCTTTCTTTCTTATCATTTAAAAGAACTATATAAAATTTCTCTTGGGACACAAATTCCTGGCAGGCATTGTTTTGATGAAGTATTATGATAATACACCACTGAAGCAGTAACAATCGTGGATATTACAAAAAACATGTCAAAAGAGTAAGCTGTTCTTTCAGTGTGTTGAAATGCATCACTAGAGCAACAGTTGCCAAAGGAAAAAGGATTGTTATAGGCCAGAGTGCTTTAGAGGTTCAGAGAACACCATGAGTGATGTGTATTATTATTTATTTGTTGGGAGGTTTTTTTATTTATTGCATGGCTACCACAGAGTGGCCTCTGTACAAATCTATATTAAAAAAGAGAATTTTATGAGTTATTTTAAAAGAAAGTTTTTATAGTATATGATTCCTAATATATCAGCAAGATCTTTCATAAAACACATTGCATAGCTAAAATATTTCATTTTCAAAATTAAAATTTCAAGTACAAACTTAAAAGAAACAATATACTTTAAAATTATAATTAGGATTCCCTTCTTCATATTTTGATAATTTTAAGATAACTTTTACTTAAACCCATGAAAAATCTTTGAAGGTGCGTATATAGAGATAACTCAGTGTTTATTGTAACTCATGTTACTGCACAGATTTTGTTTTGGGGGTAGATTTTATCTCTCAGAGTCATATGATTTAACAAAAATCTCTATTTCACTTTTCAAGTAATTTTCTTAGCCCTCAATGTTGAGAATAATCCCTTGAAAATATGCTTGAAGTATACCTTCAATATTTAGAAATCAGAAGGCAAAAACTGGAAGATAAGCATGAATTGATGTTCCAAAATTATCAGTCTCATTCTGCATGAAAGAATACAAATATTTTTAATTTTTCTACAAAACTTGAATAGGTGAGGTTTGTGTCACATCCCTTCATCTGCACCTGCCCCATAGACTAAGACATTCTCTCAGTCCATAACATGGACAGACTTTATTCAAACCCCCACCTAGCTAAAACTGTCTGATGGACTAACTATAGTGGTGTCTTCTGATTTCCTTTGTTTTCACTTCATGGTACCACCTAAAGGTTATTCTGGAGCATGATACAAAGGGGCTTCATTACACAGGAGAAAGTGCCCCATTGTTCCTAGGTACTCTGAAGACAAAAAATGGTCCACATCCCTTTATTTCATACCTAGCCAACAAACTGGCACTGCGTCAGAGAGAATGCAGGCACTTTTTCCAGTTGCCTTGTCAAGAAATATAATATATAATAATACCCTGCTTCCTTCCTGCAGGAAAACCTTTTTGTTAAAATTGGCATCTCTGTCTTGTGGCCTTGAGAGCCTGAAATACAGGGTGCAACTTAATCAGCTAGAACAGTGCTGTGCTTGCTGTACTGAATGCACTCCAAAGGTTTCCACAGTGTAAAGAATGGTCAGATGGTATGTGGACTGACTGACTTCTCACCAGGAACACAGTATTTTGCCAACATCTGCATTATATTGTGTCAACAATTACAATATTTCAGAGTTGCTGCTTTCTTTTTATCTCCCAAATCCATCCGTTTAACTGTTCTTGTGTCAGAATGTACCACGGTGCAACTATTTCTAGGAGCTTGGTGTTATCCCATCATTTTTCTTTTGCAGACCCATCCACAGTTGTCCTGCAAGGTGAAAAAAAAAATAAAAAAATCTTCTACTTAATGCTTTCTGAGGAATTTTAAATGCACGTCTTCGAAACACAACAGCTTCTCCCTCAGGGATAGAGTAATGCATCTCACCATGCCAGAACCAGCACCATCTTCAAGTGGGTTGAAGACAGACTACAAGTTCCCCAGCACTGCCCCCTCCCAGGAGACCACTGCTGGGACAGGGCTGAACACACTGTCCTGAGGATGCTCATTATTTTGTCACGTGGTAAAGTGGGTTCTTCCCTCAGAACAGATGGGAACATAATGGCAAAACTGAATACAATTCTATGTAGCAAAGTAAACCAACTGCTTTTGGGAAGACCTGGGCATTTTTTAGAGGGGGTGGAAATCATACAGTGAGGTTATTCTATGCATGTGCAGAAAACACAGTGCTAATTGCAGACAGGACAGAACTTCAGATGGATCCAGTAATGTAGTATAAGTCATGCTGTATCAAGGAAATGTATCTTTTGCTGGAAGCCAGCTGCCAAATCGGAAAATCACTGCTGTGTATCTAGAAGTTGAGACAAAGCCCATGCAAAGAGTTTTGCAAGTAAAATAGACATGATAAACATGGAAAAAATAAAAAACAATTGTTATTCTAAATTCTAGTGTTGCAAAACTAAACAGAGAATGACTAGGTCTACTAAAGTCTGCAGTAATACAAATGATGAAAGAGTGCTATGAGGAATCTGTGGCAGGGATGGCAATTAAACCTGTATTTCCTAAGTCCCAGGGCGAGAATGTTAAACCCGAGACCATCTTTCTTTTCAGTTAATATTACCTCTGGCACAGTAAATGTTGAAAAGATTGTGTTTTCGTTATTAAATGCAGCTTGTATTCATAATCAGGGACTAATGATTATTTTGTTAATAAGAACTAATGTAATTTTCCAAAACCACAACCAGGCACCATTCCTTGAAATTTTTCTTTGTTTCTTGATGGTTATCCATTTCTGTTCATATACTTGTAGTCAACATTTGGTTGACTACAGCTGTCATTTGAAGCTTGATTCAGTTGTTTATACAGATGACTAGCACCATGTGAGCTACCCTAGGAAATCTCACCTGGCCATCAGCCACCACCTCAGAAATCCATGGGCTCCTCATAGTCTTTTACTGTGTCTGTCACATATACCTAGGAGGATGTTTCAAATACCCCAAAGGGGTATTGGTACACTCAAAGGGTACTAGAAGCCTATGCTTATGCAACTTAATTTAACTCTGGGTGCCATAGGTTAGGCACCAAAGAGGCGGGATTCAGTTTGTAGCTTAGAGGAGATAAATTTAGGTCTTCTCGGTGCACAAATTGACCTATGTGCACTTTGTTTCTCCAAAGTCCTTTTATAGTTGAAGGTCTAGTCAATGCAGTCAACAGGGTTTAGAGAGTAATCCAGTTTATCCCATAGCCAGTACGTACATTTTGTCATTTAAATGCCTCTTTAGATCTCCATAACTGCAGCTGAAATTTAGTCTACACATCGACATTGGCATGTAATACATGAGTTAGGTATCAGTCCAAGAGACGACTTTTAGGCCTTGGTGTACTTTTTCATGTAGTATGTCATAGTCTAAACACCCTTCTCATATTTGAACATGGTTGCATCACCACATATAGTTGATTTTATTTTGATTTGAGAGAGCCGGTTTTGGCCTGCAGATGGTTGATTTCCATCTTCTCAGTTTCTTCAAACATGCCTCTGAAGCACTGAAAAATCTAGTGGAAGTTAAAAATAATGAAAGGAGAAAAATCACATCTGGTATGGTGTTGGTCCTGCCATCAGAAACAGTTTGAGGAAGACAACCTCACAGGAAAACCAACAGGAAGGTTCGGAAGTATTAATCCATTTTATTAATCTGTGTTTTCCTATGGTTGTTTTTTTTTCAAAAGAAATGAAAGGTTTAACACATACATATATAAATCAGAATCTCAAATATAAATACAGGCATCCTCTACGAGACTGAGAGGGCCAAGGTCCAGCATCATATTTTTGCATTTGTTTTCTGTCTTTGTGTATGTATACAGTTAACAATCTCCTAGGCTGAAAAATGGCTAAATTATGACCTCCCCCTTGTACCATCCCTAACTTTCCCTTCTGCTGGCTGCAGTCTTTTTCAGTGGCAATTTACTTACTAAAGACGTCTTTTTCTCCTGTTTGTTTTCTTCAGGCTATTCTTGCTCCAAAGCCTGCTTCATGGGTTGACTCAAGTACTTTTGATATTTTCCTCCAGACTTACTCTTTCTTCCAGAGTCTCTTTTTAATGTACTGCATATAGACACCACGTGTCCTTACTGTCTTCCTGTCAGTAGGTCCACAGCTGACACTCAAGATTCTGTTTTGCTTGCATGAACTGGCCCTGCACTACCTGTCTTTTTCACTGAGCTGTAATTTCCTTTGCTGCAGGTTTCCGCTTCTGTCCAAGATTGTGACCTGCCTTTCCATGCCTGTACACCTAAAGGCTTCCTTTCATTCTTCTCTTCCTTGCATCAAAACCCAAACCCATCCCGTGACACCTGTGCATTCTCAACAGGCACTTATCCATGCAACATAGGAGAGGTAGAAACAGCCTGAATAACTAAACACCCAGGAAGAAGCAGCAGCACCAAAGCCAATTAAAAATAGTTCATGAAGCTAAGATATCTGGAAGCAGGTGAGTTCCCCCAGAAGCTTTGAATGCGTTCAAACTACAGAGAAGCTCTAAGTGTTTTCCCTGCCATTTGAATTTTAATCTGCAGGGAACTAACCTCTTTAGATTAGATGCAAAATACAGTTCTTTCTGAGAAACCAACACACACACACACATATACAAAGGCCTGAAGAACTGAGCTGAGATCAAAACACTTGTTACTTTGAGATTCCTCTGGTGAACTTGAATCCTAGTCTTGAAGGTGAAATCCATCTTCTGAGTCCACAGAGCTTTCTGTTCCCATGGAACTTCTTACAATGTCTATAAAGATTTCTACTCTTAACCTTTCTTGTGTTATAAAAAGCACAGCCACATTCCTCATAACTATTTGATGTCTTATATAAAACCCTTTAAAAAGAAATCCCAAGATAGCATCAAAAGAAAAAGTTGCCCACGGTTGTCTTTAAATGCCATGCTTATTTAATATCGACATGGATATAGAGTCAGTGCTCTTTGAATCTTGGACTCCCAGACTAGCAATGGAGGTGCACAACCTAAAATCTGCCAGTTATTTAAAAAATAATAAAAAAAAAATTTGAATCCATAGGGAAAATGTGTCAAGAGTAAAAGGCAGTGAGGGTGAATTTTGGACAGAGTCCAAAAACAATTGTACAAGAGAGGCTGCTTTTTTTCCGACAGCCTTCTGACATGCTTTCTTCAGTTTTGCCACAAAGCTGAAGTCTTTCCTCAGGAGAAATATGTGTGTGTGCATGTGTGTGTACATGTGAGCTATGGTAGACCCAGAAATTTTAGACACAGGCAAACCTGACGTGAAGGAAAGGGGAGAGATGTAGGACCTCTGAGCTTCCTTGTCAAAAAATAAGCTATTTCGAGTAGTTTACCTTTGAAATATGTCAACTACCAGTTCCTTGCAATTCTATTTTAATTCTATTTTATTGTTCCCAACACACACACATGCCCACATGTGCTCACGTGCAGTCAATGTGTAATGTGCATGTATATTCTAAGGAATAATTTATGTTGATTTGTTACCATCAATGTGTAATTATATGACAGGTCTGATCTTCAAGATGAATCATTTCTTCCTTTGTGATATGATGAGCATGTCATAACACATTAACATCCTACTGACAGCTACAAAATATAGAGACAATCAAAAGACCAGGCTAGGAGGGCAAGATAAAATAACAAGAAAAACTGTAATAGCCATCAGGTGCTGGGTTCTCTCAATTCCCATTGACTTCAGTAGTGCCTAAGATCATGCAGAAATAAAAGATTTTTTTCATGCTTATTTTTCTCATAAAGAAACAAAGAAAGCTTTATTTTGACACTCCACTGAAGTGAAAATATATTTACTGCCTCACAAGTGCATACTTTTTTGATAACGGTGATAAACAATCTATTTGCCTGGTATTACATATATCTTAAGAAGTAGCTTAAGAAGCAGAGTATAAAGAGATTTTGCCAAACCCCCTCTTTTTGTATTTGTATCGTTCCTCTGTGGTAGCAGAAATATCAGTTTGTAGCCTATAGACCTATGATAGGTTAAGCACCTAGGAATTGCTGTTTACAGTTAGGCCTGGAGGGCTAAATCAGGACTGGAGTCAAATCATGTACTCTTCAAATGCATGAGTCCTCAGAGAACTTGCCATCTAATTAGGAATGATATTTGCATAGGAAATGACCTTAGCATTAAAAAATAATCTAGTTGGTTGTTGTTTTTTTATTCTTTTTGTTATGTAGTGAGGAAAGGAATGAAATGTATCGCTAAAAATATGAGAGAAACAACAGGGAGGAATGGATGGGAAATGTAACAAAGGCGAAAAAATAGACCAATTAGGAAATAAACATTTAGAGGCAGGAATATGAGAGAAGGACGAAGACAATAAAACAAATAAGTGAAGTCCAGAACATAAAGAAACAAGATAGTTGATCTAAGTATGAAATCCCTAGAAAATGTCCTTTCAGTAGAAAAGTTGAATTTTTCTTGCTTATTCTCTCTCCATGGACATTTTAGGGAAAAAACAGTGGCTTTAAACTGCTTCAGTTTGAGCTGCTAATGGTTTTCACTGGGTGTTAAGTATCTTATGCAGATGAAGATACTGATGCCTCCATGGTGCTGTCAGATCAAACTGGTATTGACAAAAGCCAAATCCAACGGACATTAATTTCTGAGGCCACACCTCTATCAATGGAGAGAAAACTCCTCACTGGAGATGATTCAGAGCTCCCACCAGTTTTGGTGCTTTGTAACACAACCCGGAATAGCCTGTTCTCTGTTGTCTACAGGGGAATATTAGTCTTTGTGTCTACACCCGTAAGACCCCTGCGATGCGCTACATTGTCATTTCTGAATGAGCTGCTGTGGCTAACCCACTGTATTGGTAAAAAGTCATCCTTGAAGGCAGATTATTGCAATATGTCCCAGTTAAGAGAATGCCACTGTAATTCCTTGTTCAGTGTATATTGTGATGATGCTGCCAGCTCAAGTAGCTTTTTCACCAGTTTTCTCTACAGGTCTTACCTGATGAAATTATTCACTTCAAGCTCTAAAAAAAAAAAAAATTCCCTCCACTTTCCATGTTCTTAATTCCATGATTTGCTGTGATTATCACAGCCTTGTGTATGTTATTTTGCAGCATTTTAATCACTGTCAGGATATCTGGTAGATCTTTTTTTAAAGTCAGTGGGCAGTTTGCATACAAGCCTGCATGTAATCTTTGCGAAAGCTTCTTTATTGACTAACATTTACCTAGCTAAGAGGTCCGTGCTCAAAAATACTATGTCAAATATTCACAGTGTTAATGAGAAAATCCATCTCTCTTGTAGTCAGTGAACTTTTGCTCATTCTTAAGAAGTGGAATTCATTTAAAGAGCAAAAATGTTTAAATAAGCTTAATTTTACTTGCTAAAATCTTTTTCTTTTCCCGTGAGGTGGATTAAAACAGCAACTGAATATTTGTCAAAAATCAGAATTTCTGTACCAGTGATTATGAGGAGAAATATAAAATGAAATAGAATACATGCAGACTTTAAAATGGATAATAACAAGGTAAAAATTGCAACTTTAATTAAATAAACTTTCTTTTTCATGTTTATTGACTCTACTATACAATAATAAGATCACATGAAAGTCTTACCAGGTTAAATACTGTCGACTCCTTTTGCTAGGTACACCTACTTGAATTGGGGTTTTTTATAAAGCATGGACGAATTTGTGCTTTTGTATGGATTTTAAGTCCTGTTGTCATCTTTAGTGACGAAAAAGTTATGTAAAAATGGCCATACACACCCTTTACTTGGTTTTATTTTAAATTTTGGGATTTTGAGTTCCTTCTTTGCTCTTTTACAGCGCACTCACATTGTGCAATTAAACTGGGCTTTTCATAAATGACAGCTACTGCCTACTCCAGCTTTTCTTTCTTGATTCTCCCAGGCCATAACTATCAAACTTTCTGGACAGAAGAGTCAAACTACTTTTATACAATTCTGTGAATAAGATTATAAACTGGAGACAGTAATATCACTCCCAACTATGAGAAAAGATCTGCTGATGGCAGTCCACAAAGGTTAAGGCTAGAATATGGTCATAGTCCTCTTTGATTCTAGGCATTTGTTAACCACTTTGTTGCCACATGAAATGTCTTTTCCATTTCTTTCCCTGCTTTCCTTCCCTTTGCCTCTTAACCTTTTCTTTGTCTTGCTGTAGCTTTTTATTTTCCTGCTGGCATTCCATTAGTTTTCAGCTATTTCCATTTCTTACCCCCATCTCACCTTTCATCAGCTGAAGAGATGAGCAGAGAAACAGCTAATATTGACATTAACAGGGTTTTCAATTCAGCCGTGGGAGCATCTTCACCTCAGAAATGTATATGCAGTTCATACCTACCCATACTTGTTATCTGCGATGGCTCAGAACAGGAGCAAGGGCCAATATGACCATATTAGCACATCAGCTGTACAAATTAACCACATCTAGAGGCAGGTTATGTCAATCCAGGCAGGGTGCTTCAGTACTACTGAAGTATTACTGCGTAATTCTTACTCATTTAACTTGTTCTTCCCCAGATTTTCTTTACATAAGACTTACCAGAACTTCATGATAAGTTCTTGGTAAATTTAATTAAATGACAATTACTATGGCTGACCTTGTACAGAAATTTTAACTCGTTTGAATCAGCACTGTGATTCAAAATATGGCCTTGTTGTGGCTTATACACTCAGAACCCTCATGCTTCAAGTCTAAACATGGATTTTGCTTTGTTTTAATTAACAGTTGGGACCAAACCCACGATTTTCAATTAAAACTTAAAATTCCACAGTGGAAAATCCTTAGTTTTACATGAGAACCCACAGATCTCTTGAAAAAAAACATCAACCTCCCCTCAAAAATCGTCTTTAATTTTACTGTGAATGTGATTTTTCTGCCTTTTTTTTTTTTTAAAGAAAGAAAAGTTTAGTGTATGTATTTTTTGACAGTACTTTAACTGGCAACATTATTTTGTAAAAGATGTGGAAAATTCTACATTGCTAGTCAGGCCCAAATCTGAATGCCACTGATACCAACGGGGAAAGAGAAACCTTTAGGAAAGTAGTCTACAAACCAACTCTTATGATTAGGCAAAAGTATCTGTCGCTTTGGAAGTGCTACTAAACTATAATTTCATTTTCTTACCTATGGTGATGACTGCCCAGAGAAGGTCAGACTTTACTTCGTAACAGCCAGTTGGTGGTTAAGAAAGTCTGATTCCAGTTTACAGTGGAGTCAATCCTTACTTGTCTGCTAGGAGACGGAACTCAACACTTCAGGGATCATCTTCAAAAAAACAGAGCTCAATAGTGATACTCTTTTGTGAGTAGAAAATAAATAAGGTTGAATGTTATTATCACCAGAAGTTATAATCCATTTGGAAATAATATTCTATTCCCCAAGTTGTTACTGTTCATAAATCTGCCTTTTAATAAGTAACTGAAATTAGAAGTTTTCATGGAAGTTATTCCTCATTCAGAATGTATCTTATAACTCTTTTGAATTTTTGTACATGGACAAAGCTCTGCTATTAATGAATACAAGTTTAATGTTGGAATTGTTTCCATAAGGGAAAGAATGTCTGTCAATATGGATTCCTGTTATTGGAAACTGGGATCAGAAAGTAGCTTTACTGGGACAGCTGGATTTAGAAGCTAAGTCTTCATGTGCCAGGGTTTTCAGTTGTGTCTTAGATTGTCCTTGATCTCACTTTAGTCCTACACTGGTATTACAAATGAGCTCACCTTAAACTGATGTACACTTACTTACTTGAGTAGTTGGGGTTTTTGAACGGGAAACTGATGCTGCATGGACTACTTCATTTAAACAACCCTTGTGTTTTTCATTTTTCAGACCGAGTATTCAGCGGTTCTTTGTTTACATGATTACTCCTCTATCTGTGATAAAGATCGATTCAGACAATCAATAAGGGCTTTGAGGGAGAGGTGCTCTCATACCAACAGGTTTTTAATACACAGGAAGACCCACAGCAAAGTGCTTAAGTACATGTCAAAATCTAAGCCACGATGACTTCCATTGACTTTACTCTCACTGTTCGTATACTTAAAGTTGGGGACACACTTAAGTACTTTGCTGAGTCAAGACTGTTCTATATTATAAAATAAGGTAGTTAGCACAAAAAGCATCAATGCCATCTGAGCTGCCGAGAGCAAGTCGTTAGTGAGGAGTAGGAAGTAAAGCTTAGATCAACAAAATGGAAAGAAAATAAAAAACTGAGGATGATAATGGAAAAAAAAAGCCTTGAAAAGACATGACAGCCATAACATTCATCCATAAAAATGTAAAGAAATCCAAAAAGCGAAGGTCACTGATCCATCCTTTCTTCATCAATTGTGCTGAAGTAATGCAGCTCATGGCCTATTGAATGTAAAGATCTCCTGCTGTTCTCAAAAGCTGGGTAGAGAAATACAATGTGTGATCGACAACTTTTAGGCCCCAGTAGGGTGAATTAAGGACAAAGTGTTCTTGAGTACTGAATTTTTCTGCTTTCTGGGGTGAAATTAAACCCCTAGCAGAGTCAGTATACAATTCCCAAAGGCAGGAGCCATTCCTGCTGTGGCTGAAGCCAAAAAGGCATCGGTGATTTAATGAAAGCTTCATCAGGGATTCAGTTTTGATCCCATTTACACTGACCTTGTGAAACTGGAATAACTTCACTGAGGGCAGAGCGATCAGTCTGTATAGAGAAGATTGTAGTGGAAACAATACACGTGTACACTATTTGTCTGCTTTCAAAGCGTAAATGCCTTAAAAACCAAGAAAAATAAAACGTTATTGAGCATGGGATGCCATCCTTACCAAAACGCATATGAAATTCCTTTCAGAAGGGAAGTTTTTCCTATTAAAGCCACTTAAAAAAGAAATATGCTCCAACTGTATTGTTAAAAAAATTATTGCATCCAACCTGTTCTAAGCAATAGACTAGGTTATGCCTGCTGATCTTTTCAACCAGAAAATTCTTCCTAAAGGGCAGAATGCAACATTATGGATCTGAGTCTACCAAAAAAAAAAAAAAAAAAAAAAAAAAAAAAAAAGAAAAAAAAAAGAAAAAAAAGGAAAGAGAAAAGAGAAAGAAAAAAGGGAAGAAAATTGCCCTGCAAGCTGATAAAAGCCCATCTGCCTGCTTTTGACAAGGCACTGTCATTCTTCACAGCTTCGCATCCTGTAGACATTTAAAGGGTCATAATTTCCAGTTCAGTTTTCTTTTTTTTCACCCCCCTCTCTTCTGAGTGGAGCAACGTGCTGAGGAGTAGGCTAAGACGGCCTGAACTAATTCATCTTGTGACCTTTTAGTGCCTTCAGAGCAAAGTGATTTAATAGCACTTAATCTGTCAAAAAACTGAAGCTTTGTAATAACTGTATATTAAGCCAGTTTTTATGGAGCATTAGCTGAAGTCTTTCCAGTTTACAAAATGGGGTGGTACCTTGTCTCTTTTTTTTTTTTTTTCTCCCTGTCTTCCATGAATCCCTGTTACTCAGTAACACCATTTTGTATTTAAGGGAGACAGGGATATACTCAAGAGAGGTAACTCCATGCATTACAGGGTCCATAGGAATGGTCTTTTCCCATCCCTGTGTGATTTATGGTACAGGGATCTTGGAGCTGACAGGGGATTGAGCAGGCAGTATATTCAGGCCCCACTGGTAATGGAGGGATCTTCTCAGGCTTGGCCACATGCCACAAATGCTAACTTAGATTAAAAAAAAAATAAAAGGGATTATTTTAACACTGAGCACTGAGGAGAATTTGTGGCAACTGGCTCCTGCCTCCGCCACAGCTTTGCTTTTGGATTGCTTTATCTAAATCAAATTGTTTAAACTAATTTCCTTATCAGTAATCCAGGTAATAATAATATTTCCTTTTTTTTGCACTTTTTTAAATCACTGAGGTTAAAGAAATTCTGAGCAGAGACAGTCTCCTTGTCTGCTTGCACAATGTAACCATTAAGGAACTTCATCTTTCTGTAACACAAGCAAGTAAGAATGAGTATAAAAGAGCAATAAGAAAAAAGAGCTGGTCAAAAATCAGAGTTTTTAGTGCAACATTTTCACATTCATTTTCATCCCAAGACAAGAAACAAAGAGCTGAAATTTCAGAATTTGTCAAATTGAAGTTTCATCAAAGTAATTCAATATCCATTTTGAAATGTTTTCACTGTACCTTTGACAGAGACTGAACTTTCTATTCTGAACATTTAAAGAGCGTTACAGTCTGGAGGTATTGTGTGGAGGATTGTAAGAGAACGCATCTTCACAATTGGTCAATGGTGAGAAGATGCTCTTCACTGCTGTTTACTGCACTGTTTCGGTCAGAGGAGGGCTGTTTCATGTACTCTCTGCCTGTCTCCTGCCCCCTAGTCTCAGTTTTCCTTCCCTAAATATATAGGACACTGAGAACTTTGCAAATCAATCCAATTTATATGGAATTTTTATTTTGTCTGATTTAGACACCTGAATTTGCAAATCCTGGTTTACCATCCTCAAAAGATGACTAGTTAAAAACAGTCATTGCTTGTTTCAAGACACTTGCACAGATTTAACTGAAGTTAGAAGTTATGCACTGTTATCCACTGTTCCCATCACTGCCAACACCTTGGTGTCTTCCATTTCGTTCCCGTCCTGCTGTCCCTTAACATGTTCTATTGCAGGACAGAACAAGAAAGGGTTTGAGGGGCTTTTTTTTTTTCAGAAGGAAATGGCTGTAAGCATAGATGTGCGTCTTTCTTTGTTCTTTTTGCCCACACCCTGGCTCTCAAGCTAATTCCCTCTCACTTGTCAACCTGTGTTTCCTTTACTGTTTCCTCCCAAGACATCTAATTAATTGTGTGGTGTCCCTGGCTTGGCTTGTTCTGCCCATTGCGCTCATTGTTCTAAAGCGAGAGAGATTAGGATCCAAACTGGGGCCTTACGCTGTTTTGGATAACAGCAAACCCACGGGAAGCCACTTAGTGCTCTAATTAAATAAGGCAAGAGTACCAAATATCACCAGATCTTGGGTTCATGTGGAGACTTCAAGGTCCTGGGGTGCTGAATGAGGAATGCACACGCAAAGTGACTTGACTTTGCTGCACTCACACATCCCAGGCAATTTACCTACTTTGCATTAGCTTAATCCAAGACACAAAATGAAAAGTGAAGAAAAAAAAGAAACAAAAATACCCTTACCCAGGTGTAAGTCAGTAAGATACTTCAGTGAACTTGATTTTACTGGCAGTCGCAGGTAGAAGATCATTAGTAAAGTTGTAATAAGAGGCAAGTTTCAACCATAATGATATAGAGCAGCATTTCTTCATAAGAGACAAAGCAACAAACCACCAAATGATTACTTTTCTAGCTGTGAAAACATGAGTTTTCATTAAAAAACTAGCAAACAAGAAAAAAAACTTACATCTTTGTAACTACTGTTTGGTATCCCTTCCTTCCTGCAACATCTCTCTCCTTCTCTCTGTGTGTTTCTCAGATTATTATCATTATTATTACTATTATCTTAATGTAGTGCTTAAATTAGTCCTTTGTAAATTTTTTATAAATACACAGAATTAAAAACTTCCACTGCCCTCAGAGAGAACAAGTTAGGTGAGATGAAGCACAGATAACTAGAGGGCATGATTTAAGACAGACAGCTCCGACTCTATAAATTTTCTCAGTCAGCATTAGAGTCGCTTAATATTTTATGTAGTATTCCTTGCTTATATGTGACATTTTGAGCTTCTAATAAAGATACAAGCCTGGGATTTTTTTTTTTTCCACTCCCCTCCCATTCTTTTTGTAGACTTGTAAGTATCAACTAACTGACAAAGGATTTTTATTTTCTTTTTTTTTTCTTTTTTTTTTTTTCTCCTGGTGCTTTCTATCATGATTTATCAATAGTTCTAGAGGTTCCTGATGCAACTCTGTAATTATTATCCTGGGCACAATTGTTACTTTTTTTCTTGAAAACTAAATGGAAAATTGGTGTGAAATTTCCTAGATTGATTGTTTTTATACCCTTTGAATCTTCTATGCAGTTTTTCTTACATTTATTGCAAGTAGTTGTGACTAGTAAATCACAAGAATTTGGCTATTCTTAATGTTTTATCATATATCAACACTGTCAATATAATCAGCAGTTATGCTTACCTATTAAACCATCAATCAAAGGCAGCAATTCCATACAACAGCCTCCCTCCTCCACATTAAATATCCCCAGCTTCTAAACACAGTGTCCTCTCCCACCCACCATAGAGCAACTCCATCTTCTCCCAGTGCTCATCCCCTTTTATCATCAGGTCACCAGCTGGCTTGACCTACCAGTTGATCAATGTAATCCGTGGTTTCCCTGTTCCTCCAGAACCCCAAATTTTTTTGGTGAGAACCACCTCCTCACTGACCACCTAACTGAACAAATAGTTTCTCAGGCTGATGGTGGGGACAACTGCATGACAGAGGTTGTCTTTCATATTGTATGCACACTGCCTGGAAGGAAGTGTCCTAGCTATGGTTAACATCACTCAATAGTAATAAAATTTCACTAATTGTGAGGATTATTAATAACAAAGACATCACGCAGAAACACCGTATTTGTGTAATGCGAGCCTTACATTCAGTGATTTGTGTCCTAAATGGCAATGCATTTTTATAGTTTGGGTACTGAACAAAGACATGAGCTTTCTCCAGGGTTCTGCTACTAATCTGGGGCAGGTCACTCCGTCTCCATTTATCTTTGTTTATCTTCTCTATCAGGATGCTCATTTTTCTCAACACAAATGTTGTCCCATTATTATTAGAGGCTGTGCCCATAAAGCAGACCCCTGACCTCAATTAGGGTATGCAGGTACTATGATAACAGTAAAATCAGGAAAGCACCTTGGGATTCGTCTAACTAAAAGGTACATGTTCAGAGGGCCAAAATCTGCATCTCATCTATGCTCCTCATTTCCCTTCAGAGGCAGTGGAAGGAACAGGCATTTATAGAAAGCGATCCATACCATTTTAAGGTAGATACCTGTGATGGCCAAGATGAATTGCACCTTGAGAGTGTCTACTTTTCATCATGGAGAGAAAGAGAGACATAAGTACAGCCTTGGCTGACTACTGAGAAATGGAAACCTATGTCACAGAACTCTGAAGTTACATGAGATGGTACCAGTCTTTCAGCCGTCTCAAGCTTATTTTTCTTTCATCATCATTCAAACACCAAGAACAATTCTTGTCATAGTCATGATGATAAAATACTGGTAAAGCAAGATAAAAATAATATTATTCCAAATGACAGCAAGGTTCAATGTGACAGCAAGTCTTGATTCAAATTTGGAAATGCAAGAAAATACACATCTGAAAGAAAGACTGCAGAACTTAAGCCCAGGGCTTATTTCATGTTTTTCAAAGCAACAAACAAAAATATCTTTTTTTCTTTTACTGTTAATTGAAATTGAATAACACTGTGTTCAGGACCTAGGTACAGACCAAATTACTGTATTTTTTTTTTCTTCTCATCCAAGAAGGCTCCAAAACAGAAAGCAAGCTTCATTTTAAATATGCAGAGCTGACAATATTCTTTTCAATAACTGCCTATGGATGAAAGTTAATAAAGTCATTGGGCCAAATATATGCATGTGTAATTCCAATTACACCACAGTCATGTTTAATATAAAACCATCAACTTTGTATTCAGCCCGGGAACGAGGCCTGCTGACTTCAGTGTAAGGATGAATTAGATGGATGGTGCACTTTATAGTATTTCTTTACAGTTAGAACATCCTTGCCCTTTCCTTATTACAGCCAAGATTTAATTAAAATTAAATTAAAATAAAAATTAAATTAAGAGAATATTTTTTGAGTATTAAATAATATTTGAACATCCTCTTCATGTTTGCTCTGAAAACAGGGAATAAGTGCAAGATTATTTTTTGGCCAAATGAATTTACTTGATGATCATTAAATACTATTCCCAAAAGGTAAAAACATCTGTGGGTTTTTTCTTTAACTTTTGTGAATTAATATTTATATGGAATTTATTAGCATAAGGTTACTATGAGTGAAACCTTTTGAAAACTTTATTGTTTTGCTCCACAGTATCATGAGGATTTGACTTTTTTTAAAAAAATAATAAAGATTGATAATACACTCTTTTTTTTCTTCAGTTTATTTATAAAGAACTCACACAGTTGCCCAAAATTAGGTATGCGCACTTTTACATGGCTCCTATAATGAAACTGGGTCTCTTTTCAGAACTTGAAAATTCAACCCAAAGATACTTAGGGTCCATTTCAAGAAATTGGGCTACTTATTTTGATATATACTATGGGAATCAAAATTTGAAAATGTTGGGTATTCCTTAAACTCATCTCTTGTACTATACACAAGATGAATAGGCTCTGTGGGCAAACCCTATTTGGGTCACAGGGTGAGAGCGTTGTGTGTGCCTCCAAGAGCTTGCATGCAAAGCAGAAACTACAGCTTCTTGTCTTAGATATACCCAGACCTGAAATATAACTTTTTGGTATGTCATTTTTACTCCCAATGTCCTCTTTGAACTTTTCATGCCTTGTTAATTCATTTTTAAAGGGGGCTTGTCTCTCAGCATGTCACTGTATATTTCTGTTCTTAGTATCGGTTCCTAAGGTGCTGGAGCAAAATTAATTCTCTAATTTACAGCTTCGGCTGTATCATTGTTCTGGCTGTATCCCCCTCCCTATTGCATCAAGCTTATAGTTCATTTTAAGTTCCTATCCCTTTCTTTTCTATTGCGAGAACACCCACAGTGCAAAAGCTAATTGCTATTAGTAATAATCACAATAATAATGAGATTAAAAATAGACGAACATTAACAATTTTTTTTTTTTTAAGAATTAAAATTCTGTCCACAAAAGACATGAACTTAAGCAGTCAGGTATACACCTTGTAACTTCTCAAACGCAACTTGAAAATGCTACAGTGCTGGCTTTAAATTTACATGGTGCTAACTTTTCCAGAACAAGATCAGAATTCATAATTTATTTATATTGTGGTTTTTTTTTCTTGATTTAACCTTTATTTTACAAGGAGGCCTCTTGAAATATTAATTGCCTTTCTTCCTACAGAGACCTAACAAAGGTAGACAGCAAGGTAGTACTCATACACAGTAGGAACAGAAAGAGAGGAAGGAGATGTTTTCAGGATGGTGGGGGGGAGGCAAGAAAAAAGATTAAGTACATACAAAAAATAACCTTAAATAACACAGCTTTCCTACATATTCTGAATGCAATAATTTCTTCTCGTAATCTCAAAAATTATTTCCCACTTTTCATCATTTTAAAGCTATATTTTATGATCCAAGTTTGTTTTTAAAGGTCTAAAGTAGCATAAAAATAAATAAATGAAGCTTCACTACATGTATCTAAGGAAGGTAAACATTACAGACCCTTTTTGGAAACGTGAGAGAAATGAGACTCATGGTCAGATGCAACAAAATATTTAGGGTACTAGAAGTAAGATCATTGTCTCTATTAGTAAAAAGTTACATTAAACACATGGCCTCCTTTTACAAAGCTCATGAAGACTACAGTGAATCAGAAAGGGCATTCAGAAACTCTGTTATCTACTAGCAGTTTCCTAAAATTTCTGTTCTCCCTGGAGTTTAACATCTGAATGAAGTTTGTAAGGAAATCTCTTTTGTCACAAATGGACAATGACAGAGTGGGATGATGCTGTGGAGAAGAGCTTGGTCCTTTCAGTGTGAACCACCTGCACTTGAACCTGGCTGCCTGCAAGGGAGGTGCCTGCTTGGTTTGAAGTCCTGGATGGCTCCAGATTGGATGTGGAAAGGGACAGCCTGCATGTTCAGAATCACAGAATTGCAAAGTAATTTCAGTTAGGTGGGACACCCAGGGGACATCCAGTCCTCAAAATGCACCTCTTCATTTCCCATGCATCAGGTTGCTCAGAGCCTCGTCCAGATGATTTTTTAATGTCTTCATGGATAGAGATTCTCTAACGCCGCTCAGATTTCGCTCCAGCATTTTACTATTCTCACAGTAAAGAATTTTTTCCCTATGTTTAATAGTAATTTGTCTTGCTACAGCTTCTATTTGTTGTCCGTCATCCTTCCACTGTGCAAAGGAAAAGCCTATTAAAGAAAGCTAAAACTCTGTCTTAAAACTGACTCTAAGTGTTACTTTCTGAAAGTCATAAACAAAATGTGTGTCTATGGCAAAATCACAGTCTCTCTTAATATTTATGTCCCCAAGTTAACACCCATCATTTAATCTCCCCTCATAAATATCAGTTAGTTCCAGCCTGCCTTATTTAGGAAATAATTACTCAAAGTTCAGTGGAAGCATCATCTACGGTTTAGTAAAGCCTAGAAGAAAAAATAAGAACATCCTACCACTTTGTAATTACACAGATTTTCAGAGGCAGGGTAATTAATGCCATTTAATGGATAGTCCAAGACAACTGCAACATCCATACTAATGCATAAGTATCATAGTATCACCATGACCATGTTTGGTCAGTACCTCATTTTTATGTCACATCTGAATGATAGTATATCCAGGAGCAAAACTGGCCCATACATCGTGATTGAACAACTATGTGCAACCAGAACTATATTAAGATTGCAGTCTATTACAACATTAATTACATTATTTCCAACAATTAACTTTCCCTGATCCTTTTTTATCCAAAATATTAGCATCCTTGACAGTCCTTAAGAGATGACAATATCTATTAAATTCACAAGTTTGTATGTGTTGACTGTAGGTAACTTTTTAATTAAAATTATCTTTGTTTAACTTATTTACTGAGAGAAGAAAATCTCAGTGTGAATTGCAAGGAAGTGACTCTATCTAAAAGTGTATGGATCACATTTCCTGATGAAGGGAACAGAAATTAACATCAGCCAGATAAATCATTGTCTGTTTGACAGGACTTCCTGCATTTGCATTTATTTTCTACAAGGTAGTAGAAAACTAGAAACTAGTTCAAATGTATATTCATTAAAATTTTGTTAGGTTGATCAACATTTCCCAGGTTAGTTAACAATATCTCTCATTCAGCCTGTCCTTCTCACTGACGTCTTTTGAAGTTGGACTGGTGATTACAGTATTTCTGATCCTCAGTCACATTATACTAAATGTTACCAAGTTGGCTTCAGCTAGAGGCTTATCCTCTTGTAGTATGAGCAGAAAGAGAGAACAGAAAGTTCAAAAGGAGGCACACTGACTGTTCCCTGGATTTGTGTATTGATAGAATTATCCAGTGTCCTTGGGGGAACATAGCGATCAGTGAGCAACAAGTTAAATGCATCTTGGTTTCCCAATGCTTAGAATTATGCCCAGCCTCAGAAGATGGGATGAATTTCCTTAGGCCTGGTGGTTAAGAGACTTCAGCAGATGTGGGACTTTCTTTCAGGTTATGAAAGTATATAAGAAAGAAAGTACCTTTCTTTTGGCCAGGACATGAGTGTAATTATTTCACCCCTAAGAGATTTGCACCTTCCAATATAAGGTGGCAGCTCATTTTCTTCTGGCCTCCAACTCTCACTGACCCAGTCTTGTGGTTGCTGTAGCACCATTAACTGTCCCCTCACGTTTCAATGGAAAGACCCGTATACATAAAAACCAGAAAAAATTCTGAATTAGTCTTCCACAGATGTTGTTCTTTCTTCCCTTCCCTTCCCTTCCCTTCCCTTCCCTTCCCTTCCCTTCCCTTCCCTTCCCTTTTCCTTCTTTGTGTTTTGCTCTTCTTCCCACATTCTTTTTTCTCTTCCTATTCTTTCAGTGAAGACAAAACACAGCCCATCCAGATGAACACGTTAAAAGAGTGTAAAAAGCAGCTTGTGCAATCCTTTCCACCACCATATAGCTTACAACACTGCCAATAACATGCTCCAGTGCTCCATAAGGCTTTCACTTCCGTCTCTGACAGATGCCCAAAAGCAATACACACCCCAGCTTCATCAAACTTGCACTTTAATGGAAAACTTGAACAGCAATCTCCCACACTTTTTATATCAGCACCTTTGCCTCCAACACACTCCGTAACTTCCATTTGGGAAGTTATTCTGCCTTAATGTGGTTAAGGACTCTGACACACAAACCAGTCACTGCACGGTAATAACTTACAAAGCATCAGAAGGTCTGCATGCACATTCTTATCCCAAGACACCCTTCAGCAGACCTGAGTTAACTTAACCACCCTCTCTTAAAGGGTGCAAATTAATAGTTATGGTGAAGCTGGTACCTAATTTCTTTCCCCCAGGGCCAATGCCTGACTGCATCACCCAGTCTATCCTTTAAGGACTGTTACAATATGCATACAAATTCTTGTGTCTTTTGTTATCTCCCATACAGGGAGATAAGTGAAAATGATGATAAATCATGAGGAAGTATTTCCTTTCTCAGTCAGTAAGCAGGACATTCAGCAAAAGTCTGTGGCCAGCATCATTTAGCAATACCTATTAACTGCAGAGGGAGAGAGAGAAAAACCCACACCGGGTAGAGATTAGCTGGAAACATGGGCACAGGACGTACAGGCTGGTGTTGTGTGAAATTCTCTCCTGTGAAGAAGGTTAGCAAAAGGTTCTGTTTGCAGGGGTAAATGTTACTCACACAGAGCAGTGCCAGCAGCAGCAGCCTTAGCTGCCTTGGCAGATAAGCATGGGTTTTCTTTCACGACAGGAAAGCAGCATTAGCATCCCTAAGAGTTTAATATGAGGATTCAGGTCCTATAAAAGTCATGGAGCTGATATTAAAAAAAAATATGAAAAAAATTAAAACTTTGTTGCTTGAAAACAGCATATTCAGGGTACTGCTAGTATCTGCTGGTCTTCCCATCAAATTTTAATAAGGATGGCTCCCCAGCATGATGCCTAATGGGGGATTTATAGTCATCAGGATGCAGCTCTTCATTATCTGTTTCACATCCATTTTGTAGTTATTCTATTCCCAAAATGTTTCTTGCTCCCAAGATGGCCATGAAGTCAATGCAGTAGCAACTCCTCAGTCCTGTGTGTATATGAGGATGGGGACTGACAAACTGAATGCTCTCTGCTGAATTGAAAGGGGATAGGAATGAGATCTGTAGAACAAAAGTTCTGATAGTTGATTTGGCTAATTTTTTTTTAAAAAAAGATATGTTTCCTCCTTAATTCTTAGACTTAGAAGCCTGCAGGGGGGAGACAAGGAATTTCTCCCCTACGCCCCTGCTCTTCTCCAGTGAACACAAAACCTTGGAAGCAGCCTGCCACAGGGTCAGCACACTCTAGTCAAGCAAGGTCAGTACTGTTCTAATTTATTCAGTGCACTTTCCAAGTTCTCTTCCATTAGAAGAAGCAAGCCCAGTTTCAACTGAATTCACAGCAGTGAAAGTTATTGCCAAAGGTGGGGTGCCTGTCTGTAAAAATCAAATCCAACCGGCATGATGTGCCTGTCAGGGAAAGCTTCACCAAGCCAGCTTAATATGAATTTTCTGACCAGACCATCCCAAGGCAGATGGGAGAAAAATGTACATTTGCTTATTATCAGCATAGTGACTTTCCAGTGCAAACATCCCCATTGCAACTGGTGCAGTCCTCCCAGATAGACAGCCATTTACAAATTAGTAGACATACTTCGCTGGTGCCTTTGCCTACAGAAGTCCTGATAATGTCTCATCTGAGATCTCAGCATATTGCATCAATTCATTGTGTTTTAACAGGTAATAAGAGATGTCTTTCAATACTTTATTTCATTCTGCTCCCTCACCCCAATTTTCTTCATAAAGAGAGAAGCACACACTACTTTAAAATAGCATTTGCCTAGATATATTTTTGGAGGTGAAATAGGAGCAGTCATCCTTAGAGAAGTCTTTCTGGTCATCAGCAGAGCCAGCCCTGAGAAAAGGACGCAGGTTCCCACAGCATTGTGGAATCAGCGTGGACTGAGTGCACTGCCAGCCTGGAGGCAGACACCGTCCCACACTCCATCCTGGGTCAGAGCAGAGGAGGAAAGATTCAAGTTTCTATTAGTGGTAAATAGTATGTTGAAACTTGAAGCCTTCCACAAGCTTTTGCTTGTCATCTTTAAGGTGCATCAGTTTCAGTGGGGAAGTACGCATGGTAAGTTTTGTGGGTGGTATGGTAACATACACATCTCTGTATATATTACAAAATGTACTGAAGCAGAAGGCTACAGGAGTGAAATCCTGGGTTTGTTTTTCACCCAGCACAGTGTGGCACCAGGTGGACTTAAGCACAGGTCTGAATGGAAGGACTTATTAACTTGAGTTCAGTCCCAGACAGCACATGGACCCAAAGGGTATGTCTGTAGTGGTAAATTAAATGTTCCTGGACTCTGAGGCCAACTGGCATGGAGCAGTCTGCCTTATATGCTGGTAAATTCTATCACTTTCCAAACCAGTTGGGAGATTACAAATTGAAATGGGCCCCATTAGTGCCAGGAAACAGTCCAGCCATTTAGCAGTATCATCATGTTTTAGTCCCGAAGCACACTTGAATTTACTGGTATAAACACAGCCAATCTGTCTCACCTGGAGCAGCTGAAGTATCCTTATCCTTTATCCTCATACATCTGTTTTTTTTTCCAATGCTAATGAACAGAAAGCAGCTCTGAGTTAGCTTCCCTCCTGACATTTTCCCCACTTTTTTCTCAACCTGTATAACTGAGTACAGCTGGGTTGACTGGGAATGAGGGTGGAAAGAACCATCAACCATTGTCATCGGTGTTAGATAGTGGTTGGTACATCAGCTCCAGAGCAGCAGAAATCTAATTTGGTTATTCTGTCACCACCACACAAAGATTAGAGGGTTACTGATTGCTGTGGTGTTATTTCCAAAGCAGCTGTAAATTTCTCCTGCTGCAGCATAATTTTTCAGACAGTCCAGCTCAAGTTGAAATGTTATGGTATTATGAATGGCATATGGAGAAGTGCATATTATATTACCTGCAGAGTGGTTAGACTCTCTAACAGATCAGCCAAAAAAGTAAATAACTCCAAAAGTGGAGGAAGTGCATGTGTAGATGTGTTCTTCTGACACTCCTTCTGGGAATAAGTGCCTTTGCTGCACTGGAAGGGCGCAGATCATAATACATTGCTTTAGTGAAAATGATCCTTCTATGAAAATGGGGAGGATATAATTTATGTTCATATTTATGAAATTATGTTGATTGTTTATTATTCCAGTCAGTTATAAAGAATAGTCTCTGTAGGAACAAAACAGGAAATGTTTTACAGAACAGAGCTGGATTTCAAGACAGAGGTTGAATTTCTCCAGGTAAAGGCAGGAGATAGGGTAATGTTCAAGTGGGGTTTTTTCCATTTTAAAATTGATTTCTATATGCTCATATTTGCTTCAGACATACTTTCAGCTTTCCTGGGCAAATAACCCAAGATACAACTTGGCAATAATACGGTAGTTTTAGAGAGCTGGTCTTCCAAAAAATACTATGACATTCTCAAGGTTCAAAAGTTTACATAGTTTCCATGCACACATGTGTATTCAGCCCTGCAAAGGCAAAATGTAATAGCTTTTCCTTCCTGCTCCCACTACTCTTTGCAAAATAAAACCCAAGAAAGCAAATAAACAAAATCCAAGAAAATATTTCAAAATGTCTTTGGTGAAAATATTTGTAGCTGTTTTATTTATTAAAGAATGTGTACTATGATTCTGATATTACTACTATAATGTTTTGTGAAAATATTAAAAACTACAAATCCTAATCCTTTGTTGTGCTGAATAGCCCTTTGTCAATAATAACAGTAATAATTAAAAAGACGCTAGTTTGAATAGCTGTCAGCACAACTCACCTTTTTCCCAGTTTCTCCACTGCCTTTTAGCCTGTCTATTTAAAACTGATCCTGATTTTCATCAATAGCTGAAATTTCCCTTATCACAATAAATCCTGACCCCAAAGAAGTACATCAGCCAGGGACAATGAAGTAAATGAGACCTAAAGGGAGCGATTTGCATATAGTTCCCCAGAGGGTTAGCCCCTGTAATTCTTTCTGGTTTGATCTTTTTTTTGGGGGGTGGGGGGTGGATTTAGTTTGTTGGTTGGTTGGTTCACCTCTAGGAACCAAACAACATGCACACCACCACTTCCGTTCCCATGTCCTTTTCTTTCCCCACCATCAAAAAATAATGTCTCATCCAGTGAAACTGTGTATTGTCACATAAAGAACAAAAGTCAGTGAAGTCCACAAAGGGTTTCATTCTTTCAATTATTTTCACTTGGAACATATTCTAAGATTTCACGGGGAAACGGTGGTGTACATCCAAAAGGAGAGATTTCTGCTATACTTCTGACAATAAAGAAGGGTAAATGGAGAGGTGAACACAGCTCATATTACAACCTTTTGGCACTCTTTTCTAGATGAGAATAAACTCCACAAAATTAGCTAATGTTCTGCACAAAGCAAAGGTGGATAGCTAGCACGAAGTTCTTAGCTACCATGCCCAGCATATCTAAGATGTCTCAAAAAAACCACAAATTAGTTACACGTATATTGTTGTGCAGGTGGTAATTGAGACAGAGGTGTGGGTTGTTTTTTTTTAAAAAAAGCCCTTCAAATTCTGCATTTCAATTCTAAAAGGAAGCCAAAGCCAAGAATCCAAGTCAATAAAGACTCCACAATCATACGGTATGACCAATGATATTTATGGGAAGCGAGAAGCCCTGTATTCAGCAATTTCCCAGGTCAACAAGGAACAAATGGAGAAAGGAAATCCATGAAATAAGAAAAGGAAAGGCCATCCTGTGACTTAACATCAGCCGGTAGATGTTAGAGCCAATGCAGTACTCAAGGATAAAATAGAGTCTTAATTAAATTGAAAATACTCTTAAGACAAGATGTGGAAGATGAATGTTGAAATTGCCTTTCTCTCTTGCCACTTGAAAAGCACATCTTGGTATTGAAAGCACGTATCAAATCTTCCTTAACCCTCTGCTTTCATCTGGGGAAGGGAAAGGAGGGACGAGGAATACTAAGTAATATACTGCAAACAAAACACTTAAACATCCTGATGTGATAATGCTAGATATATGCTGAAGGTAGCCCATGCAATAGGGCCTATATAAATACTTTGTCCTACTAGATACCCTACTGGAAATGTGAGCTTTAGTAGGTGGATGATTTACAGATGAAACGAATGTGTTTTTATGGTCTCAGAAATCCTACACAGGATAGGGTCAGAAACCCTTTCATTAAAGGCAGAAGAGCCCTTAAATGCAAACAGATTCAGGTCTGAGCCACAGGTAGACACAACTGGTTCATTGCAGGTGAGGAAATCCGGACAACTAGACAGTAGATACCCGAAAGAAGTTTAACTACACTACAGAAGTTACGGAGATCCATCTGACAGCTCCACTTGGACTTACTTGGGTTCATGACCTGATGTCCACCCAGGTCTTTAGTTAGTAGCAGAGCCCTAGCCACTTTATGACACCTCCGTCCTCTTAATTTGGTTTACTTCCCTTTTTATTCAGTCTTTTCTTCAGCAAATATTTTAGTGAGATCCCAGCTGACAAATGCCAAATAAACAAAACCTTACCCTAAAACTACGTAAAAAATAAGCAAAATGATCACAGAAGAACTGTGATACTCCACAGATACTATTTGTATATGTTGTGCTTGCCTGAATCTCTTGGGGTTTTGGTTTTGTCTTTTCTTTTTCAATCAAAACAGCAAGACTTGTAAGGTGAAGATCAACTCATCTTTTGCTTTATCTGTCTTGGGGCTCAAAACTTGGCTACAACATCTTGCTGCTTTTAAAACAACAATATTTAGAAAAATCCTTTTCTTGTAAATCATATTATTGTACAGTACAGATGTCGTATAGACATTTGGATTACATATATATATATACGTAATTATCATGGTAAGAGATAATACTGCACTGCAACTTGATATAGAAATTGCCCATGCAATAATAGTATGTGGTTATGCATGGGAAATAGAGAAAGCAGATGCTTTGTTTTATTTTATTCTTGACATAAACGTTGCTGGAAATACTATGTGCAAATGCAGGCTTCCCAAAGGGGAAAAAAAAAAATATATATATATATATTCTATGTGGAAAAAAGAAAAGAAAATTCTATGGGGAATATTTCCTTGATGAAATCACTCAGAATCCTATTTAATTGTTTCCTCACTCATTTTCAGACCTTTAGCCTCAGATTAAGTCAGTTGTGCTTCCAGTCAAACAGAACTTGATATACTTGTAATGTCCCAGGGAAATCTCTGTAATTAGGATTGAGGGCTTGCGATAACCTGGGATGAACCTCCTCTCATTGAATTCTTTCCAGGTTTTACTTTGAGGCCATTGCATGATGGAAAGGGACACTGAGAGTTCAGTGTTTTGTTGACATTTATGTACTGCAGACCTGATCAATAAAGCTCGCAGTCACATATTTTATTATAAGATACACAGTACCTGTAATATATAGGATCTATAGTTTGAAGTGTTACAGAATCATATGTTTGGAACACAGAGTTTACTGTCAAGCAACAAGAAATCAGAGGTATAATAATACTGGGTGGATATCCCTACTTTAAAAAGACAGAATGAAGGACTGGGTTCACACATCTCGTTTGGACCCTATGCTACTGTCCCTAGATAGGAGCCTGGACATTGGCAGTTTATTCCCCTCACATCTCTGCTAGAAAAACAAAAAAGGGAAGGAAGAGCTATGTGCATCTAGATAAACTCCAGCAGGGTCGTAGCAGACAATTCAAAAAGTCTCCTTGGCATCAGTATGTATGATCCTAAAGCATGGCTGAAATTTATAGAAATTTTAAAATCAATTAACATGTTAGGTTCTGAAGAGATATTGTAAACTGTCCAAAGTAATAAAATCAGCAATGCATGGCATTACTTTCCTCTATGAAGAGCTTGAATAAATAAGACATTTATAAAAATGAGCAGAAAATATGAAATGAATATCCCAAGAACCATGAAAAAATATAAGCTAAAAGAGAAATTGAATTTTCCTCTGAGTTTCTGAGAGAGAATGCAGTTGTGGATTTTATACATAATTTATAAGGGAAATTGGCCAGTTCACTCAGGTATACACCATATCAACTTTTAGGAAAGATTAAGCAAGCTGTCTTCTTTTAATTGAAATCAAATATAGGCATAGAAGAAAATGACTTCTGCCCATGGAAGAATACAGTGATGTCACATGGCCAACAGCCTTTACAGTGTACATGGGGCTTTTTTCTACAAAGTAAACTTCTGCTTCAGTTCTTGAACAGCCACAAAATGGTATGAGTGACAGGTTCCTCCATCTCTGAGTCAGTTCTCTCTTGCCATGGTCAGTACATATGCTTACATTTGGCTTTGTGTACAGTAAGGAAAACCTATGTCCTATATACTGTTTGCATCTCTACAAACTTAAGAATTGACATAATAGATCAAACTAGTGATCCATTTAGTTCAATATCCTATCTCTGAATTAAGTGTCAGATGCTTCAGAGAAAGGTATAAGAAAGTCTTTAGTGGGCAATAATGGAATGACCTGTCACAAGGAAAATTTGGTAGGGACCTCCAAAACCGTTGAATGCAATTTCCTGCTGTGTCAGGCACCACATCCTAAAATGCTCTTCCTAAATATATAAAGGTCAGTCTTAACTTGTTCCATAAAATACAATCTTTCACCTTTCCTGGACTGTTTCAAATGAGTAGGAAAGGTGACCGCCATTCCTAAGTTTTGTTACAGGCTCTGTCACTGACTTGGTATATTTTCCTTAGTAGGACACTTAAACTCTCAGTGATTCATTTTCCCAGTTTGTAATTAGGCTTCCTTATTTCACTGGAGACGTTTCTGATGACTACAGAGATCCTTGGCTAAAAGCTTGTAGAGGTCTAAGTGCCTATTCTAACAGTAAAAATAAAGACAACATTACAGTCAACTTTCCATTAACCAGTATAACATAAGGTGAGGAATACCCTGGTGATGGAAAAACACTGATGATGCAGGTATCACTGCTAGCGGACAAAGGAAACTCTAGCTGCCTCTCCAAGAGGACTGCTTGGTTTCTGACCTGCAAGCTGGCAGTGGCTGTTTCTTAGCCTACTGGGGGGGGGCTGGGAGGGAGGGGGGAGTGGGCAGTTATGCTTCTTGATGACCCTCCTGCGAAGTTCTTCAAGCTGGTCAAGTTGTTCTGCCGAGAGTGTTAACCAGTGACATTACAGCAGGGCCATCCTTGAAAAACATCAGGACTTATTAGCATAGGCTTGATGACAGCATAGCTGTCATCAGTCAGCCATCCAAACCCAAGAGCAGGGAACAGTTGCCATCGAGCTTCCAAGTCCTGTCATGGACCTCTAAGGCAATTCATATGCAACCTGAAGTATAAAACAGCAGGTAAATAAACACATGACTAAATTCTGAACTTCAAAGCAATCTAGGGAAAAAGATCAGATAACACATGATTCTACACAAGCAAAAGAAGAGCTATTCAGCAGTCCTTTTAATCCCTTTACTAAAAAAGGTTTAGGATTTGACTATTCCTTAAGTCAAGTAAAACGAGTTTTTAATTTTGAAATAGTATAATCCATTCTCAATCCTAGTAAGTCCTTCAACTATCAAACGAAAGGGCAAACAAGGTTTAAGACAAATATATATTCTTGAATGTTGATAAACAAAAGAGCTTATTTCTTGTTCAGAAAGATATAAGGTCCCTTTTTGCATTAGTTCTGTGTAGATGAAATCTGGATGAACAGAGATGAACACTTTGAAATATCCACTAAGGATTCTAAATTTTCCACATTTGTGTGTGTATGAAGATGTGTATGCATATGTATATGTGTGTACATACATGCACATGACGAAATATATATACATATATATGAGGAAAAAGGCACAGAGACTCATGAGGTTTATCTTTGGAATAAAGGTACTTCTGCAGTGTTTGGAGGGTCAGCAAAACAGCAGCGCTAGAGTCATACCTGAACACAGAAAACATTGCAGACTGTAGTGTAAATATGTGGGAGACAGTTGAGGAGCCCAGGCAGAAGTGGTGAGAAAATTTCACAGGACAGAAATAAAGATTCATGCAGAAAGACTAGGAAATAATTAAAAGGAGCAGGCAAGAAGAAGTGCTAGCACAGAAGCAGAAAGGAAGATAAGTTCTTTAGCTAAAAGGGGAAAATAAATCAGCACAGACAGAAAAGTAATTTTCAGTCAGTTAGGTAAGAGAGAGAAGGAGCAGAGTTTAGAGATGAGTTTAATGCTTGTATGGGAATGCAGTTAGAGTAGAAACAGATTCTGAAAGAGAGAAAGCTGCTGGATGGGCAGAGATTTTGCTGTTTTAAGATAAGAATTAAATTAAACAGGAGCCATCAGCATCTAGAAACAGCAGTTAGTTTGCAGCAGTGACCAGGGATCATTTTTACCCTTCCCCAATGCTTCAGTCACATCTAAAAGCAATTATCAATATTAATAGGAGTCTTTTCATTGACTTCAGTGTGCTTTTGAACAGGCCTTGACAGAGTAGTACAAATCTGCAGTGCCATTAAAGAGACTTGACAGCAGGATCAAGTTTTTCTACCCTGTTCCTTCATCTCAGCCCTCATCCATAATCTGATCAATATCCCTTTCTAAATTCTTTTGTATTAAAGATTAATTTTGATTCTTGTTTCTGAGGATAGATAACTGTAACCAGTATTTTGAACCATCTCACAAAAAGTCAGGAAAGAGTAAATCTGGCAAAGCAACATAGTCCAGGGAACATTGGTCTTTATCAGTTCTGCTATTTAATGAACAATTTTTCTAGTGAGATCCAGGTGATTCTGTCAAAGATTAAAATAACCTACACATTATTAGTATAGGATAGGAAAAAGAGCAAAGAAGGGAATCCAAAGGAAGAAATGTAATTGGGATTACTTTTTCCTTCTTTCTTTTTTTTTTTTTTTTTTTTTTTTAAAAATAAAAGTTTACATCAGACATCTGTAGATCTTAGGGAAAGATATAAGCAGTGAGAGCTTCCCTCTAGATAATAGTATTTAACAATTAAACAACAATTGCTATGTAAAAGTCAGGAGGTGTGGGATGAACACCATTCAGTTCCGAATGAGGTTGAAATGACTTTATATGTTTACTGGGTGGTACCTCAAGAATGTGGAAGATATGTGTTCCACTCCAGACTTCTGCATTTCTGTTGCAGGACTTCCAATCATTCATTTTAACTATTGCCCAGACACTCTGATTACTATAGGAAATAATTTATTTTTGGAGAAGTTTTTCCTCATTAGTAATTAGACAAAAAGGCAGAGACTTGTTATCAAAACCACAGCAGTGGATAAGTTCACAGGTGTCTCCACATTTTTATTTTACACTATTTTTTAGCTATCTGACAAACTCTGACAAAAAAAAGAAGTGAGGAGAATGGGGGAACTTGGTTTATTATGGAAGAACAATTTAAGAAACATAAAGGTGGCTCTGGGGGAACTGTACAGATCCTGAGGAAATTAAGATAGAAGAAGATTTAAGGACATGGGAGGAAATTTTCCTCTTCAGCCCAAGACACAGAGGCATAGAAAAGCAGACTCTTCACAGAATTACTTTTTTTTTTTTCTTCTTTTTTTTTTTGTGTGTGTGTATGTCTCTCCTTATTGGCATTTGTAGCACACGAGCTTCCCTAAAATCATGAATGTGGTGTTTACACCTTCTTCTAAATCATTAATGAGACTGCCAAATGAGAATGCACCAAACACAAATCCCTTTTATAAACACTTTCCCCTTGGCTTGCTACATTGTTATTTATTACCAAAGCTTGTTTACATACCTAGGGCACTTTTTACTCCATCTGACAGCATTCAAATTCAAGTCAGTTTGGATTAATTTTCTTCATCAGCTAATTTTAGAATTAATTTTTAAAAGTCAAGACTTTTGGGTTTTGGTTTTTTTTCTTGCTTTTATTTTCTTCTTTTCTTTATTGCTTGTTCCTACTTTTTACATGTAGGCCAAGGTGTAAAGACATTCATATTACTGATAATGAATATGATATTCAAATGTATTAAATGATTTTCAGAGGTTGTCTGTGACACAATGCATTTACAGAGTAATATTAGTGAGATAATTGTAACAGTTGCCCTTCACTGAGAATGACTGTACTTACGAGTTGTGTTATGAAACTAATGACTTTACAGGTATTTAGGATCCATCTGCTGCTGCCAAACATAAAAATTATTCCAAATATTAAAAACTGGAAGGGTAAAGGAGTCTGAAAGTAGATAGGACACTGAATGGATAAGTAAGGGATAGACAGATGCTCATGTGCGGCTCAAATCTGCAATGGAATATTTGGCTGCGAAATTCTACGTCATAAAGCATGTTGCTATATTTTCCTATTTATTTTGTAACATTTTGGGCTGGTCCTTGATACTTGATAGCTTTGCATCTCAAAGGGTACATAGTGTCCCCTCATAAGTGTCTGTCCATACTAAGCATCCCCTCACCCTGGGAGGGTGGGAAGCAAGTTCCAATGAGACATTGCACTACCCAAACTAACAACTGGCAGGCATCTGTGGTGGATGCTCTCACATCACATCTCTGCTTGGACCTGTTTATTCTGCTGTATATCAGGAAACAATCTCTCATGAAAGAGGTTAAGCCTAAAATTGAGTGTCTGATCTAGAGGCGATCTCCTCTTCTAAGTCCGTCCCCCTGTTTCTATCTTCCTCTCTCTTACACACAAACACACACGCTCATTCAGCACTCCTTCCAGCATTTTGCTTTTGAAGAGAAAAAAATAAAATAATCAAAAAGTCCAGGTGCAAGAAAGGAATCCTGAAAAGACTCCACCCAAGGATCACAGCTCTGGCAACAAAAGTTGCCATAAAAACCCCATCTTTCTTCTTGAGGAAATAAACCACTACGACAGAGAGACTGAATGGATTTTCCAAAAAGCACCGAGAGGTGAACATCAGAACTCAAAACCCGGTGCAGAAATTTACTGCTCTGTGTTGTTGTGACACTTCCACTCCCTGTGTTTCAGGTTTCCTGACGGAGGGAAGTTTCTGAGTCTACGGTGTTCCTTCCCAACACATTTTTCAGCACAGTGCTTTATGACTGTTTCTATCCTGGGATTTCCTGCAAAAAGAGCAAGCTTCTACACCAACCTGCACCCCAAGTGTTTTTTCAATAAACCCCCAACAAATCCCTGTAGATCTCTAAGTATCTCATTGTCAGAAATACAATAAATTTCTGCACTAAAACGGTAATACTTTGAATTACTGTCTGTCCAGATTCTTCTTATCTGCCAGCAAAAATGATAAAATAATCAATATTTTTCATTTTCAAAGAGTTTTAGCAATGAAGAGATAATATTTTGTTTTACTTTATTTTTTTTATTTTTTTATTTTCTTTTAGGGAAAAACTGTAGGCCTCAAATAATGCCATAATAACAATCCTTCCCTTGGATGCCAAAATTACCACAGAAACAGAGCCACCTATGTGCCCTGGTATAAATCTCCATTGACTTCAGTGCTCTGTGACTACATATCACTTCAGGTAGAACATGGTTGGACATCACCATGGAAGACCTGCTTGAAAATCTTAGGTTCAAAGCAAACTTTTAGTTTTAGGAACTTAAAAGTTTACAGAAAACTAAGTTCTTAAAGCAAGGTAATAACCTTAGTTTTCCTGTGCTTACTTTTGTCAAATAATAGGGAAAGTACCTTTTTTTCAACCTTACGGGAGTTTTCTGACCACATTCTTGCCCAGAATAATTAAATGTAGGTCAAGGTAGCTAAACACTGGGAAGAAGATTTAATTGTCTATGCATAGCCATCTAGAGCAACTTCTAACACCCCTTAATCTCTGGACACATGCATGGGATTTTCACCAATGACAAAAGTTTTCCAGGAGACTAATGCCCTTCTGGAGAGGCAACAAGAGGCTGGGGAAGGGAGGCAGGGTGAGCTAAAAATGTCACAAAGTGTTGACACTTCGGTGAAAGTCTTGTACCTTCACATCATCTGTGGACACAAGAGCATGGCTTACACACCAAGATGTAGGGAGTTTCGTCTGGAGCTAAATAGCTCCCTGGAACATTAATTAAGCTCATAGGAAACCATTTAGCTTGCTAAATATCAAACCACACATTTTAGAAGGGATCATCCAAATTCACAGATAAGTCCACAGCAGAAGTAGTAATAGAATTTGGGAAACCTGGCTCCCTCTCTTGAGTGTTTTCATCTGCCAGTGTTCAACATGGCAATACACCAGACTTCTGTCACTCTAAGAAGCAGCTGGGTATTGGGCAGAAATGTCTTTAATTTATATGTTCTGGTCTCACACCAAAATCAGGGGTCATTTGAGTTCAACCTAAAAGATGAATGAAGCTTGAAGTAATTGATTACGGTTCTTCTTTTACAACAGTGTTTAGCAACCACAAACAAATCAAGGTTTTCATGACAATGCTGAACATTTGACCGTATCATCATGTGTTTCAAGGTTTCTAGTCACCTGGACACCATTTAGTTTGATTTTAACAAGTGATCTAGGAAAATCTATTCTCCACTTTACATATTTCACTTTAAGCAAGTCAAAAGAACTTGCCAACACAAAATGTTGATCCAATAAAAGAAGAGAAGAGAGAGAAAGAGAGAATGAGAAGATTTCCAAAACTGATATTGGAAATCTGGTTGATGTCCAAAGAGTCTGCACAAGAAAAATCATAGGTGATATAAAAATGCTTGCTTAAAATATGACAGATTCTAAGTCTTATAAATTCATGCAACTGCTCTGGTAATCAGATTATTTCAGGTTGGTCATCAGTGTTTCCTTTGGGGTTTCTTTATTATTATTGTTTAGATATTATTGACATTCTCAAATGAACCTGATCTCACTTCTATACTTAAATGCCACCATAGTTTGAGACTACTTTCTCACAATGTTTCTTCCTGCCCTCCTTATAATTACCCATGACTTTAGTTCATGGAAACTTAGTGAAAATATACAGAAAAAAAGGAAAGCCTTTGCTAATTCCAACTTCAGTGAAATTTCTCCCAGTACATTTTGGAAACACAGCCTTGCAATAATTCAATTCGATCCCGGGTAAAATAGAACAAAGCTTTATTGTTATTGTTTGTGCTATCCATGAACAGTTAGAAAGCTCAGTCACACATAAGTGTTTACAAGTCACTTCGCCTAAGCATCATGTCTATGTATGATTCTTGACAGTCAGAAACATATGCCTCCATGATAACATAGATGTTTGGTGTAGACCATGAGGCTAACCCAACCTGCAGGCAGTATCCTTGCTATGACGGACCCAGCTTGCCAGCTGAATATCTGTCACTCTCCTGCATTTCTCATTTTCCGTTCTGTGTATCAGTTTGTCCTTATTTTCCCCTTGAGAAGACAGAACAAAGAGTCAGTGCCAATCAATCACTAAAGAATCACTTGTCCTATCAGCATAATTTTGAGTACACTCAGTGTCACCTGAAGTTCTTAATATGCCCACCTTCTGATTGTGCTGGTGCTTCAGTAACCTGTACACACCAGCTATATGGAAAAGCAATATTCAGGAACAGGGAGGTGGTATCTCAGTATAGTAGGGCACAAAGTATTTTGCTTTTTATGTTATTATAGAATTTTTTTGCAGTCAATTGACCAAATCAAAGGTCCTCATCTAATCCTAATGTCTTATCCAAACTGTTGCTTTTCATGGATTTCTGGTAAAAGCTTAGACTAATATAAAGCATCTAGGTATGAAATAACAGAGATAAAAATCCAGAAGGGAGCTTTATGTTTAGGCCACCTACAGCTTGAAGATTGATACTGGAGTGAAACAGCTAGCTGGTGTTCATCTTCATTCTGACTTGCACAAGTCCAATTCTGCACAGAGACAACAGAAATAAAATTTAGATTTTATTATTCTGATTCTTAAAAAAAAAAACCAAACACATTACTGCATTTAATCATGCCTTTTCAAAATAATGTGGTTATTGAACAGTCATAAATACAAGTTGCCCTTCCTAGAAATTGATCCGTATTGCTGATCCTTATTGAATTAATTCCTAACTTTCAGTAATAAAAGTCTGCTGGGTGAGTGGGGTTTATATGATTTATATGAAGACATTGTGGACCATATATCAGCTGTTTGGACCAGCAGAAAGTAGCTTAACTTGTGATTAGTGAACGACTGGTGTTTCATCCAAAATTGGAAGATGATTTGTGAAACATTGTAAGACCTTTGTTTTAAAACATCATAGTCATATACAGTTTGCCAGTACATGCCAGCACATACAGGAAGGTGTAGTTGGAAATTTTGGCAGTTCTTGAAGACAGAAAGAGTCAGGAGCCAGCTCTGAGCTTCTGTCAGTGCCCAAGTCAAATGCTTGTAATTCTAACAGTAAGAGGGTCATCTATTTAAATGAAGAAATACTGTTTACTGTAATTATTAACCTCTTTTTCTAATAATCTCTAGTACTGCAGGGTAACCTACAGTTGTTACCTTCTTTCTTCTTCTTTCCCCCCACCTCTCTGCTATGTTTGTTTCTTTAGAAATTGAGGAGACCAGTTGCCTGTGGAAATCTGGGTTACCCAGGATTTAAGCTGAAAACTTGCTTTGAAACAGTATGTTATACAGCTCTATCCAGATAACTCAGTGCTTGGACTGATATATGAACACTTTTCAGGTGTAAAGCTAAATGCCCAGTCAATGTGAATAAGCCCTGGCAAATCTGCCAATGGATAATCTTATCTGGAAACCACTGAGGTCAACGTGATGCCTATAGTGCGTTTTAAGGGAGAGTGAATAACGGCCTGGAATTTGGTCTGAATTTAGTCTTGTAAACTATGAAGATATAAACTACCAAGAGCCTTTTAACAGGTAGAGGTTTATGGGAATCATGCCAATTGCGTGTCTGAGCTGAGAGGGGTTTTAAAAGTAATAGAGAAATTACTTCGAAGGAGAATGTCAGAAAAGACATGACCTATCTTATTTCTTAACAGATGGACAAAGCTGAAGAGACTTTGCAGCACTCCTTTCCCAAGAACTTAGGTTTATTTATTTATGTTTATAGAAACCTATGGGAAAGGAGTGTGTGTTGACCTTTAGTTGGAACTTTCATTTTCCTCACCTTCTGTGTGAGACTACATGGTGTCTTATGTAAGGAAACACTAAAGTGACAGAGTGAATATTTCATATTCTTAACTTCAGAGCTTACCTAAAATCGTTTCAGTCTGCCTATGCAGGGAGCTACATCAATATGATAACCTGCCTACCTATTTTAATGATACATTTTCTGAGCAGAAAAGCCATATGACACCTTTTTGTCCTCTCCGCAATGAAACCTAATGAGGGGAAATTCAAGCTATTGCAGAAGATTAGAAAGGGGTAAAAATTCTCAGATGATCCGGATGAAAATTTGTAAAGTTGGCTGCAAATATCATTGCATAGCCCCTGACCGTTATTTTTAATCTCTCATTGACAAGGAAAAGCTTGCTGGGAGTTGGGACTTGTTATCTTCGCTTTATGGGCCACTGCTCTCAGAATAACAGGGCTGATAAAGCACTGGTGGTAAGTCAGTTGGGGAGGAGAAATGGACAACAGAGCCACACAGAGCATGGAGTGTGAGGATGAAAGAGAAAAGTGCTATTAATATTTCTGGCAAGAAATAGTGATTTCTTCATCAGTGGAAGGAGTCCTTGTGAAATAGGGAGTCACGCAAATTATTTATTTATTTATTTATTTATTTACTCATTTATTTTGATGTTGACCTAATTCAGAGTGACATGAGGTTTCTTTCTCTAAAACCAGTTTGATGACAAGTGAGATGAGAAGTTTTGAAGCACATTTCCAGGGAAATTTTGCTGTGTTTCCTTTTTCTTTTACATATATTATCGTGTCCAGTATGAATACTGATATCTGAATATCTCCGTCTTTGATGTATTAATCTAGATGACTCCTCTCCCGCTACTAGCTCCACCCCGGTCCCCAACCTCTGGAAAGGAAAAGCAGTGGAGGTAAAGAAAGAAGGACAAAGGAGTTAACCTGCCTTTCAGAGGCTTCGTATCCAAACTGTCAGATTTCTCAAATGACAGCTTTTAGAGATCTAGGACCATGGAGTGGGGATGAGAGCTTCAATTCATGTTCTCTTTACAGAGAGCACAAATGTTGTGTGACACTTTACTGGAGACTGAACTATTAAGACCAGCAGAGCACTCCGAATGATATGCAACAAAACTTTGTGCAAATAAACAAGATGTAAAAGTCATTCGTGTTTCATTCCTTCAGTTTGTCAGCCCTCAGACTGACAATATTTTATATGCTATTCATTTCCCTGATTTTAGGAATGAAGCTTATTTTATTTTATCTAATGGCTGACACCAACAGTAAAATTTACACCAGTCTCAAAAAGTTAAAGTTGATGGAAGTTGAAGAAAGTTAAATTTCACTTTTGCTTGGAGTTCCAATTCTGCGGTTACACTTAAGGTTTTGGTTTGCTCTCTTCATTGACTTCTTTCACAGAAGTAGGGCATATGTTTATTTATTTATTTCACTGGAAGCAAGCTAATTAGCTCACCTCATCTATGTGAAGAACAAGCAGAAGTTTTGTTGGTTAGTACGTATGTGAAGTGAGCATTAACTTCCATTACTTTACCTCATAGTGAAAATCTAGTGTCTGAAATCCCCTGGGATTTTAGTCAGAGTTTTAAGGTATAGTAACTACCCTGTAGTAAGGATTTACAAGAAAGACCAAAGCAGAAACAGCAAATGGGATAGGAAGGTGACTTTATACTCAGTTCACAGAAGCAAAAGGGTCACTAGTTCATAGAATTGTCAACATTTTTGACACAGATAATTCTGAAAACATCCACCAGTTTGATATCCATCTGGACCTAATGAGATTCGACACAGTAGACCCCCTTGAACTTCCATCCCCAGAATGTTTTCACCTTGCCTTTTGGATGTGCTCACAAGGGAGACGTGTTGGTCCTTTCATGTCAGACCTTAATTGGAGCCTATATTCCCTTCCTCACTGCATCTGTTTCGCTAGGGACTTTCATCAGAGGAAGTAAAGCGTTTTTTCACTCTCTCAGCCCCTTTAATACAGAGCATTCAGCTCCTTCTACAAAGTGTCTTCATTTTTTTTTCTCCTGTTTTTGAGGTCTCCCACTCATTCTACTATTGAAATGTTGTCTTTGTGCAGTCTGTCCTCTGTATTAACTTCTCCTTGTGCAAGGTTCTGCCTGCTCCTATGTGAGTTTGCAGTGGAGGGGAGAGTGAGGGCTCAGGCTTCCTTTCGCATTTCATTCTGGCTTTCTACATTTATGAATGTATTTTCCATGCATTGTATAATGTGGGAGATTTTCATCTTTCCTCTTTTTGCCTGTTCTCCACATCTATTCCTGAACCTTCATATCTGTTCCCCATATTTTTCAGACCCAGAGATCCACTTTTTTTATAACCCCATATCTCTCCAGTGCTGCTTGCCTTATCACTTTTGCTTTGTGAGTCCTTTTCAGTGAGTATTCCTTCTTTTCCCCATACCCTTTGTTCATTTACTTTCTTTTCTCCCTTGTTAACTGACACACAAAACCACCTTTCAGTAGACAAAATTGTACCCATTGCTCTTCTAATTGTGTTGGCTGTACTGATAAAAATGTTAGTAGGAACCGGAAGATTTGACCTTGCTTGGTGTTTCTCATTTACTGTTGTGGCTCAGATTTTGGATCTCAGCTAGGCAAATCATGTAAACATCTGCTGTTTTCTGCAAGACTACTATTCCAGTTGATTTGATCCAATTCGGTTTGATCCAATTTGACTCTGTGTAGAGTACTGTAATTCCCGTAGTACCACAGTGTTTAATGCCTTCCAATACTGCAGAGACCAACTAACTTCTAACTCCCAAGGGTGATCCTACTTCTCAGCTTCACTAGTGTCAACAGAAACAGAGTGCTCTGTTTTGGTCAAATCCTATGCTGAATTATGATATTCTGTACGACCACACATGCCTGCAAAACATAGCCAGAAACAACCGTATACATGTAATAGGCTAATTTTATCAACTGCTTTCTTACAAACTGTTTAAGAGTTCAGTTGTATGAAACCAAAGTAATAATATGGTGACAGTGTCGAAGATAAAACTATCATCTGCAAGCCAAAAGGTTTTGCCTTATTTTGCTTTATCCATATTTCTCCAGTGCGTGAACTGCAATATGTGATTTCGAGCTTAGCTATGTCATTGTAAGCCATTATGCAAAGCACATGATCATGTTTGAATACAGCTTGAATTTCAGTTATGTTTTTAAAATGTACCTCTTAACTGACTGTTTCAAAAGCTGCAATAAACAATTTTATAATGATTGACTTCTGAATACAGCCTTTAATAACACTGAAATGTTGAGAGACAGTCTGATTTTACTAGGTTTTATCATGCCTGTTAGGAAAATCACTTTCAAATTCATAAAATGAATGAATTTCATAAAATCCGTAGGAAATTTGTTTTAGATGTATAATTTAACACATATTTGAAAAGATTCATATAGTTACTTGTAGAAAAGAGAAGCAGAAAAGGCTCAATTCTAAAATTGTGTTCAGCGTTTACCACAGAAGAAAGACAGCCAAAATAGAGGCCACCACTCTTGAGACTCTAAGATAGCTAGATAGATCTGACTATTCATTTAGATTACATTACAGATCAAAGCATACCTTCCAAACTGGGTGTAAAAAAATGTTGCTGCTACAAGAAGGTGCACTCTGATAATAAAATTTAATAATTACTTTTCTAAAGCGTTTTCGTCACCCAATTAACAGGCCATTACTGTCAAATACTCAGAACTTAACAGGTGATGTAACATAGTGTAACAAATTGAGTAAGAAACTGAGTGCAAGAATTTTTCTGGCTAGCCTGATTTTGTAGCATCTGTAGTGTCCTGTACATTTACTATCAATCATGTCACTTGTGCTACCCAAAGTTGCTTGACCCTAAAAGCCAGATGCAGGATGAGATGAGTGAGGGGTTGGAACCCGATGATCTTTAAGGTCCCTTCCAACCCCAACTATTCTATGATTCTATGAAACCTCCAGACCAAGTCAACTGAGGCTGTTTGGAAAGATTCAGTGTTGTATGCAAAGAAAGACTTCACATGCACTATTGTTTTTAAATTTCCCTAATTTTGCAGGGACAGGTATAGTAACTATGTTTTAAATGCTTAGTGAGGCAGGCTTCTAGAGACTCTTCCAACCAAGAGCACACATCTCAACTAGTCCTCAAGACTCGTTTTAGCTGGTTGCTTTCAGTGGGAGTGGCTGGACTCAAGAGCTTCCTGAAAATTTACTCTTTGTGATAACAGCCAAACTTTTCTTATAATTTGATCAATACTTCAGCATGACACAATATTTGTGTAATTATTATGAACAATAAGTGGCACCAAGAACTCCAACATGAGTGACTTTTTAACATTAAGAATTTTTTTTAATCCTGAAAGAAAATAAGTATCTATGAAAGGCAGAAGTTGAGGCTGAGATAGAGCCCAGCTTTTGAACAAATAGCAAAGCCTCCTCTGCTTTGGGGACAGATGAAGGAGAATGGGCATTCTGAAAGAGGTCCTACTGGAAAGTCTCATTGTTCTGAGTAAGACTTTCTAGAATAAAAAAATCATAAAGAAAATCAGATGTGCGCATGATCCAGTTTAGACCAGCATTGGAAACACTCCCTAAAAAGGATTTTTTGTATAACTCACTTAGTTGCTCACCTGTAGTTGAAAACAAAATCCCTAAGTTACTTTTTCTTCTTCCTTTGTTTCAGCACCTTCTGCCTAAGCACTTCAGCATATTGCATTATGCACACTGTGAAATTTGGGTGTGTAAATCTTCCCTCTGTGCAGAGTCCTTGTTTTTTTGTTTATAAAAAATAGAGTGTAAGGGGACATAAAACGTAAGTGAATCAAGCCCTCAGCTAGCATTTAATTGATAAGAACTAAAGCTAATATTAGATAACAAATAAATGGTCTGTTGCACAGGCATTTAATTAAACACCAAATTAATGCAGTAATGACCTACTGGAACTAACAGCCAGAAATGCTTTACTGCAGGCAAGCATCTGGAATGTTTCACCTTTTTTTTTTTTTCCTTCCCTCCTGTACAAATACATTGAAAAGACATACATTCATTTTTAATACTTAGTCTGGAGGCCTTCTGGTTTGTCCTTTACCCTGTCTGAAACCCTGACCTCGCTGGACACAAAACAATCTTTGGCCACTCCTCTTTCCTGATAGGCATAGCAAATAAATGGTAAGTTGGTGTTCCTCTCTTTTCCCCCTCCATACCCCGCTTCTGTATCATTATCTAGTTGAAACTCAGCCCTGAACACCTTGGGTGATTACACACTGCCCAGAAGATTAATTGCAGACAGTACTTTGGATAATGGTCTCAGGTAAGAAACTTACCACGCTGTGGAGAAGGCACCGGAATCAATACAGTTCTTTATCTATACAAGTCCATGTCTATAAAAGTGTTTTCAATCATACCCCAGAATATCTGAGAGGTGTGGGAGATTAACTTTGCTCAGACCCAGTCAAAAAGCTTTCTGTCATTCCTCTCTCCAAGCCAAAATATGCAAGAGAGTCTTTAAGGGGGCCTTAGTCATACCTTGTCATCCTCTGCCATGCCGTTGGATGAAGTTATCCATGTACTGCAAAGTAAACTTGTGTGGCTAATAGTTAGTGTATGAGTTACTGACCCTGGATTCAACCCACCTGGCTTTGGACATTGAGCTGAGTCAGGTCCATAGTCTCCCTGGTTTCCTGTGCAGCTGGTAGAGAGAGATATCCACCTCCCTCCAGTAGCTGGTACAAAAATTGGGTGAGGTCTACCTCTCCTGTCAGTGCCTTGCCCTCCCCATAGGATGCAGAAGGGTCCCGTGTGCCCCATCCCAGCTGAATACCAATGGTTGTAATAGATGTTCCAGGGCCTATGTGTCTTTCCAAAAAAAGCCCAACATTTTTGTGAGTACTAAAGTAGAACTGTGCTGTAGAGATCCAACTTCTAGGCCAGTCTCATCCCAGTTTCAGGTCTTTCTAGTTTCCACGCTTAAAAAATGAGATCCCCATGTGGCAAACATACGTTCATCTGCCCATTGAAACACCACTTGGGTTCAAATATCCATGTAAGTGTATGAGGTAAGAACTGAGGAATACCAGTGCTTCAGCTGTTATCTTACTAATTATGGGCTGAACGATAGAGCAAGTGAAGGGACAAGTCTTCAATTGTATTCCCACAGTCCACATAGGATTTAATGAAAGTTAGGTGCATAAATTATTCTAAGGACTTGGAGCTAAACTCAGTGTCTCACAGAGCACGTGCAGCACAGAAGATGTGAACCGTATCTACGTAGACACATTACTCACCACTCTGCGTTTTCTCCTCAGAAGGGATATTCTACCACCAGGATTTGCCTCTTTATTTATCTATGAGTTAGACAGGCTGGAACAGAAATAGAATTGATCTTACATTTGACATCTCTGGTTCATCTTCAGATTTCAAATTCAGCAGGCTACACAGAAAAAAAATGTTGATATAATACTTATTGCAATAGGCTTCCATTAGGAGGAAAGCCAGTTTTGGAACAAGACTTTAGATATCTATTTTACAAATCTACATTTGACTGAGTGGTATAGATTTGCTGTATTATCAATAGAATAGTAGTCAAAACAGTCAAAGAAGTCTAGAAAAACATTCATTTCACCTTAAAATAGACACTTGCATTTGGACAACTGAATAATGCCCTGGACTCCATTCTCTATATTGACTAGATCTTCACTGCCCATTGCTTAGATTAGAAAGCTGAAGTCAAGTAAATTTATCAAAAACTTGGTGCTAGAATAATAGTTATCCTAGTAATAACAATAATAATAGTAATAAAAATAGCCATGACAACAATAATAAAGAGCTTTGTGAGAGAACTGCAAAGAAATTGAAGAGATTTATAATGGTCTTGATGATTCAGTAGGTGGCTGAATGCTGAATGAATCTTCCAGATTGTGCTTGGGCATTATGTGCCACTGGAGTCATTGTTTTTTGGATGAGGGATAAATCTGAGACCTTTCCTTGCCATTACAGACCTCCTATCATTTTATAAGAAGTAAGGGTTGACCTCGGGGTCTTTGCCACATGACAAGGGGAATTATCATCTAGTTACTTACATTCCTCTTGCAGCTTCCAGTACAGATCTTCTGTATCTTTTCCTATACTCCACAGTTAAGAACCAACAATATTCATTGAAAAAGTAGTTCTTGTGTGCTGTATAGAAAGCAGTAACTTTTCAAGATTGGGTTACAATACTTTGATATATGGTTAAATGCATACACAAACACATCCATGGAAATGTATGATTACTCACACACTCTTCAGGCAAATTCTATTCCCCTTTATAGTCACTGACTCTTACTGTGATCACTTTGATGCTTGGCTTGAGAGCATTTATGCTGTTATAAGTAATGGAAAAACTCCTGAATGAGAAGAAAATTCTCTCTTTTTTTCTCAGGCAATAGATAAAGTGCTAGCTATACCTGCTTTAAACAAAAGTACAGGTAACACCTCCCATCAGAGCACTGAACAGTACTAATTAGTTCATTAAGCATCCCAGCATCCCTGTGGGGTAGGTATGTATTTTATTATCCCCAAGTTAGCAGGCAGGTAGAGTTGACTAGCTCAAAGACACACTTATGGTAAATGAAGGAACTCTAACGCCTACTTCTTTGTTCTACTGGGTAAACAGGCAATCGTTCAAGGCAGCTTTAGTTCCATGTCCCATTATCTTTGTTGTTTTCTGTGTCACGTGGCAATGAGACAGTAATGTAAGAAGTCACTTTTTTAACAGTGAACAAAGGAATTGTTAAAACAAGCTACTTTCCTGTTCTCATAAAGGAAGTATTGTTGAATATGTAGAGCTCCTACTAACAGCCCCATCTATTCCCCATGCTCATACACCTTTTCTTGTAAGGTTTGCAAATATGGTTTTAAGGAGAGCTCGGTGTGACTTTGAGAACAAACCTGAATCTTTCCAATGCAGCCTGCATTGTACACGTGTGTACACAGTATATGAGCTGGTACTACTGGAGATAAGGCATCTGGAATTTCAAGTTCAGATGGCTCAGAACCAGATTGAGCTCATAAAATGAACATTACCACAGCCACAAAACTAACCGAGGTAATCATGTACTATTTAGACAAGCAGCAGCATTGCCCTTTGTGAAGGGCTTTGGAATGTGCAAGTCAAGTGTATGGTTGCATAAAGATTGGTGATATTACACCCAGAGAAATCCTCTGAGGACAACAGCATCATTAACTATTTACATTGTGACTCTACCCATTATCACATTTGACAAACAGTTTAATTTCAAGGAGGAAAAACAAAAATAAAAAATAAAACAAACAGTCAGAGACACAAACAGGAAAAGAAGGCGGCTGTGTGTCAACAAAAGGAGTTCAGAAATGAAAAGCAGGCAAGATGTCAAGCACCTCAAAGGAGAGGGATGGGAAATAAAAGGTTCTGCTGATTTCCCTGTTTGCTTAATTTCATTTGAGATAAACCACAATTGTTTCTCAAATTTAGGTTTTAATACAACATGATAATAATTTGAAATCATGAAACCAGTAACCTTTACTTGGGAATCACCAAGCCCTATTCTTTACAGTGAAGTAAACAATCACTTATAGCAATGACAATGGTAAATTAATCATGGAATCATGGAATTGTTGGTGTTGGAAGGGACCTTCTACAGATCATCTAGTCCAACTCCCCTGCCAAAACAGGATTGCCTATAGCAATCAATTTTATCCATATATGAGCAGGTATTTATTTATCATATCCAAAGTAACCAAGTAATCATTAGACTGAGTGTTTGCATTATATAAAATTAGCCCAAGGTGTAATTTGGTCTTTGTGTGACTCAGTTGCTACTCTCTTAGACCAGACAAGGGTCATAACGTAGCAACTGTTAGAAAATGCTGAAGCTATAGAAAGGTGATATGATTTTTCCAACCATTTAAACGGGCTCAGGAATATGTACTGAATAACTGACAAGAACTAACGTATGAAGCACAAAATGCCTGAGTAATTTCAGCCATTTCAGTTAAGGTCAAAAGACTCCTGAGGAAAAACAGATTTCTTAAACACGAGCTGCAGTGAGTTAAGGCAATTCATTGTCTTCCTTTCTGTGTCAGACTAAGGTGAGAATAGTTTTTTACATAAGCAATTGTCAGAGCTGCCCAAATGATCTGCTGGCAAGTTCAAATCCTGGTGCAGGTCTGTCATGCAAGTTCAGAGGTAGGACAGGAGGAAGCAGCCTCAAGTTGCACCAGGAGAGGTTTCTGTTGGATATTAGGAAAAATTTCTTCATGGAAAGGCTTGTCAAGCATTGGAACAGGCTGCCCAGGGAGGTGGTTGAGTCACCATCCCTGGAGATATTTAAAAGATGGGTAGATGTAGTGCTGAGGGACGTGGTTTAGTGGTGAACTTGGAATTGCTAGGTTAATGGTTGGACTTAATGACTTTAGAGGTCTTTTTCAACTTAAATGGTTCTATGATTCTAATAGATAACTTACAAAGCTGAGGAGGAAGTTTCTCCAAATGTACGGGGTTGCTCTGATGGGTCTAATGAGATCATGAAACTGAGCAAGAAGAAGGCATTTTCTTTTTTAATGAACTCAACAGAATCTTCTGCCATTCATCCAAATATGACTTTCTTATACAGGGAATAAATTTTTTGTATAGTAACAGGGGATTGCGGTTCCTCTAAGGAATAATGTTCTCATCATGGGAGAGGGACGGTTCCCATTGCATTGATAGATCACAGAAATTTTTATACCTGCCAAATTATACCATGTCATTGTTCAGTCCCATAAATAGGAGACAATATGCAAACACCTACTTACTCATATTTTAAGGATGAAAGTATGAATAAAAACGTAAACTGTTATGTCAGTCTGCTTGTAAATATGTGACATACCCACAAGCAAAGGAATTAAAGCAGGACATTTCTTTAATTGTGTCCATTTTAGTATGTCATTAATTATTCCCTACTGCATTTCTCATTGCCAAAAGGAGAGTACCTGCTTAGTGAGCACTTATTAAATACAAAGTACAGTCTTACGATATGTTTACTACATATTATTCAACTTTTATTTTGAAGACAGAATCATTTATTTCTTCCCTAGCTTTTCAGCGGTTCTCATCAATATACCATCTGTCTGCTTTGTAGGCATAAACATATTTATATTCACAACAAGACTAACAATATGCTGTATAGGTGGGGATATTGATGGACAAAGTGATAAGCTGAAAAACGCTATCTAATTTTGGGGGTGTGTTATTATATGAGAGTAATATAACTCAGTCTTTCCTCTTAGTCCTTTTGACATGGTTATAAACATTTCTGAGACCTTCTTATACAGCTCCACTTCCGCTTCTCCACTGGTCAGGGCTGCCCCAGGAAGGAGGATGAGCCAGGAGGCAAAGGTAAACCAGCACGGGCACTGGCGGCCAGGGCTGAGCTGAACTGGGGCTCCTGGGTCATGGGGTTCCTCATGGAGGCCAGTCAGGGCCATGAAAGCCTATGAGTGCCCTCAGGGCCCCAACACCAGGTTGGGAAACACACTTCCCATCCTCTTCTGCTTTTTGGACACCCCTTATGCAACGGATTTCAGCTTGATCCTTTTTTCCCCCTTCCCTATCACTCTCAATGTCTGTCCCAGGCACCCATCTCAGTCTCCAATGTTGAAACCCAGACTTCACACCCAGTTGCAGTATTCTCTTCTCATGATATCCTCCAGGGTGGCTTTGTGTCCCATTGTGTCCCAATGTGTCCCAATACATTTCAATTCTCAAACCAGGACACACACTAGGCCTGGAGAAATTGTTTTCTTCCTACCTCTCCAGCTCAAGATCAGCTGACATTTTAACAAGATCCTTTTTCTCTTTTTCGGTCAGCTATTTTTCTCTGCCTCCAGATCAGAATATGTATAAGCACCTTGGGTCAAGATGAAATACGTGTTTATTGTAACTGCTAAATTCTAAAGTATGTTCTTTCCTAAGCAAACAGTTTCATTTTGGAAAGATCTATAATCAGTCACAGAATGATTTCATAATAAAAACATACATACGTATGCACATAAATAGTCATACAAAACTATGTATGAACAACCACATCACATAAAAAATTTCAATTTCATCATAAAAATTGTCAAAATTATTATGAGAATTATGGGGGAATTTCACAGTAAGTGTTGCTGTCAGCCTCACTTAGAATACTTTAACCAGAGATCCCCATTGTATCTAGAATAAGTTTCAAATTTAATATCTGGGATAAACAAAGTATGAAATATGCATACATTACATGACATATGGCAACCCCAGTTATATTTAGACCCGTGAATTTCCTTAATCTGGATTTAATATTAGCAGACTAAAACTTTAGAAGATTACGTTCAGGATTTTCATGTATTCATGCATAAATTTGGACATCTAAATCAGTGTTTAAATATCATGAGTTCTGAGTACACCATTTCCCCAGTCTTCTCTGCAGAATTTATGGATATAATAGTGTTCATTATTTTTTTTGGTTAATAAAAAGTTCTCAAAAAAATACAGTTTTATGATGTCTGAAGCTATTTACAAAGTCAAGACAAATTCAAGGGAAGAGCTTCAGCCCAGAAAGGGAGATGAATATAAAATACTACAAAGGTTAAACAATTTTTGACAAAATTCACTTTTTTCTTATTAAATAGCTTTTCAAATTCACTACTGACCGAAGCTGAAGTAAAAAGACATTAAATAAAAGTTATGGCTTACCATAACAAATTCTCTTACAGACCACACAGTTAGGGGAATGGGTGATTTTGTTTTTTCTTTCAGTAAACATCAAATGTTTTTCTCTACTCCTAATATATTTTTCCTTCTAATTTTTTTAGCTTACCCAGCAACTAAAATTTTCCCTACTCTCATAAGTTTCACGTAATTCATCTGAAAATCAGGTGCTGTTTTAAAAGGACATATTCAGAAGAACGTCAGCTTTTTAAATGGGGCTGTTTAACATTTTTACCTTCAGGAAAGCATCTGACAGTGATAATTACCTGAATTTGATGATCTGCATAGCTAATACCATTGCATTATTCTGTGTCAGTGGTAAAGACAGTGCCCCCTTAGTACCCTGTGAAAGGTCCCATTGCAGTAATATCAAGCTGTCATGATTTTGGAAAATGCAGATGAAGATTTGTTTCACTGTTATTCTTTGGATACTTATCAGGGAAACCTATAGATTGAATAAAAAAAACCCCAAAACCTCATGCTCTGCAGAACAGAGAAAACGGCCTCAGGCTGTGGGGCAGGTTGTTTCCAGAACTCACCTTAGAGTAGGTGAGTCTTCAGAATAAGAAGAACATCTTAATTCAAGAAGAAAAAAAAAGAAAAAATGACACAACATTTCAAAAGGTAGCCACCAGTTGTTGGTTATTCTTTTTTCCTGAATTGATGTCTTGAGTTTGCTTCCTTGACATGATGCTGCAGTGTCTTTTCTCCTGTTTGACTAGACAGATAGGCCATGTCTCATCTACTGCAACTGCTGTTATGTGGTATTTATTTTGCTGCCCCTACTCATGACCTGGTTTAATCTCTGTGGGCAGCACTGAATTCTATTAATCCACCTCTCCAGACACAGAAAGGTACTGATTCACCTGAGTGCCTGTATTCCAAATGCACAGTTACCAACCCATTAAGCTGTTCACAGAAAAGCCAAAGAAAAATAATATCAGAATTTTCTTAGAAAGAATCCAAAGTTTTCAGTTGGAACATGCTAGCGGAACTATTTAAAGCTTATTGGATTGACTGCTACTATATTTAATTAAACACAGTGGCAGATATAAGCACAATTCTTGTGCATTCCTTACAGAGGAATTCCAGTGTAGCAAACATTTCAAAGAAAGTGAATTTTATCTTTCTTAAATATTTGCTCCCCTTTTTGGGTTGTTGGTTTTTTTTTTTTTTCCTTCCTAGCTGATGTGCAGCAGAAAGTCATAACTTTGAATAATCCAGGAATAGAGCCAAAATGCCACAACTTGATTATGAATGAAATGCCATCTGGATTCTACATTCAGGCTGATCGACAAAAGTCACTAGAATGCTTTGTGCCTCCATATCCATCTATAAAGCTCACCAACGGTAATAAAAATGTCCTTCCAATAAGGTCTTTTTTCTTTCCTATGTAATATTTGTAAACCTCTGTTAGATCCTAGGACAAATAATGTCATACTTCCTGTCATTATATAGTTTTCTTTTGTAGCGAACATTGTTTGGACCAGGTGCTTTAGTTGATCTGTCTTTCCATTTTCTAGCTAATACAGCTTGCTATTCTCTGAAAACTTCTCACAAACTATTTTTTACAAAGCATTTTATGTAAAAGTGTAAATTTAATTCCCTTTGCTGAAAAGTCCTTATCTTCATTCTTGTTGTTAGACCTTCCATGTTACTACTGTGTCTCACTTCACCTTGCAGAGCCTCACATGAAATCTTTCAAAGGCACAACAGTGTTTTCTTGCAGGGATCCTTTTCTCCTTTCCATGCGTATGCTTGATATCCTCTCCTTAAGATTCCCTTTCAGTGCACACTAGAAGACGTTCTTGAACTTGTCCACAGCTATTTCTAATTTGTCTGATCTTCATCAGTCAGTTTAAAGGAGCATAAAATGTCATCTGCCTCATCCGTCACCATGTGTGTATTAATGTATTTATCTGATTCACTTCCTCTTGCTCATCTAGGCTTGATGCAATTCTGAATCTTTCAGATCTCCTAATTTATTTCAGTCACTCTTCGGGCTTACTGAAGTTGAATTTCTCAGGTGGACTAGTCTGAAATGATGCCATGCTCTAGCAGTTCTATAAGCAATTATCATCTTAATAGCCTGTAAGCCCTGTTTTGTATACTCTCTTTTGGTCTGCAGCCAGGCAAAGAAGTCTATTTACCCCCAAAACTCTTAGCTTTCTTTATGGAAGCAGGAAAAGAAGCAAAGCAAACAAACAAAAACTGGCAAGAGAAACCTGTTTTCACCGGGTAGCTTGGCATAGCCACCATTTCAGACTAACATGACTGCTGATAATTCAGCCGTGTCACTTTGCTTTAGACACATCACACCTGTATCTGTGACTGTGACCCATCGTAACTGATCCATTTCATTCTGGATAACCTGACTAGTATGTCTAGTTTATATAATTAATAAATGACCTAACTCTCAAACTCTAGTCCAAGTTGAACTCAACCTTGCATGAAGCTAAAGAACCTTGCTGAACTTCTTGTCTTTCACTCTTTGCCACTTTGTTTTGGGTCAAAGACCCTGGTTTAACAAAAGGATATTTCACCTCATCTAAATTTAGGACACTGAGACATAGGTGCTAGGCCTTAAGAGCCATTGAGGCTATCTGAGTCAGCAGATATGGACCCTACCACATCCAGAGGGTGATTGTCAATACAGAAGAAGACTCAAAAGCTAGCTCTGGGTAAGGAAAGATAGGTTTAATTTCATTAAATATTAGTTTCTCCAGTATATGTGCCTATATCTGAAGAAGGCCCTATAGCTTTTTTTTATATTCAGCATGGGGCCAACCAACACACATGATATGTAGTTTGTGGAGTTCTTCATCTCAGCCTTAAATTGGAAACCTGCATTTTGTCACCTGGCCTGTAATGTCTACCATCTGTATTTACTAAATCTCCATTTCATACATAAATAATTAACATTAAGTGAGATGAGTTCCTGACAGAACTGGGCAACTGGAAAAAAAATTATTTTAATTTTTAGAACCACAACCCGGGATTTTTTTATATAAAGCAGGTGGAAAATTAAGCTGGGATGGATGTGATTTCCAGCATAACAACTCTAAGAACATTTGTGTTTTCAACACAAGTTAATTAATGTTAAAAAATGTTTGAAGAAAAACATGAGAAACTATGTATTTCCACATTTGGACTAGATGATCTCCAGACATCCCTTCCAACCCCATATCATTCTGTGATTCTGTGATTTCCAGGGTTGCCCAAGCCACTTTGCAATTTGCTATTTATTGTTTAGTCAAACTTGGATTCTTTCCCCCAAAAAGACACCTTTTCAATAGAATAGAGATTTCTTCCTTTCCGTCACCTTGCACAGAAAAAGTGAGAAGTACAAATGTGAGCTTCAGTGCAATTATCATGACGAGGCAGACCTCTAAACTATAAAAACATTGATTAGCAGCCCCCTTTTCCACTGGTCATAATAGCCTCCACTGGAGTGGGCTCCTTAGGGAAATTTGACAAAGTTGAGAAATAAAGAAGAGTTTTATTTAAATTTGTTGGACATATTTTTTTGCTGGCAATAGAACAGGTACCTTCCTTTCCATGCTAATATGCTCCTTTTTCTGCTATTTTTATAATACTGCACTGGTGCATCAGCTGAAGCTGACCTGGGAGTTTCTATGATACAAGCACAGCCCCTTGTGTGAAGCAGTGAGTTTTATTCATAGTGACAGGATACTCTCTGCGTTTTTTTCTATTTCTGTGTTACACACACAGATTTATTTACAACTGGAAATACAGCAGTGACTACCCTTTGCTGTCAACAGCAGATGAGCTCTGCACTTTATTTAACTGACTTGGTGTCAGCTTCAATTTCTTGACTGCTTGGAGTGCAGGTTCTGCTGGTCCTTCCAAGGTATCCTTTGATATCTCTCTGTGTTTGGTTTCCTGCTTTACGCCTTGGGCCTATGGTTTGCTGCAGGACTCCTTCCCCCACCTCCTTCCTTTGTGTCTTGAAAGAAACAAATTCTCTTTCACATGTATTATTTTACAGACTATTGTGATCATAGAGGAAGGGGAAATAAGCTCTTCCATTACAATGTGCATCACTGTAGCTCTGCCTATATAGTCATACCAATAGTAAATAACATTTCAATTTTTATGGTTTTTAACTGAATAGGGACCAAGACTTCACTTTTCTTTACAAAAGGAGGAGAGATATAATTTTCTGTTGTAGCACTTAATTCCTGACCACTGCATAAAAACAAATGAGGGTTATGGGGACTAAATTCACATTGTGTTATCTGTATTCTGGAATAAAGGATTGATCTCCTGGTTGCAGGCAAACACTAGATCTTAGGGCTATTCACTTTCATGAGCCTTCATGAGCTTTTCATGAGATCAAGACCCATGAGGCTTGAGAAATGAGAATTGCCCTAGTTCTGTGCTGTCTGGTCAACTTCTGGCATGTTCCCTTACCTTCTCCTGACACAGGTTAACAAGGGGTGGCTTGTAAATGTTTTGTAGTTTGCAATGGTCATGGAAACTACTTAATCAAGAAATTTTCTCTAGTTGCTTCTTCCACATACTTTAGTGCCCTATCAATGGTACCAAGATTATGTAAAATTATTTCAGTAGAATTCAGATGCAGGTTGCAGTAATAGAAGTGCCAAAAAAGGTATGAGAAAGTGATTCTTTTAGGTTTTGGATCTTCATTTACCAGAAACGAACAGGCCTGGACATCTCAGTTATCCCCAAAATAACCAAAACAACTTCCTCATCTTCCAGAAAGAAGAATACAGAAAGACAAAATCACAAATAACTCTAATCTCACAAGAAGTTTAGACATAATTTGAGGGTAATTTCCAGCAAGTTGAAGTTTAATAAGCATCTAACTTTCTAAATAACTCTTCTCTGAGTAACTCTTCCTCTAGAGTTGATTAATGGGAAAATAAAGCATACTACTAATATAAATACTTATATCTATTATATACATGTGTGTGTGTGTACATGCATGTCTCTACCTTTTCAGACTTTCTGTGTGTTCAGCTGCCTATTTAATCATGGAATCTAAGTAAGAAATAATGGATATTCATTTTAAAATACACAGGTGAGATAACTTCACTTTTAATTCCTTAAGCAGGGACACATTTAACAATGTAGATGTAATAATCCTCATCCTGTGCTTATCAACATTGGCTTTGGCACCTCGGCTCCTTCCATATACAGCAGAGTTCTATGTGACCCTACAGCTGTGTGCAGAGCTTCAATCATAGGTTTAGTGCTATGTCAAACCAGTGTTTGTCTGACCTGGATGCAAAACCAAAGGCTTTACTCATTTGTTAAAACTAAAAGTAGGGAAGAGGGGAATTTGTTTTGTCTTGCAGTGTCAGATCAGTTGCCTACACAAAATAGTGTAGTGTTTTGCATCCAAACTGTGGGAAGTACGCTTGCATATAATAAAATAACATGTCAACCTCAATGGACATGTTAAAAACTCCTTCTCACATTTTTTCAGCGGTCATTGACACTGTATGGTGGTTTTTTTTAAAGTAAATTAGAAGATAAGTTGCCTATAGAAGGCAAGACAGACTGAGATGCACAAGTGTTTTCTTTTATAGTTTGAGGTGTATCCCAGCCATACTTTGACACCCTTCTCTTTCTTTCCAGGTCCCCTATAAGAGAAGACCTGGGTAGAGAGATGGAAAGAAGGTGCAAAATGATTCATTCAGGTTCCTGATTTGTATAATCAGAGTACCAAGTCTGCTGGGAACATCACTGAGCTCAGCAGATGTTCTCAGTCACTCCACAATTTAAATGCAGAAAGTAGTCACTGATGTCTTAGCAACTTGGAAAAATCCTATTTGGAGAAGACAGTCAGATAAAGAGATAGGTAAATAAAGTTTTAAGGTAATAGAAGTTGCATCTATATACCATAAAAATTAGAAAAGAAGTCCTAAGGAGGTGCGGTATGGAAGCACAAAAGCCATATCCCTTTTCTGTTTGAAGCCAACGACCAAACTCATACTGATGTTAAGATTGATCATTCCTTAAACTTGGCAACTTTTCTGTCCATGCAGAAATGAAGTCCTTGTAATAGCATATATTGCCTTTTCTTTTTCATGCTTTAATCGATTTTTAAGGTACATGTCAAAGTAGGATACGATTGTCAGTTCATGTGTTAATGCAACAATACAGGGGAGCCATACAGCACTCACATTTAATCAAAATTTAATCAACTCTAATAAAAGTGAACTGCATAAGAAAAGATGAAGCAGAATTTCACATCTGTATTCCAAAGCTGTTCTATAGCTCCAGGAAGTCAGTATCCAATCTACCTACTTTTCTGTACTTAATTATTTAATCACAAGTTTCTTCTAGGAAGGGCAAAACTAGGCAACTCTTTCTTACAGCATGCTCTTCCAAAGTCCCAAGTATGAGTTCGAACAGCATAACCTAACAGTCTTACAAGATAGTGTGAGGTTATCTCACATCATGGTGGTCAACAGAGTGCCTGGAGCTCACAGGGACACCCCTTCGTAGCCTTGAATAATCTTGATTGGTTATAGTCGTAGGTCTTCTCCAGGTCAGAGTTTTTGATACAGATTGCAAAACACGGCTGCTAATTTGAGTAAGTCCTTGGACCTTTAGGCTGTTTTGACTACGATCTGCCCCAGGCTACCTATTCAAAGCACAATCATGTTTTGAACTGCAGAGTAGACATTCTCCACATACTGAAGTCTGTGTGGCTGCTGTGGCCTTCTCTAGACTGCCAGGTAAAAACATAGAATCACAGAATGGTTTGGCTTGGAAGGAACCTTAAACATCATTGAGTTCCAAACCCCTCTTCCATGGGCAGGGACACCTCCCGCTAGACCAGATTGCTCAAAGCCCCATCCAGCCTGACCTGGAACACTTTCAGGGATGGGGGCTCCATAACTTCCCTGGGCAACCTGTTCCAGTGATTCACCACCCTCATAGTGAATTCCTTTTTCTTGATATCTAATCTAAATCTACCCTCTTGCAATTTAAAGCTGTTATTCCCCATTGTATGACTACACGCTCTTGCAAAAAGTCCCTCTCCAGCTTTCTTGTAGGCACCCTTTAGATTCTGGGAGGCCATTATAATGTTTCCTTTCATCCCTGCCTGGGTAGTTCTTCCCATGCAGGCTATCTCATTTCCAAAAACAATAAAAAATATTTCTCTTTTGGAAATATTGCTAAACTTTCACATCTAGTTCACTTCCCATCACCATGAAGACATGATTCTCCAGAGTAAATTTAAATTCTATGAGACCAATTTGCTTACAAAATCCTTTACCACAACTTCAGTGGCTCTATTAGCTTGCAAATCATATAAACAAGAAGAGTTCATTTTCGTTTCAAAGCCCTACGTTCCCAAGAGCTCTTTGCACAATAGACACACTGCCTTCCTTTCAGGTGTTTTCAGTCTTTGTCTGAGAACTTAGGCAAAACACTTTTGATCTTTATAAATAAAACAACTACTTCCAAAAGGCTGAACTCATGTGACTTTACTTCTGTGGTCCCTGCAGTCCTTCATGATGCTTCTCACAAAGTCACATCACAGTTTTCAGACTCTTATGCAGATTTTTCACTCTTTTCTGTTCATATATTTCATATATGGTATCAGTTTATGCTATTTTCTTGTTGCCAAAAACTTGAATTTTTGTCTTGTTATTCCCCTTAACTTGATAAATTTTAATGGTTTTTTCTAAGTTTATGTCAGAGTGCTCTAGGACTCTTGTCTCACCTTTCAGTCTTTGATTTCTACTGTAATCTGATCTCCCATTGGAGAGTCATTGAACTGTCTGAAATTATTCCAACCACTTATGCATTTTTGCCTCAGCTCTGTTACAAGGGATCCAAAGTTTCTCTCCAAAGTTTTAAAATTCTTCTGTGAAACCAATCTCTTTCAAAAGTCACATTCTTTCCAAGATCAAAATAGTCTTCAAATTTCTTTGGTTCTTTCAGAGAGGGAGCTTACACTTCTTCATTCATGTGTAGAATATTCAATGACATTTCCAGTAGTGCTGGAATTTGTAGCTGCTATTCTTTGTCCTCTATTCACCTCCTTTTGTTCTACTTTTTGGTTTCCAGGTGTAGTTATCTATTTGTAACCCTATTCTGTGTAAAATGTAGGTTTCTTAAGTGGTAATTAGTACAAAGTAATCATCACTAGCAACTCGGAATAAAACCATGTAATTTATGCAGTGATCTAATGGCCTGTTAGCCTTGGGAATGCCTTGTCTGAGAAAGGAACTTGTATATATAACTTTGTTTGCCATACAAGCAAGCAAGCGATCATAATTATTTAGAATGTTTAACAAATAAAAAGTCCCAGCTCCAGTTCTTGAAGGGCAAAATTCCCTTTCATATGTAAGTATTCTTATCCTTAAGAACGAATGAACAGAATAGTGCACTTATGCATTCATGCAAAAGCAAGACCATGAGATATCAATATAGTTTGAAAGACACATAAAGTCATTATTCTACTCCATTTTGTGTTGTTATGTCCTGTGCTGAAATATGTTCAAGAAAACTGTAAGGCAATTGGAGCCAGTCCAAGCAATAGCAATAAGAATGATCAGAGGTCTAGAAAACATGACCTATGAAGAAAAACCAGAAGATATAGAGTTGTTTGGCTTTAAAAAAGGAGATGACTGAGAGGAACATGTTAATAGTCTCCAAGTACATGAAAAACTGTTGCAAAGAGGAAAGGCAACCTTTGTTCTCCATATCTATCGAGTAGAAAGAATAGGCTTAAATTTCAGTAAGATGAAATTTCTGAACAGAAGAGAGAGTGAAGCAACACTGTTGATTGTTTAGTAAAGTAGTGGAGCCTCCGTCACTGGAGATTTTTAAGAAGAGTTAGATAAGTATCTGTTAAGAAAAGTATGAGTACATTTGATTTTGATTATCAGAGGCAAGTATGTTATATTATTACTTTTCAACAATTTTGGACTTTTTTAGAAGTTTCAGGGGAACTATAAGCATCTGAGTGGACAGTTTAAGCCAGCCAACAATGTGGATTTTCCTAGGCTACATCTACTTTGCAAAAGGTTTGCATCTCAGAGCGTGCTCCCTGGATTCCAGTACAAGTGCTTCAGAGAAATATACATCCATACTAAGCAAAGGCATCCCCCCTTCTACAGGTAAGTGCCATATCCACATTATATGAAGGTCTCCGCTGGGTCCCATGTGAACCCCTATAACTCTAAGTTATAATCTATGTTTGTGTGTTTCTGGTTTATTTCACATTCATAGTATGAACATGAAAGAGCTGCAAAATACTGTTTCAGCCCCTTAGAGTAATATTTTTACAGCATTAAACTGAGACTATGTGTTATGTACCTCAGAGAATATCAAGAAAACACATGGTACTGTCTGAGGGTACAAAGGAGAACTGTGTAGGGCAGAAAGACCAAACCAGTGCAGCTTGGACTGCATTGTCTTGTTTAATTTCGGAGGCAGTGAGCTGTAGTACTCTAATACATAACTGACAACTGTGTTGACAATGTAGACAATGATGTGTAGATGATATGAGGATCTGCTCCTAAGTGCTCCACTAGGAACCATTTTATTTACCATTGTGGATATAGCCTTCATTGACTTCTATGGACTCCTTAAAAATCAGACAAAGATATACAGAGATCTGCAGATCACATAAGTTCGACAAGATCCCCACCAAGTTCATCCTTAATGATTCTTTGATTAGTACGGTAGATGTGAATTATGAACCAAACTTGATTCTATGATCCTACTTCACAGTTATATGTAGGGGATGACTGTTGGCCTTCAATTCTGCCTTGGATGGTTTTTATTTCTGGCCAATATATGCCCAGAAGCTACAGAAATCTTAGCCTGAATCCTAGCAGAATGCTTTTTCAATTCAGGATGGTCCAGGATCTCCAGAATGCAGCAAGTTGCATCCGTGCCTTCCTCTCTTGCTATGGCTTGTAGATTGACTTTACTGAAGGAGGTGAGAACAGGAGCTGTTCCAGTGTTTGGGTGGACTTCAAGGCTGCCGTACATAAGCAATGCAGAGGGAATATACACCTTACAGCATCATTAATATGGGTTCCTATGTTGTCTTTTACACTAGCTGCTCAGAAATCATGGTGATGAATGCAGCAGGAATGCTGAGAAAGATTGTCGCCAGGTTTCACATAGTCTTGCTGCATGCGAATGGGTGCGTGATTTTTCTTCTCCAAAGTTGATTGAAATCTTTCTGTTTTCTCGAAATAACTCCACCACTTTACTGCAGTTTAAGCAGACACTTCCCAGTGTTTCCACTGAAGTCTCCATGCGGTGGTGGCTTGGTTGTTACAACACTCAGCGCTGCTCGAAGGCTTGCTGACCACGTTCCTTTTATCCCTGCACGTCAACGTTGATTTGTGGCAAACTTTTTCCCTCATTGCCCTTAGAAAAGGTGAAGGCAACAGCATCCCACGCTGAATCCAACTGCTCTTATTCGGGATGTGAGAGTGTTGCTTTGTAATGATCATAATAAACAGAGCGTCCCCCACTAACATTTCCAATGCACCATACAGCCTGGCATTTTCAATATATATTTAGAACAACATACCAAGACAAGCAAGTGCCTTTCCTAGAAATTGCCAACGTATGCTCTGAGATCTCTTGCATTTTGCATTGTGTCAGTCTGTGTCAGAGGCTTCAGGAAAGGTAATATAGAAGATGAATGGAAGTCTATCATCGCAGTGCCAAGATGAAAAAGTGACAGCTCATAATGAAAAGAAAAATAGTTTCCATTTTGGGCCTCTGTAAGTAAGAAAGTGACAGAGCCATGGGAGCTGTGAGGCTGAAAAATGGTCCCTTTGACAGACATGTCTGTAAGTGAAAGTGCATGGGATATAATACTAGCCATAATATAGGGAATAATGATTATTTTAGGGATCACATGATTTTGAATAAATCCTTGACTACTCCATAGAAAATGGAACCGAAAGAAAACTAGGAAAAACTGTAGTTTCATTTACGGAATAAATGACCTAAGGATGTTTTTTGGTCTCTATATCTGTGATTGAAGCCTGTGAAATGACTTCAGATATACACAGGGTAACCAAAATGAGAATCAAGAGCTTCCTGTAAACCTGAAATGGGATGCATTGCTCATTTTTTAGAAAGGGCAAAAAACAAATGCTGTAAAAGAAGGCTCAAGCTGATGAGAGTGAAGATTCTGGTCATGAAATCTTTTATAAAGCTTCTTTTTATTAAACCCACATATGACATTTGCTTTCAGGTGAGGTGAGATAAGAAATCTTTCCTATTTTCAGAATTGCCAACTAAAGCAATGTCTATAGGGGCAAGTCATACACATGTAAGTTAAGGCTTAGATTAAAAGTGGTGCAAAACACTGTATGACATTCTTATTTTCAGTTTAAAGGAGTATTTAAAGTCAGCTTAAGGTAACTTGAAACTGGTCAGTCCATGTATGTCAACATAAGGCTTTGTGTAGGTTTAAATGTATCTGGTTTAGAACTGACTTTGGTTAAACCAGTGTGACGTCCCCTGATAGACAAGGCCTTGGGGCAATATTCACCCCTGTGCAGAGGACCAGCAATATCAAGCTTAAAAGGGAATTACATGGTGCGTGAATTCCACCCTAAAGCATATTTAAAATAGTTTTCCCTGCATGGCTTTTTTCTTTGCTAGCATTCCTCAGGAGGAAAGGTTAATAAGGATAATACTTTCTCCTTCTACATGAGTGTCTATTCCAGGATCTCAGTGAATTCTGAAGTTCTTAAAAAAGCATTTATGGACTTTTATGAGACATTGCATTCATTTCTCTTTGCAGGCTCTTTCAGAAAAATAAAATGTTAATTAGGAAATGGAAAAAGAATATATAGAATTATTTCCTGGGTTTTCCTCTGTGGTTTAGATTTGTTTGTGGGTGGTGGTTTTTTTCTTTATTTTTTTGGTGGGTTTTTGCTTGGGTTTTTTCCAGACAAGGAAATAGAGAAACTGAGGATCTGGTTGGATCTCTGTTAGGAATATTCCACGCTCATAGAACACCTTGTCATCTTCACATCAAAATTATAACCCACATTGTCCCTCTTGCATCAGCTAGAATCAATGAGAAAACTCTATTAATTTCAATAGGAATAAAATAAAGGTCTAAGTAGATGGCTGAAAGTCAAGCTAGGCACATTTCACTGTGTGAAGATTAGGAGCTAAACTCTCTGCCATCACCACAATTGTCTTTGTAGCTTTAAGGGACTTAAAACAGCTAAATAGTGAAGGGATATGCATATTACTGTCTATCATTGGAAGAATTTAAACTTTAAGCAGGGAAAGGAATTTTAAATTACTCCAAGAGACTATAACTAGGACAAATGGGATGAATTTAAGGAAAGAAAAGGCTGACGGTTAGGGAAAAAAGCCTTTCCTAGAAGTGAGGACTATTAGACTGCAGAACAGTCTCCCAAGGGAAGTGGTGAAAGCCTAGCTTCTTGAGTCATTTAAAACTGGACTAGACAAAGCACTCTGGAATATACTCCAGGGAGCAATCCTGCCTTGGCAAAGGGATGCACAAAATAACCTAATAGATCTCTCCCATCTTTCTTTCCTGTGATTCTCCTATTTCATAAACCTCTGTGATTGAATGGAGAGCAGAAAACTTTAACCTCTTTTTCAGAAACAGAAAGCATGTTTGACAAGATATTGTGAGAGGAAAATCCTCTAACAAAGAACAGAAAAAGCTGCATTTTCCATAGTGAGCTTTCAGTTTTTCTCTATCCAGGGTGAAGAACTGTAAAGGATGGGCCAAGGCTGCCTATTGGATGGCTGCCATTTTCAGTACAAGTCGATGTTTTGTTTCTTAATTTCGCTAAAAACCCCAGTGGTTTAGCTACTACTCAGTGTTATTGGTTTGTTTTCTTTTTTTTTTTCCCCCCCCCCAAAAGGATGCAACTAAATCCCTGATAACTGAATGACTGCCTCTTTAAAACAGAATTGACTGGTTACTCTCCACAGGTTGGGCTGGGATTACACTATATCCCTTCCTGGACTTGTATGGAGAAAGAGCTACCAGTCTTACCCTTACATGACCAGGGCCTTGAATCAACGTTAGGAGGTATTAGGAGCTGGGAGACATTATGCTCTGCTATTCCCCTTCTCCCTCAAGCAGGTGGGGAAGCAATGGGCTTGGCTTCTGCCTTGCAAGACAGCAGCCAAGGGTGCAGAGCAGGTGCAGGTGATGGTGTAATCCACTGCTGCTAAATGCGTATTTCCACTGCACCTCCTAGACTGAGCAGAACGTGGGTGGCTTTGGAGGGAGGGAGGAAGGGAGGGAGAAAGGGAGGTCAGGCTCTGAAAAACATTTCAGAGGGGGTCAGACTTCTGTGTAACTACACAGGGAGCTGGAAGAAACACCTTCCCGGCCCTGCCTAAGAGTTGCAGAAGCATTTCATAATGTGCAGGTGTTTCCTGTAAATTCCTGCTGCTGCTGCTCTGCACCCAACAGTGGAGTGCTTGATAGTTGTCCTGAAGGATCAGAACAGCTCTCCAAGCTTGGAGAAGGTAGCTGACACATGAAAAGTACTCTGCTAATAGAAATGGCTGGCAGTGGGCCACTGAGTTGGGGCAAAAATAAATGTATTTATGGTACCAGAATGTATTGCTTCTTTTTATTTACTTTTAGCCTTCTCTGGAGCCTCTGGTTTGACCTTTTCCCTGCATAAGAAACTAGAGATACCTTGACTTTACACATACGTATATTCAGATGGCATAAACATAAAAGTAACCATTTTGGATCAGATCGAGCATCCCTCTAGCTCAGTATCAGATGGCAGAGGATTATGGGATAGTATAAGAGGATGATATAGGATAACTGAAGATGTCTGGGGAAAAGTAAAGAAATACAGCAAGCATATAGTGACACTTCCTCAGAGTACCTCCTACACCTCCTGCAATTTCCTGTTCATTTTGCACCTCGAATCACATAGTTATAGAATATCTCAAGTTGGAAGAGACCCATAAGGATCACTGAGTCCAACTCCCTGCTCCTTGAAGAGGTACCTAAAACTAAACTATATCATAACATCGTAGAATCATAGAATGGTTCCAGTTGGAAGAGACCTTAAAGACCGTTGAATTCCCAATGCCCCGGCCATATGCAGGGACATCTCCCACTATGTCTAGAGTGTTGTCTAGATGTTCCTTAAACTCTGACAGGAATTTCCAACACTTGTTGGAAAACAGAAATTTTTCCAATAACTTTTTGAAATCTTAAAAATATTTAATGTCCATAGTACCTTTGGGCAAGGAATTCTGAAGATTAGATGCTTATCATATGTACAACAACCTCTTTTTGGACTGTTTTGAAGCTGTTAGTGGCTAGATTACTTTGATTCTTCCCTCCCAATTCTTGCATGGCAAAGCATGTGGTGATGGATACAGCAGTATGTCAGCTGTAACTGCCTCAAATTGCATCATTTATTATTTATGAACAGAAAAGTGCTTAAGTCTGCAATCATAAAAATGGTCTTTTTGGGGAGAGGATTCTGGCACCCATATGGCACCCATAACTAAATAACTAGTTTATGGCACCCATAACTAAAATAAGATGAACAAACCCCAGTTCTATCCACATTTGCAGATATAGTTGTCACAAAAGCATGTGACTGAGGAAAGAGTCATTTTAGTTATTGAGATGCCAGTGTATCTGAGGGCTGAGAAAGCACTCATGGCTTAGGCCTCAGTTTCTTTGGGAAGACTGAAATGCAGTTGAAGACATCCTAATCTGGGTTTTCAAAACAGACGGATTTGGAATTATTACTTTTTACTTTAGAAGAAGAAAGAATGAAGGATAACTCTCATTCCTTTTAATCTAGGTGGACCTTGGTGACTTTGGGCCACACTTGAACTGCTTGAGACTTTGTATTCGTTTCTAGTCAACGTGACATGAGGGGTCTTCAGTAGCTCAGGAAAACCTCTATATTGGAAATAATTTTGATTGAAATGGAAATGTTTTCTCAAGGGGGTTGTCAATTCTGAAAGCATTTTCAATGCCATCACTGGGATAAGATTGCACTGACATTCTTATTTCATAATTATTTAAAAATAATAAATGATAGAATCAAAGATATCACTCTTCAGCCTCACTGTTTGAGAAACATGCACTGTAGCTAGTTGTCTGTTGATCCTTGCTGTTCTGACAAAACACGGCAAATATGCCACACTCTGTTTATAAGCATTAGTGAAATGCTGCCCAGAACTAGAGTTGGTAATGTACCAGGAACATGAGCTTTGCATTGGATTTGCGCAGCGCACACATCTGTTACAGAAACCTAAACCTCTTTTTGTCTTCAAGGCACTTTGCAAATATTGAACCATATTGAATATTTCTTTGGAACAAAACATGGGACAGCTTCACTGACATTGGTGTGTTATCATAGAATGGTTTGGGTTGGAAGGGACCTTAAAGATGAAGTTCCAACACCCCTGCCATGGGCAGTGACACCTGCCGCTAGACCAGGTTGCTCAAAGCTCCCTCCAGCTTGGTCTTGAACACCTCCAGGGATGGGCATCCACAACTTGTTTGGGCAACTTGTTCCAGTGTCTCACCACTCACAAAGTAAAGAATTTCTTCTGAATATCTAATCTAAATCTCCCTTCTTTCAGTTTAAAACCATTACTTCTCATCCTATCATCACACTCCCTGATAGAGTCCCTCCCCATCTCTCCTGTAGGCCCCCTTTAGCAAGGGGCTATAAGGTCTCCCTTATGGCTGCTATGTGTTTGGGCAGTATGGCTGATGATTTACATGTCTGAATGAAAGCTAATATTACACCTTTTTTTCCAAAGTGACTCAAAGTATTGAAAGCATTTGGTAAGATTACAGAGAGAAAAGTACTTTGAAAGCAAGACTAGCATAACTCAGAAGTCATGCCTCACAATTGTAGACTCAGCTATCAAAATTCCATTTGCCATCCTCGACAGAGACGTGGCTATAGACATAACAGGTTCGTATCTCCAAGACTGAGGGGATCTTGCAGTTCTGGGACTTTTTTCAGCTGTCTCCCCAAATTTGCTGTGATTCTTTGTAACCACTCTCTAAAATGTTAGCCAGATCGTGCAGCCTTGGCTACCTAAAGCCATTTCCCAGTGAAGCAAAGGCTTACCAAGACAGATTCTGAATTTGCTCTGTGGCTTCTGATGACCTAGGAGCAGCATGCTGGGCATCTTCAGCCTGCATGTTCTGGAAGAAAATCACTGTTCCTAAACCTTGCAGTAGAAAATAGATTCCATGCCACTTGTGGCAGCTGCAGTTCGTATGGACGATTGGTTAGAATGGATAAAAACAGATTTCCCAAACCAACTGTATTCAATGCAACATATTTTTCATATGTTTAATGGAACAGAAATTTTTATTTTAAGAGGCATTTATGAGCACTGCTAGCTTTCTGCCTAGGGAGCGGAGACCTGGTAGGGGGGAGAGCTAGCAGGTGTAAGAATAAAATTAGTTTTATCATAAAATTGGAAAGGAACTGAGATTTTCTCTCCCTACTCTTGCCCTTAACCACTGATGAAACAGAGTCATTAGGCACAAAAGATCCTCCTGTGCACAGCTACATCATGGTTTAACCCTTTTCTGGGGAGATCAGGCAAAAGCACTCTACTTCAGTGGCTGGCACAAGTAACTCAATGCTGTTGGCATTGCAACCTTCAGTTTAAGCCAATACCATTAAAAAGAACAATTCTTCATTATCAGTCCTGGAAGCTTCCTTCATACCTATCGGTGCTTCAGAGAGTCAGAGAGCATTTAGCACTTCTGCAGTAAAGCCAAGCCCTGTAGCCCCTCAGCACAGGAGGTGAGGCACTGTCACCTCTGTCCTCATGCACTGGTTCCCAGTTTACTTAAAGTGAGGAGGAGGGGGAGGGTTATGCAGTTCCGATACACACACCTTTCCCTTTCTTTAACTGAAGGAATATGTACCAAAGACAGAAAAAAAAAGTCTGAAAATGGCTATGCTGTCACTACATTCCTCTTCTTCAGTACAGTGAAGCAAAAGCAAATTAGCATAGCTCCCATCTTACCTCAGATGTGTTCACACAGCACCTGTTAATGTCTCCTTGTAGCCATAGAGAACATATTCAGAGAGCACAAGCACTCTGTTTTTTTCTGAGAATATAGTTAGTTGGGGTCTGTTTGTTCATGTTGCAAGGAAGCTGAACAACTGATTTCCATGAAAATAAAGTTCAGCTTTAACTACAGCCTTGTAACCATACCCAATATGATATTTGCATTCACCGTAAACATTTTGTCCCAGAATATCAGGCAAGGGATCTTATTAATACAAACTATTTCAAAATCTCATTCTATTTCCTGGGGTTTTTTGTGAGTTTGGAGCAGTGGTGAATGTTGAATCTCTTGGAAGAAGCAACAAAAATATTCCTTCTTGCCAAACTTTGAGAAAAAAATTCTAAACCTAACGTTTCTGTTTTCCAAGCAAAGGGAAAGGAGAAGAAAGAGTTGACTTATGCTTCATTCCTTTTTAAGGCTGAAGTTCAGGTTGGGGTAAAAAAAATGGTTTTCTTTCTAAATTCAATTAATTTTACGTTCTAAAAAAATACACAAACCCATACAGAATAACGGAGAAACAATTTCTAACCAAATAGGAGAATAAACACATCGAGAGTGGGAAAAATGATGCCTCCCAGCAAGAGGAGTGGAAAGGAGGAAGATGAGTAAAGCTCCCTGAAAATAAAAGAGCGGATAGAAATTGAGAGTCGTAGGAGACGGATAAATAAACAATAAGGTTACAAGTTCACAAGCCCACCCGGCAGGCACTATTAGGACTTTAATTTGCTACAATCACCAGTGTACATGGTGTATGTTTACTTCAAGGGGAAGCAAGTCGATTTTCTGCTTCTGACTAAATATGCTACCAACATATCATGATGCCTGGCCGAATTCACCAAAGCATGTCTTTGCTGCTCTTCATTGGATTGTGTTCAGAGACAGTTGTGGTACCTGTTAAAATACTTTAATGAATCTGATACTCATGAATGGTGCTGAAATGACAGCCTTGGAAATTGAAGTCTTCTATCAAACTACAGAACTTGCACAGTATGGATGAAAACAGTGCCAACTTCTGCCATGCTATCCTCTCGAAGTGTCTCAAATTTAACCTGGAAAAATTATTTCTGGTGGTAGCAGCACTTCAGCCTCAATGCCTGGTCATTCCTTCCTACTTCAGATATAATTGCCAGCAAGCGTATGGATTATCTTGGTGATTTTGTACTGCAGACAGGAGCTGGGCAAGACATTTTCAACAGAATTATTCCTTATCAGAAAAAACAGTTGCATTGAAATCAGAAGTGTTCTGGGAAAGTATAAAAACTGCAACATTCTCAAAAGCCAGGTGCTGAAACAAAATCTTTTTTTTATATATTTCATTTACATTTCTTTAGAATTCCATATTCCTGTAATTGCATTATTATTTTCTATATAATACAGTTTATATCATGTACCAGATTTTGGTATTCTCAAAATGAAGCATTTTATCTTATCAAATTTAAGCATTTCAGTCCTTCTAAAATGAGTGATTTCTGAATTTCGATAGCAAGGCCAATTACAAAATGGAGAATTTTATTTTGTATCAGTAATAAGAACAAAAAGCCCAAATTCTTTGAGTTAAAATCTCTCTCCCTTCCTCCCCCCCCTCTATTTTTAATCTTTTGTGGTAAAGGAAGACAGCAGTCCTGTTTCTATGTACTCTTTGTTAGGCAATATTGATCTGGGAAGGTGGAAGGAAAGAGACTTTGGGCAAATTTGAAGTGTTGGTTAACCAATGGCATTCAAAAAAATTTCGGAAATGCTGGGGCCCCAGGACAAGGTAGAAGGACAATAGTGCTAGGTAGTATTACAAGTTATTTGCCTATTATTTATTTACTTTACCTCTGTCCTGAATGCTCAAATCTGAGCCAACTCTAGTGACGGGAGGCGGAGGAAGGGTTGTGATCTGCCAGTGCAGAGAAGAGACCTGAATTTCTGCTTTCCAAACGAGACTATAGCAGAAGAAGAGAGAAGGTGGACAGAACCCTCTGCTGCAACCACAGAGCTGCGGGTAGGGAAGGACGCTCTGCTGAAAGCAACACAGAATGAGCAATGAGAAAGGTAAGGAGTCTAAAAAGACAAGCATGCCGATTGTGCAGATCTCCCCTCGAAAAAAAAACATGATGTCAGCTTAAATGATAGGTTGAAAAAATCAAACAGAAGGAATAATCCCTTAAGGAGGTGTCTGAGAGTTGATACAACAGACCTTTACACAGAAAAACAATGTTCATGGTGCGTACCAACCAATATCTGTTCTCTCTTCTGACCTTTATCTTCAGGTGTGAGGACTGACCTGAAAACACACTCATGGCTTTTCCATTTGAGAGTTATCTTTCTCTTCCACTTATCACATGCCTACAAAGCAGTACTCAAGTATTACCTTCTTCAAAGACAAAAGTATTATTGCACTCTCTGTATACTCATTCTCAATATACTTGATTTCTTCAAGCACTCATATCAAACGATGTACTACACAAGATTTTTTTTTTATCCTTAGCAAAAACTTGTGGACCTTCCAGCTATTTGTCCATCTTACTGCTTTCTGGAATTACCAGTTTTATGAAAAGAGATGCAACCTTCAAAGTAGGCATAATTCTTGCCTTATGGATTTCAGAAGCCAGATAAATAGTAATTAGTTCAAAGATAAAAGTGCCATAGCTTGCCAGCCCCAAAGGCATGACTGACCACGTATACTCATTTTAACTAGGTCAAGCCTCCCATTTACTCCACTCATTTCTAGTCCTTTGGTGCCCAGATCAGTCATTTTGGGTACCATAGTTTGAGTAGGGATTTAAGGAGCAAAACAGAGTAATCTAGAGGGCCAGTCCTGGAACTGTGTTTATTACACAGCACTGTTTACTCGAGTATTCAAAAATAATTTTTTACCTTTGTTTCTCCCAAAAAAAAAAGTGTTTGAAAAATCTATCCTTTCGTGAGACACAGACATGGCTGCCAGCATAATGTCGTGGGACCCAGTACCATCTGGATGACTAGACGCTGTGGTCAATTTATGACTAATATTTAATCTTGCAAGGTCAACTATGAATAACTGAAATTCTGTCATTAGAAACACACCCAGATTTGGTTTTCCACTTTTTCAGGCTTTAATGACCCAGGCTGGAGTAGTCTCTTCCATTAGCTCTCTGCAGTCTGGTGGTGCAGTGGCAGCCCAGAAGCAAGGCCACAGGCCCCATATGACACCTGTCTCCTGGCCAAATCCTGTTTTATGGGACTATCCAAAATCAAAGTGCCAAGAAGGCCCACATTTAGCTTAGTTGGTTTGTTGATTTATTAAATTTCAAGAATTAATGCAAAGCTAGTGTGAATCGATCTCAGGATACCTGAAATCATGAATAATCTCCTGCATCTCCCTCTGGGGCAGAGGAACATAAGGTGTCTCCTGTCTTCCAAAACATTGTTTCGGGTGCGCTTCTTATCAGATAGCCAGATAGCTGTACCAATATTTCTTGTATCTCCTGCCAACCCAGCTTTCTGCCAGTCTGTGGAAGCAGCACAATTGAAATGAGTTAGACCCTACTGATAAGACTTCATCAATTTACAAGAGCAATATACACCCTATAAGGTGTGACATAGTCACTTGATGGGGCAAAAGGTCTTATCTTGACAATGCACAGGGAGATCTCCCTATTACGTGCCTGCTCAGTAGGGACTAAACTTCCTCAAAATGTGTTCTTGTTCTTTCAGGGATTTGCTGATGAGACAGAGGGGTGGTGAATGTGCCGTTGACACAGTCTTCATGTGCTAGATTAACTCAACACCTTTGAGACAGAAGCAGTGCCACTCTCAGGACTAGTGAGATTGTGCCCATAGACAGTGACTGATTGACCTTGCTGTCTCCCAATGGACCAAACCACATCTGTGTTTTCAGTGATAGTTGAAATTGAACAAAAGTTGAACCACTACACTTGCTGCATGGGGTATCCATGGTCTGGAGCTCCTGGTTCAGCCTACCTAATCTAAATGTCAAGGCTCTTGCCTCATATTGGTTTTCTCCCAGTTAAACCCTCTGAGGTAGCTCCTGAACCAGGCCAGTGGCCCTGGGGCTCGCCTTCTTCCTTGACCGCTGAACTGGCCCAGCCATGCTCACACACTGCTCATCATGCAGTCCTTCAGCTGGCTGCTGCATCCATGTAGGGCTTCTGCAGCCCCTCCTCTGGGATCATCACAGAGTACCATGCAGATAAGCTATATTTCAAGCTAAATAGAGCTTCTCCCCCTCCTAAATGAATCTCAAGTCACTGCCAATCAGATTGGTTCCCTACTTTGGAGGTGATGTGACATCCTTCCTCTCTTGACGACTGGGAGACATTCTCTCCCTCACCTGGAAGGTCATGACAATCTTTAGACTGAGGTCCTCCACAGCATAGCTTTCAGGGTCTAAGCCTGTGCAAAATCATGTATAGTGTTTCTTTTCTCTATTCTGAAGTTATTTGTAGACGTTCACTCCAATGATCTATAATTGGAGTTGTGCTAGACCTAAATTAAATTCAAAACTAACTAGTAAACAGGTTGTTTTGCACAGGTATTTCATGCATGCAAATATCTATAATTATGTAGAAGTGTGTGAAATTCATGCATATTTAAATATATGGCAATAGAGATTGTGTTGCTCCTTTCAGAACTCAGGCTATCTGAGAAATGGCTGAGTTAACATTACCTTGTTGTTCAGGAGCAACTAGATTATTTTGCTGCATTGTTACATTTCTTAACTTGCCGTGGTTGTTTCCTTTTTCCCTTTGTCTGTTGCTTGTGGCTGATGAAACCCATGCAGATCTGAAAAGCTGCAGAACCGCATTGTCTGCATATTCCTTTCGCTGTTTCTCATCTGAAAACAGTACCTCCTGGCACCTGGAAAACCATCACAGATGCAGAACAGGTGATCTTTACAGAATGCTATTCAAAGTGAACAGTCTGCCAGGCCCATAGACAACAAAACACACTGCTGACTCCAGCTGGAGCGAGCGATTACTTTGATAACAAATTAAAACAAGCTCAGAAATTGGAAATGAAGGAGTTATGCAAGGATGAATAAACTCCTCAGATGGCCCCAATTTTGTGCAAGTCTATCCAACACATGTGCTATAAATTGGTGCTCTTCATTAATAGCTACTGTTTAGCCACCAACATCCTTCAAGAGGACGAATCAGGATCTGGCTCCTTGCGCAGTGCTAACTTCCATACTGATTGAGGAGACCATTTTCTCTTAACATGTTCAGAGCGCTTCCTTGGGATCTTAAAAATTCTTTATGTGTCATTTTGCTTCTTGCATATGCAGACAATTGTAATGCTCAATTTAAAAATGTTCATATATTTTCTGTCTATGGGATTTTTACAGCACTGGATAATTCCTGGATGATTACTGTTTTTAATAACCACATAATTACTGTATTAATCAGAACTGTCCTATTGGCTTCTGTGTGACACAGAAGGGCAGAAGCAAGATAGAGATAAAGATGCGCCATATTTAAAAGAGCCCTGTGACATTTTTTCGTGTGTTCACTTTGCAATATGGCACACACAGAGGTCAAAACACAGGAACAGCCTTAGCAATATCGGCCCAGAAGTCCATTGAGCCCAGTGTCTTTCAACAACAATCAACTTGAAAGAATTGGAAGAAGGTCAAACATGTGAAGCAACCAGAAATGACAGCTAGCAAGTCAGAGTGCTACTATGGGAGTATCCAGGACTCCAGTCATGCCCAGGACTTTGTGGTGTGAGAGGGACACACAAACACAGAAGAGAGCCATCCTTACCCCAAGAATTAATATTCCCAACAATTCTGAGTTATTTTTGAGGCCGAAAAATAAAAAGGAAGGTCAGAAAATGGCTACAGATTCTGTGAGGTGACTTGCACAAGAACAAAAGAAGTAAAACATCATATAGTGGAAAATAGGATGTTTGCATTACTTGGTAACTTAGGGAAAAAAAAAAAAACAACCTTTCCTAGAGATAGGTGCACTTCTTGTTGGGTGCACCCTTTCCAAAAAGTCTGGGGAGGATCAATGTGTCTACACAGGACAATTCATTGATGTACAAAGATAAACAGGCTCTCCCTAAGCACGGCAGTGTTGCAATAACCTCATGCCATGCCCACGTAGGGCTCAGCACACACAGATTAGTGCAAGGTGCAGAGGCACTGTACTCAGTGCATGTGCCAAGAAGAGGCTAAGCCAAGCTCTTCAAGGTCACTTTTGCTTTGCCCAGAAGAGGCAAGGAGGAGCAGAGGTGGGTGCTGGGCTGGGCATGGGTGAACGTCTCCGGCAAGCAGCGAGAGCAGAAGCAGAGCGCTCCCGACCACCAGACTTATTGAAGACGGGAGAAATGACTGCAGAGCAACTGTGTTGCAAAGCAGATTGAAATTATCAAATGCAGGCCCTAAAGTATTGTCAGTTACGATTAACAACATTAAGAAGTCCTCTTTACATATAAGAATTTGAAAGCATCCAGAGTGTTTAATTCTAAGTCACTGCCTTTACCAGTCACTCCTGAAGACTGAATATGTCAGAGTAAAGACAAATTTCCTTTCTGCTCTTGATATCTGCTTGAGCCCTCGACGTTTCTTCTTAGGATACTTGGCAATGCTTTCTCCCAGCTGCTCAATTTTCCTTTACTGCAAGCGTACATAAGCAGGTGAGATGCTCAGTGTTCGGTATCTGAACCCCACACCCAAGAGGCTTCACCCTGAACCAAAGGTTGCTTTCATTAGTGGGATTAGGAAAACATCCTCTAGTTTGGTTTGATCATCCCCTAGTTGGGTCTGATTGTATGAATCTGAAATAGAAAGCGGCATTTTTTTTTATTATTTTTTTTTTATCTGACTTTGATGGACAGTTCCTTTTTATAATGTACAAATAATCTTTGTGACCCTGATAAGCAGGTCTGATGATACTCAGCTGAGTAATGTACCAGAACTGAAATTTCCATCTACTTGATGTTTTGCACAGGGCTTTTGATGAAGTCACTGTCACCTGCTATTAACTTAATATCAAGTCTTAATAGGGTCCTTTTCTTTCCATCTTCACGCTGTTGGGGTCCAAATTAATTACTAAGGGAAAAAAAAAATGTTCACATAAATCCTTAAGCTTCACAGGAAGGAAAAAGTTTCCAGTGCTAGTTGAGATCTAATGACTCATTAGGAATGTCTGTCTCAACTAGACATCAGTGCTGTCCCTCCCCTTTCATGTACCTTTCATAAAGACACTTGAAAATGTGCTTAACTTTAAGCTGGTGCATAGTTAAGTGTAAAAGGATATCTGATGTATTTGAAGTTAAGCACATGCTTAAGCAATTTGCTCAATCAGAGCCATATCCTGGCAATTGAAAACATGTTCTTAATGTTTCTTCATGTTTTGGCTTCATCCACAGCCTGCCTGAATGCTCTCATCTTTGCTTTGCCTCACGAACAGGAACTGGCAGCTTAGAGAGATAATCACAGAGATTGACTCAGAACTGAAGGGCACATGATAATGGAACCAGATTTACCTACAGATGCTAAAATCTTTATCCTTGGAGACTCTGCATGGGCAAAAGACATTAACAAATGAAAATACTCTTTTCTTCTTAAAAGGACCATAGCTCTGATGGTAGGTATATATATAGATACATATCAAATATGCATATCAAATTGTAGAAGATTAACAACTGTAGACACATTGATTTTACATGAGTTAACTCCAGAGGGTCTTATTGTGTAAAGTGCTGGATTTCTGCTAGGGTCAGTCTATTAAAATTATCATTGACAGCAATAGGAAAAGGAAATAATTTTATTTTTCTAATGGAAAAAGAATACTTAAAATATAAATTTGTATTGCAAAAATATTTTGCTATTGTTCCCTCCCTTGCTCTCAATGCTCTAATGACCAGGGGTTTAAAGGCATCTATAAATAGCTAAAGTATGCTCTAAGCCTTTTTTTTCTTATGCATTTCCAGGTATGTTGTATATCTAAAGAGGAAATGAGTGGCACCCCACTCTGCAGTCTGTTTTGTAGAAATATGTGGCAGGTTTCTATTATGAGGTATTTACTGCTCCTCAATTCTGTGCTTGCTTTGGGGGTATGTTTGAATTACATACTACTTTGCTGTAGAGAGGGATAATTTCACTGAAACTAGTGGATTCAGGCTTGCTAGCAAACAGACTGAACTTGATAATTCTGTCTCTCATCCTGGTGGTACTATTCATTTGGCATTTTGCAGATGGGGAAATGGAGACATTGCTATGCAGAGGGGCTTTGTTGAACTCTTTCTCATCACCCTTTTCAACACCCCTTATATTATAACAAAATAGGAAATCACACATTAAAGCACTCTGTCTTTTCTTTGACAAGTAATAGTCTTTCTGGTAAACTCTACTGAATCTGAGTAAAGACCAGTAAACGCATCACTTCCCATAGAGAGAAACACCCTGGCTCCTACAACCATGTCTTCAAATCAAGTTTAAATCTTTGCTGCCTCGATAGGGGCTACTGGATGTTACCCAAGTGTAAATAAAAGATATTCAGTGCTCCTGTCTATTCGAAACATGGCTTCTGATGAAAATAGGGTTTGCTATATGGAGTAGATGACTCCCACATTTATTTATTTATATTTAGGTGCTGCCTATTGGATCATATCCCTTGCTTCTGTACAGAAGTTCAATTCCCTCTAAAATCTCTGCCAATTACTGGGAAAAAAACAAACAAACAAACAAACAAACAAAAACCAACCACACAACAGAAATAGGGAAGCTGCTCTGTATAGAACTTTGTTGCCTCAGAACAAGGTTGTTATCCACATCCCCAGGACCTGCTCAGGGTAGTCCATGGGTCTGACCAGGGGGTAAGACACAGCTCGACATCAGTAAGAGATCCAGGCAATGCCCTCTGTAACCGGTCCTGAGTGCACAGAGATTGCCAGTGTGCTGCTGCTTCCCTTTTAACTCAGGCTAAGCCAGAAATCTTCACAAAGAGTCCCTAGTTTTTCAGGCGCACTCACAGAAAATTGCCTCTTCAGTTTTCCTGGGTTGTTGCAATGTCAGCTTGAGCCTGGTCCCATCCAGCTGCATCAGTCAAACCGAGCTCCACAACATGACATAACCTGACACAGCTGACACAGCCAGGTGTTACAAACCAGTGGACACCATGGTTCACAAACTATTCAAATTACTTTCAGATACATATCCTACCTCTCTGCTCAAATCCTTCCCAGCTGTCTCTTTTCTCAGCTCCATATGAATCAGGGTTGGAGGAAAGCGAAGGAGGGGGAGAAGGGGGAGGAAAGAAGGAGGGGGGAGAGAAAACACCCTGCCTGGCAAAAATAAAAAAAAAATAAACTGAATTCTTGCAAACCACATTGCCTGCAAAATTAACTCTTTGAAGGAGGTTTACTACAGCCTCTGAGCTTCTTTCAGGCTTACCAGGGGTTGCTTGCAAATATCTCAGCTGTAAATGTACATCTATTCCATTAAACATTCATGGTCTTGAGTACTGAATACTTTAATAATAGTAATAATAATAAAAATAATAATAATAATAATAGTAATGAAAACCTATCTCATGTTTATATGGTATTATAACAACAAAGACTCGGAACAAATCTACAAACCTGGAAATAATTGAGCTGGCAGAAGCAAAGAGCCAGCCAGCCAGCCAGACTGGAGAGCCACCCATGGCCTGGATGTGGCCATAACGAGCCGTGTCCCACTGAAGCCAGTCAGATCATCCGTAAGAACTACTGCTCACCAGCACCAGTCTGGGGTGATGCTGGCCCATAGTGAGACCAGCCTGGCAAACTCCATTTTGCAGGACAGAAAATGTGGGTTGTGGAGATGAAGTGACTTGCTGAAGGTCATACAACAAGTCTGTGGCAGAGTCAGAAATTCAGGCAAGAATTTTGTTGTCTGGCTAGCCATCAGTCACCTTGGGGAAAGGAGGAGGTTCAAATGCAGAAAGAATGGCTAGATATCCAACTTCCAGCGAAGGTCAGTGAGTGCTGAATGCCTCATGTCTCCCATTACTGCGGGAAGTCTCCCCCTCAAAATATAAGTGCTAAAAAATGCTACCTCCCTCCTGAATATAAATCTCTATGATTTTCTTCTGCTCTTAATTATAATGGTCTGAAGCAAGAGAAATAGTTTGGAAGTCAATGGATTTACACCTCCTTAGTCAAGTGTAAGAATTCGCCCTACAACCTTCATGTCTTTACTTTTATGTTTTGTAAAAAGCATATAAAAATACGGGTGAAACCAGCACCATACACCATTAAGCAGAATTTTGACTGGTCTTTAGTGCAGCATGTGTAAGAGAGCCCACAGTCCTCCCCCGAGGTTTGTGCTCCTTTTATCTATTACAGACGGTCTCTGTGGGATGTATCTCTCTGTTCCGATTTATTTGTAAGCAGAGAGGAAGAGAGAAAGAGGTAGACATAGAGAGAGAAAGAAAAAAGAGGAAAAGCAAGAAATAATAAAAAAGAGAGAAAGAAAGAGATTAAAAGAAAAAAGTGCAACCCTAAGTTTCTGAAATATCAGGTGCTCTGATATTTGTATGTGTGTCTCCCAAAGAAACACAAAGAAGAAAACCAAGCAAACAAAAAACCCCAACAACAACATTGTTCCTGGAGAAGCTGAACTAGCTGAGAACAGCGAGCAGTATACAGGTGTCTTGTGCTGCTTTTATTCGTTGTATAATAGGTGCCTACTGGAACGGGAGAAAGGGCATGAGAAGCTGTCCTTGTCTTTGCAGAGCATGAATAGCATTTATCTCAGTGCAGTGGGCATCGCCAAGTTGGGTTTTTGTCAACCTGTCAATTCTTTTTTTTTTTTTTTTCCCCTTTTTTTTTTTTAAACAGAAAGCAGAGTTCAGTAAATAAAGATAAATGATTGTGCTCCTTGTCTGCAGACCCTGGAGCTAAACTGAACAGGCCTCTTATGGTTTGGACCTGCTTCATTGACTGTTCAGACAGCCCAGTAATACGACAGATGTACCCAGCCGTTCCCTCTTCCCCGCTGTCCATTAGATTATGTTCATTTTGTCTGAGATGCCATTATAAGTCTCAAGGTCAAATAAGTCACAGAGAAGAAAGAGGAGGACTAATTTTTTTCCCTGCCGCCCTCCATGCATAAGGGCTCATTCGCAACTTGCAAAGCACATCGTCTTTTAAGGTGCACATGCAGCTCAGCACAATTTATTGAAATAAAATGCAGGTGTAACATTCACCCGGAGGCTGTTCTGGCACGACAGCAGAGGAGACTTCTCAAGAATGATTTGGGCTGCTTTCCTAAATTTCTAATGATTTATTTGTAAGTAAAATTCCTTAAGGAAGAGGTTTCCAAAAAAGAAGAAAAAAAAAAAAAAAAACAAACCCAACAAATATACAGGAAAGGAGATCACAAAGTCCAAAGTCAGTTTTTCAAGGGACACTGGGCAAGTTATCACGTACTGAGTAGAGCGGCCGAATTGTGGAGGGGGGAGAGGAGGAAGAAACAACAGCTCTGGGGTAAGAGTACTAAAAATTCTTCCAAAAAACTTTGTTAAAAATGTGGGGAAGAATTTTATTCTTGTTTACAGCAGGGTGTGTGTCAACCCATTGGAGTCTTGGACAGTGACTGGAGATCTGCATTGTGCTTGAGAATAGAATTTCCACACCTGAGCCTGTATGGGTAGAACTAAACAATGAAAAGGAAGGACCAAATTTCTCTTCTTTATGGAAATCTTTCTGCTCTACATGGAAATCTTTCTGCTCTACATGGAAAATTAAAGAATATCTCTGAATGAACCAAAAAATTAGCATTAATTATGTAGTTAGCATGATTTTTGTTTTCCTGGAGCTTGATTATGACCAAGTGGGAAGATGTCTATTAATTTATGTGAGTTTTGGACTATACTTATGCATAAAGCTTGAGTCATTATGTAATTTAGGGTTAGGAAAGGGTTTGTTTGGGGGGTTTTTTTTGGTCAGGGTTTTTTTTTGGTAAAAGAAATTGTATTTGCCTTTTTAGCCATTTTCATTATTAGCAAGTTGTTGCATTTGTAAAAATAAAAGACAAATACTACTTAGGGCAAAATATCCAATAAGCAGACATCTCCCTTCCTCCCTTTCTCCCCAAACAAAAAAAACAAACCACAATTTAAAGTTCTACAGCATTTTAACAGTTTCAGAATTCCTTTGGCTTAATTGTTATATCTGTGAGGAAGGAAAACATTATTGTTCAGATTTTGCAGATCAGAGATCAAGGCAGAGAGAGACTAAGGGACTCAGCAAACCTGCAGCTGGCTGATTACGGCAGGACCTGGAACTGATTCTCCTTCTCCCGTGGCCCACGTTTGAATCCTACCTGTTGGACTGTCCTACCTCTGCAGCCTGAGGGCAGGCACAAGACAGAGGGCAAGCTGGATTCAGGGCAGCCATGGGTAACTTTATTTTTAAAAATGAAAATAATAGACATATTTTAAAAAAGAAGTTCAGAAATTAATTTGTAAGGGCAAGTTCTGATGCCCAGCTGATGTTGACAAAAAATCCCATGGTGTTCAACAACTAAAAACACCTGACCCTCCAGACTTGGCCCTTTAGAAAGCTGGAATAAGAATGGGACTAAGATAAGCAATATTAAGCTAACCTAAGTATTTCTTAGATGCTAGGAAGATATTCTTTACTTTGTGAGTAGTGAGACTGGCCCAGGTTGCCCAGAGAAGCTACGGATGCCCCATCCCTGGAGGGGTTCAAGGCCAGGCTGGATGGCGCTTTGAGCAACCTGGTCTGGTGGGAGGTGTCCCTGCCCATGGCAGGGGGGTTGGAACTTGATGATCTTTAAGGTCCCTTCCAACTCTAACCATTCTATGATTCTAATATGGGGGTGCTTTAGCAGAGCTATATAAATGACTATATTTAGATTAAATTTAAGTAACTTTAAAAGTTTAATATGGTTAACATGGTTTAATTTTACTTAAATTTACTTGAAAGGAAAAAAAAAATAATCAGAGACTGAACTGGTAGTGTTCCCAGAGAGAGATTTCGCGCTGGCGGCGGTGAAACTGCTGGTTCCTTGTGGTGCTCTGTGAGGCAGCAGGGTAGAGCCACGCTTCTGCGCCCAGGGAGGCTCAGCCCCCATCGCCGCCACTCCGGCTTTGCCAGTCGTAAACTAGCCCTGGCCCAGAGCCCCACAATGGCACTCCTCTGTAGCCTGAGTTTATAACCCTTCTTTTGTCAGGGCTGCACAAGCAAAGCAGCCTGAGGGAAGCGGGAGGAAATGCTGAGCAGCTGAGAAGCTTTCCAAGGCCAGCCTCGCGCTGCAGAAACGCGTACGGGAAAAGTTGAGGCTCTGCCCTTTCACAGGTTACCACCTCCATATCCCCCCATGCTCTGGTCAAGACTTTGCTCTTCCCCATTTCAACTCCCCATGGGAAGCCTTAACACTCATTTCTTTGCGAGGCTATTTTGGTCTTTGCAGTTACATGCTATAGTGATAAGCGTAGATTATTCCTTAGGGGCATGAGGAAGGACCGCTTTATAGACACTTCCCTCACCCTCTGCATGCAAGATTAAACACAAGTCGATATGAAGTATGCAGGGTTAGAAAGAATAGAGCCATAAGATTTTTAAAATATGAATCCACTCGAGTGAAACATAGACTAAAGTCTTGCAAATGCATTTTTGAGTGTGCTGCATTACTTCCCCATCGAGAGTTCTCCACATGATCCCTTGAGATATGCGGTCCTCTGAAGCCTGTAAAATTATTCTAATCAGCATTTGCTTAGCACTTCAGAAGTTCTGGCAAACACAAGCTAATTAATTCTCACAGTTCCCCCAGAGAAGGAAGATCTCATTTTGTTGATGGTAGCACAGAGGCAAGGATAGTTTAAGTAACATGCCCAAGGCCATATTTTGGTTTCGTGTCTGGCACATAATTGAAAGTTTGGGACTAGCTACTAAATCAGGCCACCCTTTCTATGACTCCAGAACATCGGATGCAACCCAGGGTACTTGATGGAGTTAACTAACTTTCTGCTATGCTGTGCTTAGATTTAAGCACTAAGTAAGTTTGACAGCATCTCTGCCTGCAGGTATTTGAAGGAAGAGATTTCTCTTCACTGACTGCACAGGAAAGTTGTGCACAAACTTGAGGATCTTGAAATGTAGAGGCATGTTAGCTCATAGAACTGTATCCATTACCTTTGCTTTTGTGGGGAATTACATGATACAGAGATTGGGAGAAAAGGAGTGGAAAGGGAAGGTTATGCACCAGGCTTTCTTCTTAACAGCTTCTGCTTCCTTTACTTGTAAGAATAAGTTGGGTGGGCTTCCTGTTTTTCCACTCTGTATGTCACATAAGCTACTGGACCAGGCAGCAAAACTTAGGGAAAAGAAAAAATAATGATTTTTCAAGGTCAGACTGGATGAGGCTTGAGACACCTGGTCCAGTTGAAGATGCCCCTGCTCACTGCAGGAGGGTTGGACTAGATGGCCTTTAAAGGTCCCTTCCAACAGAAACCATTCTATGATTCTGTGAAATCAGGAGTTGTCTAGGGTGTCAAATGGAAGACTGGATGTGTGAGAACATGTGATGGGTCTTGTTGCATAATGTGTATCATGTTATACCTAGGTCAGGATAATAAATTCTTAATTTTCAGAAATACTTAGAAATATTAGGAAAGAAAGCATGAAGTAAAAGTCCCATCATGATGACATCAAGTGAGGGCTATTCATGAACTGTTTGTCTATTATTAATTTGTTCTGAAAAGACTGGAATAGACTGTTTAAAGTTTGTAAAGGAAATGGATTTCCTAACCTCCTCCATCCCCCACCTATTTTTCAAATAACTTCCATGAGTTTGACTGAGCAGGCATTGAGGAGTGCCCTTTATGAGTAGATAGCTGAGCAAAGATTATCCCCAGTGTAATATGTGTTAATAGTATCTCCTTCTGGTGGCTTGATGTGGTAGGAGACCAGTGACTTCCTAAAGCAATGTCTCTTAGAAGTGCATAAAAAAGATGAGTAGGGTTAAACAGGCAACAAAATTTCTGGGTGAGGAAAACTATATAATTTTTGTGAAATAAAATAAAATATATTAAAATAAAATAAACCCCAAACCTATGAGTGTTTTCATTTCAATTTGGGCTTGGAGTTAGAATTCTGAAAAACTTTTAGTATAACAGTATGGGAAAAATTCTAAATATTTCTATGTATTGTTTCAAAGCTTTGCTTCATTGTAAAGATTTCTCTTTTTCAATTCTTTGTCAAAAAAAAAAAAGCTAAACAATAAACTTTTTACAGAATAGTGTTATTTTTACAGTCTCCTTTTTTTCAAAGAAGGAATTTAATAAAGTCAGCCCTTTTCTATCAACAATTATCCATGAAAAAACTTTAAGGGGACAGAGCTAAAGCTATACTGATTATGTCTTTAACATCCACTGATAGGGACTGTTGTGATATCACTGAAATGAAGGACTGGTTTCAATCTGCAGAAAACCTTACACTCTTTGACTCACTTAATGTAGTTAGAAAAGCCCTGCAATGAAACTGGATAACTGGATTGCAAAGAGAAGGAATATGAAGGGAAATGGAAGCACAGAAAAGGAAACTTATTTTTCCAAGGCAGGTTCTATAAAGATTGAACCAGAAAAATATCCAGGTTTTCTGCAACTTAGTGTTATTTCCATTAAATGTTACCTCAGTGGATTGCTCTATATCTACATTTTTTTTCCTTTTTTTTTTCCCTGGTTACGCTGACAAAATAGCAAAGTTGGATTTGTACTCTTTTCCTTCCACTAAAACAGCAGTCAGACCATGCTGAAAAGTATTATCATGAGGTGGGTGCTGTGTTATTACCCTTTTGTTTAGAATATGGAGCCAAGAAATATTGTAATGCATGAAACTGGAGTATCTTCAGTATATGGGAGAAACGAGAGGAACTAGAAATGGAAACCTTTGTCATTTTGTAGTGCCCAGTACTACCTACCAATACAGTCATCCCCATCTATTTGAATATCCCGTTTAAAATTGCATGTGAATATGATCCCAGAGTCTCACAGGATTAGGAAGTTTTCTCTTTCATATTATCCCTTTCTCAATTTCTGCTTCTCATCCCTACATATGACCCTAAATTATTCCTCTACCTCTTGTGATATTATTGCACCCTTATGATGTTTGCAGCTGATTACCACCACTGGCTTATGGAAGAAGTTGGTATTTGTAGGGATGATATTTTACTTTAGGTGGCTGCCAGAAGAGGAAAGTCAAGCCAAACCAGCTGAGTGACCTAAACTTCTCTTCCTACAACAGGGATGAATGGCATCTGATGAAAATGGAACTTCAGGACACTCATACTAGAAACTGAAAAAAGATCTGTGCCTCAATCTTCTGAGCAAAAATTAACATCAATGAATGCTCAATGCATAATAACTACACAGTGTTTTCTTCATTATGCCAGTAGTTTACGAATCCGAAGAGCTGCACTTACATCATGTAATTTGTTTTCCTAAGATGACTCGAAGAAGAAAAATGTCAAGTAATTATATACTTGTTACTCTCAAGAATTTTCATTCCAGGCTAAAGATGAAGACTAATACAAGAATTTGGGAAATGGTCTATAATTTCTGTTCGCTTATTTGATGTAGTTTACCTTTATTGCTATGGGGTTTTAATTGATAATTCAATAGAATATTTATATTCTGTCTTGTGGTTGCTGCACTAATTCTATTAATTTCTAGAGTGGCTACACGACATTCTGTTAGAATCATTATTTTCTTTTTAATAGAATATAGTAACAGACAGCAAGTGACTCGGCATACGGTAGATTGTTCCATTTATTGAAAATCAAGATACTGTATTTGTTCTATTACAATAATGAAGTTGATGATTTCCAATCTGTTTAATAAACTGTTTCTGCTTTTGAATATTTATATTAAATCAACCAGCTGGTGAGATCACGTAATTGTTTTTACTCAAAAATATATACTAATTATTAACAATAAACATGCTGTTTGCTTTTTGCCTCAGACAGGATCATAGGTACTCTTATGCCCATCCCATACAAAGCAAATGCTTGGAGTTCAGCCTTAGCTTTTTAATTTTAAAGCTTCAGCTATGGATATTTACAAAATTGCATAGAAACATCCCTTGGGGAAACTGTACCATAAGATAATCATAGAGCAGATGTCAGAATGGACTTTATTCTTCTCTAAACTCCAATACCACCATACATTTGCCCTTAAACACTTGAATGATTGCTCTCAATCATGAGGCAATGAGAATGGCTTAACAAGATTGTATGATGTCATCTAGTCTATACACTAGTCTATACACAGTCTATATTGCTGTTGTGTTGTTCATTATAATACCTTATATGGATAAGTTATAAATATCTTGGAACCAGCTGGTTGTGATAAAATGCATTAAAACTTTTAGCCCTTCACTTCTTCACACTGTTATGGATCTAACTCTTCCATCGCTGACCCTCATCTGTCCCAGTTCAGATTCAGCTTGGTATATCCTCCTGCTCAATGTGTTTAAGCATGGGAGTGCTCCCATGTTGAAAGCTGGGACTTCAGACTCCAGATGTGTGCCATCACAGAAAACAAATGCCAAGAGGTTAAGATTTCATGGTAGGTCTCTCTAATTCGGTGGATCTGTGGTGACTTCCACCACTGAAGGATGGAACAGCTGAGTGTGCAAGAAGCAGACATAATTTGTTTTAAGCAAATTTGCTAAACAAAGGAACAGCCAGGAGAGCAAGGGTGAGTTTTCAGCAGGCCATTGGGGGATTGAAAGCAGCAGGAAAATCTTATTTTATATAAATCCATAGAGAGAATGACAAAGCAGGTTTTGGGCCCTATCTCTGTGCCCTTTTCAAAGGAGCCTACGGACATGCAGAGAGGTGGAATTGGCAGAGCTCTAAAGAAACTTAATAGGGTTATAGAAATTACTCCAAAAACCTACAGGATTTATTCAAGAGTTATTTCTTCTCCACAGGTTTCTTTGAACCATCTCATAGAAGTATATTTCATTGTATGTTTGATTTTACAAGGTGGTTTAAAAAATTATATGAGAAAGTTTGCAATTTTCTATGAAGCCCTATAGGATTTTTCCATAAGGGAAATATCTCTGTGTATCTAATACATGCAGGATATTACACTGCACAAGAATTGCTAATGAAAAATTTAACTCTTGGTACTTCTTTAAGCACTAATGAGAGAAAGACTACTCAGGAATGTGAGCAAAGTATGTAGTAAAACACTACCCTGGATAACACTGTGACTTGGGGAGAGAAACAAAACAAAACAAAAGAAGCAGCCTGTGAATATTTATGAGTTGATCTTATGACTTATCTCTGTATTGACATTTTCAAGTTAAAAAACATTTGACTAAAGGAAAATGGCTAGTTCTCAGCAGCAACAGCAGCATTCTGCAAATTTCCTAGCCTAGAGGCAGCATGCAGAAAGAAGTAAGAGCAAATGATGTATACTTTGATGTAATGTGTAACCTGGGGGGACTGCCAGCCAAAATGGGGGGTGGGGATATGAAAAATTAAAATGAAACAGGAGAGTAGGTCGATGCCTGTAGGATGAAGTTTAATCTCTCAGTACCATCAGCAATAAGAATGGAAGGATAATGGGGAGAGGGCACCAGCAAAACAAATGGCTCTTTGTTCTGTTGGTTTAAAATTGTTTATTTTAGATGGTTTCAAGTAATTAAAGGAAATTGCAGTCTCTAACTATAAGAGAGATCGTTAAAGAAAGTTTGGCAGGGGAAAAAAAAAAGATAAAGTTCATTGTCCCAATTAGACGAAAAGTGTTTTGTTGGTGGAAGCGACCCAAGAAAACCTGGAGGGAAAACAGAGGGAACAGGCATAATCACAGTTACAGCCCAGAGAATCAGACGGAAGATCAGTCCGGGTTAAAAAATACACATTGATTTATAGCTTCACAGACAAAGGCAAATGATGGGTTGTGTAAATCACATCAGACAGAAACTTAAGATTATTGTTATGCAAAACTAGGAAACTACACTGTCAGGAAGTTAAGGCTGCTAATGTCAGCGCTAATCCTATGAAGACTAGGCAATGTGCTGAAGTATGTAAATAGCTCCATTGTTTTCAAAAAGGCCTCACAGGTTTAAAGTTAAGCACATGCTTAAGTATTTGCAGGATGATAGCCCCTATAAAATAAAAGTTATGTTCTGTTTTTCTAACTAGGCAAATTAACAATTCCCATTTTACGCAGTATAGTTAGCATCAGGGGGTTTGAGGATTTTTTTTGCCTATCACTGAAAGAATGCATTGTCACAGAAATGAAATAGCTTGGAAAATCAGAGGGTGGTTACTAACAATTTCGTAAACTTGCCACTCATTTAGCACTGATTCCTGTTATGGTACACCACATAGACCGTCTCGGAGGCTTGGGATCAGATTCTTCTTCACGCAGGAAGCATAGAACCTGCAAGTGAGTCGTGCAGTGTGTCTAATCCAAAGAGGACAGGACTCTGCTAGAGATCCTGGGTAACCTGTGCTTTAGCACAGCTGGAGGTCCACATTTCAGCCTCTTGCTGCAGCCTGAAATGCTGCTTTACAAAGATGTTGTCTTTGTCGCTTCTTGTATGTGGAGGAGGCTGGACTTTTGCTTTGAAAGCCAACAGGAGCTACCAGATACAGGGATATGCTCACCCAAAGGTTTCTTGTGTATTTTTTTTTTTTTAATGTTGCTGGATGGAATAGCAGCCAAGAACATCTGTGATGACAAGGGGTCATGAGGGGAGTTGAGACATCTTTGTGTGAGCTTCAACATATTTTGCTATGACTTCTTGCAAGCTGTGAACACTAAAGGTTTTCCATCAGTCTAGTAAGTTCAGATGAGCTTTGCTGTTCCATAACATACCCTGAGGGTACTTTGGAATAAAAATAAAGAACCAGCATCTTCATCCTTTACTGTTACTCAGCTAAACCAGGTCTACTCTCAGCTCTAGCAGTTGGACTTAACCATAAAAGCATATTATGAAGTAAAGAACATCACTGGCTAAGAGAAATGCTTTAATTATCTTATCTACACTTTTACAGTGGCTTGGAGTGTCAGAGAATTTGGGAAGGTTGCTGCCCTAGAGGGAGGGTGTTAGTGACACACTGGGTAACAGTAACTGGATGGAAGGGTAGAAAATCTTTCTCCATCCATCCATTTGCTGCTGACCCCATTCAGATCTGATTTACTGTATATAACTAGTACTGTATACAACTAGTTTGCATTTGATCTCTTTCTGAGCTGTGAAGCCAGACTATGGTCTTCCTCGCTGCCTGCACACACACTGGAAAAGGGTCCTTGCTTTCAAAGCCCACACAGCTCTCCCGGTGTGGTGGGTTTTATTATGGTTGTAAAGGAGGTGGCAATCTCCTTCCTTTGCTGTCTGTAAAGTTTCCCTGTGCAAAGTTTTAATTGCCTTTCAGAGCAGACTCTTCAAGCCGCATAACTCTTGCATTGCAATCTCAGCTGTGATAATGGGTGCTTAATCTGAGCTGCCAAAGAAAGTGGTGGTGCTTACCACTTCTCAGGATTTGTGTCAGTGTATGAATATCAAAATTATTCTTTGGCTCATGAACAGATTTCAAGACGCTTCATAAACTTACTCTCCAAGACATCCTTGTGGTGCCCTGTGATAATCAGAAATCAGAATGACATAATATATGATTTATGTCATAGCAGCATTTCTTGGACCGTGGAACACAAGATCGAAGAACTCTAGTGCTGTTGTTATTATCATGGCTTGCATTGCTGTGGCATCTGTAGGCCATGGTCAAGCACCACAATCCTACTGCAGTAGGTGATGCAAACCCAGAAGGGAAAACGGGTGGCTCTTGCCACAGACAATATCCAACCTAACTCTTAGGTTTAGCTATATCTTTAGACTTACCTGACTGTAGAAGAAGAGGCAACAGATGGAGGCTGCAAACAGATGGAGAAACACAAAGTAACACTGAAACAATCATGATAATTGAAATAGGCAACATGCACAGCACACTAGGTACCTTGCCATTGCCATTACCCTGCTTTATCACCAGGGAAACAAAGGCATGGGAAAACAGACTGTGCAGGGCTGCAAAGGGCGGGACTCACGATGCTTCATTTTAGATGTCTAATCTTGTCTTTAGATATCTAATAATATAAGAGGTATCTAGGCTCCCTATAAAACCACTGGAAAGAGACAGGCAATTCCAGAAATGCATTGATTTTTAACCCATCCTAGGGATGGGATAAAAGCACCTTCTGGAGATGCTTGTCTAATCTGCAGATGGCACTGAGTAGTCAAGGCAGGCAAGGAGGCAATTCTTCCTGTCCAGATGTGTATTTTAAGAGCTAAATTTTAGCAAAACAAATCCAGTCAAGTGGAAAAAAATAAGACTAGTGGCCACTAGTACCCTACCCTCTTCACAATGCTGCATACAGGCACCTGAAAAACTGCTGAGGTGATTTGGAGTAAGGCTTTCAAACTGGGGACGACAAAGCTAAGGAAAGAAATGTCACTTCCTAATACAGATACTTCAGCCATTCCATGGGTAAAACAGATTGATAGGAATTGAGGTACACATGCACACACACACACACACATATCTTTCCAATTAAGAAGGAAAAATATAGAATCTGCTGGGTTGAACAGGAGCACTAGTGAATTATCTAGTCCATCCTTTTGCCTGGGGCAAGACTGATTTAATTATCTCTAACACTTCTCTGATGGATGAGTGTCAAACCTTCCCTTGACTATCTCCAATGAAGGTGATCTGACTACCTCCCTTGGGTGACTTGCTTCATTGCCTTAAATGTACTAATAGATATGAAGTTTTCCATAACAGTCAACCTAAATATTCAGTGCTTCATCCAGAACCTATCACTCCTTTTTTTTTTGTTCTCACTGACTAATGAGGATAATTGGTTCCTCTCCTTTTTCAGGGACATGCCTTTATGTGTTTATGGACATTCATCATGACTCCCTTTAGTCTTTTCCTCTCCAGACAGGACGTGCCTGGTTCTCTGAAACTTCAGTGGTAAGAAGCCTGAGGCAGAAAGATGAACGTGTTGCGAAAGGCAGAAATATGGGCATTTTTTAAGGTAACAAGGAAGATTGGGCATTTTGCATTGCCAGAGATTCAAGAACTGATTTCCAGAAATATGAGGGGTGGGAAGCTAAACCAGGAAATAAACCTGGTAAAACTATAATGAGCTATGAATGCAAAATATCTCTCCTCTGTATGGGGTACCACATAAAGGGACATGCCAGAGTACAGCACAAACAGGAGTTCTGCCATCACCCATACACATATTTTAAAGACAGGGCTGTGTTGCTCAAGCTCATAAGTGGTAAGCTGAAGAGCAAAAGTCAATTCCCAAGTGTATGTTCCCAATATGAATAAAGTTTGCATAGCAAAGACTGGTTGTTCTGTGACCCTTCCACCTGCTAAAATTTACACTGGCCTCTCCTCATCTCTGATTTAATTTCTAAGAGCAGACAATGGGTTCTTCACAAAGTGGCATTTAAAAGGTTAAAAGGGGAGAGGAACACTAATAAAGCCTTCTTTGTATTTTATTCTGTCCTGTGGGTTAGCTGTCCCCCAGCCTATTCAGTCTGAAATGGCATCAACACTCCGTGGAGGCCAATTCATCCTCCTGTTCCTGAAGTGCAAACAATTCATAGAACAAAACAGCACCAGAAAGCGAGAGGAAAATCTCTGTGGGGCTGCCAAGAGTCTAGCTTCATGCAGTGAAATCGCCAGACTTCAAAACAGGAAGGAAGGGTGGTTAACTCAGGCCTGGATTGATGGTTAAGGCACTGGATGTGAAATTCTCTCAGAGGTATTTAGAGGGTCTCTATTTCTACAGCACTGAGCTTGTCACAGTCTCTATTGTGTTTATTTTCACAGCATGATTGTTCCTGCTTCACGAATGGTGTATTTAGGCAAAGTGAGAGTGAGACCCAAATTTTCAGAAGGACTTTTTCAGATTTCACAAAACTTTAGGCAGTCAGTGGTGTTCGGGCTCCCAAACACTTCCGAGAAGACAACCTCTAGCCAGAAAAGCTCTGGAAAATCTTTCTACTGTAACTTGAATTATTACCACTGTCTGAGACTCTCCTTTTAGCAGCTTCCACTCCCACATCAGCACCAGGTGAAAGAAAAATATGCTTACACCTCAGACATCCCTATACAAAACTCTACAGCTTAACTTAAACTACCAGCAAAGGTGAAGATGGAACTGAAACACTGTAAAAAGAGAACCTTATCAGCTTATGTGTGGCCACATACCCCCTTCTGATATCTCTGCAGTGCTGGTGTTTCCTTCTATCTTTGCTTTTTCATGTACCTGAAAGCCAGACAGAAGAACATACTTCTATAAGAGAATTTACAACTGATGGTCTTACACAGAGCAAAGCAATGGGTTTGCCGGGGTGGACGGGTGTCTCTGACAAAGCTGAGCACCAAAACTCTGCTACTTACCCACGTAGGATCCCTTCCTCAGGCCAGTATCTCTTCCCAAGACTGATAATCCCAGGTTCGCCTGACACGGGGATAATTCATTTGTAGCTCACACAATGCTTAAGTATCTGTGGGAATATATTTTCAATTTGTATAAATAGCCTATTACAAAGATGACAACTAAGGCAAGGTGCTCCTAATGCCTTATCAGTGCCACAGTCTCTGTACCTGCCTTGCCATGAAATCAGCGATTGACCTCTACCCATACTTTCGCTTCCACAAGTAAAACTGCTGTTTTGCAGCAAGAGAGGCTGGGGCAAGCTAACAAAATGAATCCTCTACCTTATCAGAAAGCTATAAATGGCTGCTGGGAAGTCTTGAGAGATTACCCACTGGCTGGATATCACAGCTTCATACTGAAGAAGCAGCACTTGACTGTTGACATTTGTTATTAATGCTGAAGAGCAAAATGCCTGTGGTATTTTTATTTGGTATTTGTGTATCCCTAATGCCTCGTCTGCTGCATTCTGGGCTCTATCATGCTCTCACTGACGTCAATAAGGGTCTTGCCAATAGATAGGAGGCTCCCCATTGGCTATTTCTGCAAACACTGTATGAATCTACTCTTATTTCTCAGGGCTTATCTGATTATGATTGGGAAAATAATTTTCTTGAGTTGGCACTTGCAATGACCTGTCTTTATTGAGCATGAGTCACGAACAAAGTGTTGTTTGAGGTCTTGTCCTGCCTTATAACGAAGGACATTCAGTAGTCTTAATATCTTACTTTCTAAGACATTTTTTTTAATATATATTGGAGTACATGGAAGTTCTTTTGACAGTGCAGTCTGATACAGACTCTAGGGTCTTTCTTAGCTAGATCTTTTACCTAGGTGTCTTCCCACTCTTCCCCTGGAGAAGGAGGGAGGATGTGTCATTAAGACAAGCCACACAGATTTTTTATTAAAAACACTTTCCACTGATGTGATGTTTGCAGGCTTGAACAAGAACTTCAGCTAAAACATATGACCTGAATGAGTCACCGCTAAGAAAAAAATAATGGATTGAAAATGGGAGAGAATTTTTGAGACTCCAAAGATTTGTAAAATAGGCTTTTCTTTCTATAAAAGTGAGTTAAATGATGGAAAAAGGTGACAGACAAATAGTTCTGAAGTCAGATGTTCCCCTGTTAGTCCCCAAACATGACTAGGAGGGGGAGAAGTTGCACGTTTTTCCATGAGACTGCTTGACCTGAGGGCTTTCACCCTGTTCAAAAATATTGGTGTCTGATAGAAGTTTACCTTCAGGTGTGAGGTCAGTTTTTGGCTTCTTGCAGAGCAAGCATTTCAGTTAGGACCAAATGGTGGAAGCTTGGAAAAATTAGAGGCCAGTTTCTGTCCATAAAGGCCACCAAATGGTTGGTAGGAATCTCAATGAAATCTGCACAGATCTGTGTTCAGTTGTGTCAACCCTTTTTAGATCTTCCTCACAAAGACATAAATGGCAGTCATATTTAGAGATTTCTCTGTGGCTTTTCATTGAAAGATTTACTTGATTAAGGATAAGCATCCCTTTTCAGAGGGGAAGAATTGTTGTGGGATATAGAATAACATAAGGAAAGAAACTATCTGACTACTAAAACATGGGTCTGAACCCCAAATTATGCAGGTTCAGTTCTCGGATAATTAGCTCAGATTCCTCCTGTGATAATGTTTCTTTGTTTCTCTTCCTCACTGACCATCATCTGTACAATGAGGATTATATCTCCTCTAATATTTGTGAATTTGGACTGTAAGAAAGTCATATGTCACTGGAAATAAAATGTAATGCTGAGCATTTCTTTTCTTGCACTTATCACACCTGAATTTGTCTGGCATCTCCTTGCACTTTCTTGATTAAACACTACGGCATTTAATTGGATCAGTGAATAACCAGCCTTCATTTTATCTTCATGGTCTTCATTTTCTCAATCTCAATTAAAAACCAGCCAGTTAAGCTTTGGAGATATTTGGCATGAGCTCAGAGCACGGCCATTCATTCTCAGGCCAGTTCAAAGCTCTCCCATACCTGTAAAACCCCAAGTTCATGCTGTCTGTTAATGGAATAGAATGAGGTTTGGAGTGTCTCATGCATTCATGTACCCACAGGTGAATAGAACTTCCAAACCTTCCTTTTTTCCTCTAGAAATCTGGAAATAATCTGAATGCCAAAGATCCCAGCTCAATTTGATCTTAATTTCCAGCCAATGTTAATGCTATACATGAGCACCTTCATATTTTGGAGAAGCTTATATTTGATGCCAGCCCAACACCAGGACTCAGGTCTACCCTAACAGTCATCTTGAATGATCAGCATCTCTCTCATTCTTGCTACTGGAAACCTCTTTGATCTCTACAGCCATCCTGAGTTTGTCATTTTCCTACTTGCTCAAATGCTTTCCTATAATCTCTCTTCCAGATGTGTCACTCAGCAAGACAACCAACACAAAGTTTTTTGCCCTCCAAACCCATTTTAGTATCTCTCATGCTTACTTATACTTGTATATACAAATTAATTTAGCATATCTGGGGGATTTCTGCTGAATGGATAGAACAACATATTTTTCTTTTTTTTTCCGCTATCCAGCTTGCCCTTGTTTTTCCCCTTTGATGTGTAATAATGAGGTGGCACAGGGGAAATGTCTTTAATCAATTGCAGAAACTTATAGCACTATCAGGATTGCATGTATCTCGAAACACTTTATCACTGTCTCTTTCCAGCGTTCATAATTCTGATGTATCTGGTGTACCAGTGTCATGTCATTCTATTACATTAAACAATCTAACATAACAACCAAACGCAGTGAAATGATGAAATGCTGGCCTGCTTCGGAAAATATAAAAAGATAATACACTTGTTTCCATCTGGGAAACCTGCTATTATTTCATTTTGTGGTTTTACACGATTAAGGGAGAGCTAGATAGGTAGGTAGACAGACAGACCAAACACGAGCACACTGTACTTGGGGAAATGCAGCTTGGGTTTCTCACCTTAGGTTGTCCACTTGCAAACATGAGCAGAAAGTGAAAGTCTTCTTGTCTTTTTAATTACAAAAAAAAAGATGAGAGATCAGAAAAACTGACTTAGGTCTCTGTTTCTGGACTGGTTTGTATATTTGTATATTCATATTTTTAGTATTCATTCCAACAATAACTGCTCCTTAAAGTCTTCAAACCTACCTTCTGCTCAGACTGGTTACCTTTATTCATACTGCATCATTCTCTACTTTAGATGTTCCCAATGAAAATGATTTTACTGCAGTCAAAAGTCCGACTATAACTCATCTAGCCACCTTGAGTTAGTTTTGATTTAGTTGCCTGCGTAGCTCTGCGTATCAGAGCTCAGCTGCACCGCTGTCACAGTATTTATTTCCCCCCTTTTCCTTTCTCCAGCAAGGTTTACAGCCCACACCAAACTTTAAACTAGCATGGCTACATGGCTGTTGTATCTGATAGCCACTTTCAAGCTAGCCCAGAGACACATAACTACCAATCACGTCCTTGTCTGCAGCGGAGACATGTAAAAATGGCTTAAGTGTAATTTAACACTCAGCAACATAAACATTGCATATGGGCAGATTCTAAGTATGGATTTATATACAGTTATTCATCTACATAGTTGGCAGTGGTGAATCTAGAAAATTTCAGCAAATGCCATCAGGCAGGGAAGAGGACTGTATTGTATCTGATACAGTTCTGACAAAAGTTTTTGTGTGCAGGGTGTATTAGTCACCCACTCCAGTCACTGACTCCAGTATAGGCTTATTCTGAACCTAGGGTAATTAGTGACAGCCTGGGGCAAAAAACAATATAGTAAAACAAAATAAAATATTATCTATGTAAAACTTTGATCCCTTTAATTTCTTGCTTTACAAATTCTCAGATGAATTAGCTCCGCCTGTTGAGTCAAAAATCTCATCTGATCATGCTTTTTCACACAGTCACACACCTTGTCCCTTTCTTAGCATGCTCCAGACAGCTTAACCAAACCACAGTCCACAGTCCTTTTCCTGTTATCCTGCATTTCCTCACTTGGTACCTGGTACCCTTTGTTGGCATTGCCCTTGAAAAAACACCTTGGAAGTACTAAGAGGGTACACGGAAATATCCTGAGAAGGGGCAAAAGGTCTTTGCAGATGCATGATTTCCCCTCTCCCTAGGATGTGTTTAAGATCTTCAAATTGAGAGCAATATATAATCAGTTTAGTTAATTAAAGAATTACTATTTATGAAATTAGCACTTAAAGGCAGTTATGGGTTAACAGCACGAGCTGAAATCATAACTTTGGGCATTTATCTCTGGGTTGGTAGATACAGGGATTGCAATTATTGATGTTGTTCAGTTGTCGATTGCTTTCTTTACCATGAACTCCATTGTGGGATAAATAAGGTCAAGCAGACCAAGTGTCATGGACTCAAAATGTGAGTGACTAATGAAAGAACAGAGCTATTGATTCACATTGGGCAGAAGTAATTTTTGTGTTAAAACCTTGGCATCCCCATTCCTTGAAAAGCCAGTTGCACTGAGTGTCATCCAAGATTGTCTGATATGCTGCTGAAAGAACTCCAGATGCCAGTCACTCAGGGGACTAAAGCTTTCCAAAGAATATTTACTGATTTTATGGATTTAATTTTATATAAATATGTATATAAATATATATATACCATATAACAGATTTGCTGCATTAGCAGCAGCAACTGATTTCTAGCAATCTTATCTCTAGGTCATCTTTCATGTATATGTACATACAATACCAATTACACTCCATAACACTTGAAATAGAAGCAGTAAATGTATGTGTAATTCATCAATGAAACGACACAGATTTTTCTAGTGATGCTTGACCCTATATTTTTCTTTCCTCCTTCTGTTTCTATTGTGTTCATTCATCATGTTATAGATCCATTCAAATCATAAACTCTTGAGGGTAAGATCTGTGTCCTTAATTTGTTTCTGAAGAACCCTGCGTACTATTATATACATAATAAAGAACAGCGCTTTTCCCCAAACTTGTGTAACCCTTAATACAACCAAAACCCAAGGTCATCCACTTGGCTGAAACTGTGTCATTCAAGCACAGTGATCAAACTAGGAACACTAAACTGACAAGTAGACTTGAAGGCTCCAGCATGGGGCTGAATAATACAGAACTAAGGCTCTGTAAGGGATGTAGTATTTTAATCACTTGTGCTCAGACACTAAACAACTCGGCAATACAATTCAACAGTAAATGTCTTAGACCTATAAAAATATCAAAGAACTTAAGCCCCACTGATTTCAGTGGCTATAAGAAGAGAAAATATCTTGTGGATGGAGATCTACAACCAAAGGCTAGAAGCTTAAGAGTCTAAATATGTTAAACTAATGGATATTTGGCATAACAATCTGGTACACTTCAGTGGAAAAGTCCCAGCCTTATTTTGATTTAATATATTTGTGGGTGAGAACAGAACTAACATTGTTCATTTTGACTGGTGATGGATCAAACATGAACAAAAAGCCATCTGTGCAAAGCTTTAATACTTTCACACTCATAACTACCCTGGCCTCACACTGGTACAATTCTAACAGATCACCACCCAAGGACTGCTTACCCCAAAATTTTCCAAAGGAAGGCTGGTGGCCTGGATGAAAACATGAGGCTGAAGAAAGCACATGGCAGAGGAGGACCTTCCCCATAATTTTCTAAGGGCCTCTTAGGGTCTTTCCTAACCTCCTGTAAAGGAATACATCTCCTCCCACTTTGAGAAATATTGCTCAGTAGTCTGGTTAGCCATTTTTAAATCAGTTGTCACTTGTGCAACTGATAATCAGCTTCCACCCTTCCACAAAACCTCAGCCTGCTCACACTTTCCATAAGCAACTGGGAGCTCGAGCAGAGAGGGTCCAGTTGGGACAGAACAGAAAATAAAGTGGCTGAGGTTTATTTTCTAAAAAAAATAAATATTAGAAGCTGCTCATTTTTTTTGTCAGCATTTATCAGGCTTAGACAGAATTGGCAACCTGAAGTGAAATGATATCTTATATCTTGCTACATCATTCTTGTCATATATGTCTTGTCACAGCATTCACTGAGTCTCCACATGGGTTAAATTAACAAACAAGCAAACAGATAAACATTTTAAAAAAAATAAAATTGTGAGCTGAAAATAGTCTGTGTTAAAGCAATTATATTTTGTTTATGGTATCAAAATTTATTGCCAGCTACTGAGCTTCTTTAGCCCAATATCATTATCTCTGCCATCCCATGAAAAAAACAAAAAACAGTAAAGACAAACAGACAGTTGTACCAACAGTAGAGAGACAGTAAGATATTATGTGCATCTTGATGTATGAGGCAGCAAAACAGCAACAACATACACACCCAACAGCTCTGGGTGAATATTAAAAACGATCGGCTTTGTCCACAACAAAACCAGAAAAGATATTCATCAGTTTTTCAGAGTGGTCACAGTGGCAATGAAAAGATCTCGTTTCCCAGATGTCTTTCTGAGATGATATTGTGTGCAGTGGTTTTTGTTATTAGCCAGTGCCTAATGTGACGAACCTCTTATGAACTCTTCATTCATCATCTAAGCTAAGAGAACACCTAGATAACTTGGTAATGAAAAATATATGGCGGTGGGGGTTCCCCCCCCCAGCCCTGTCTTTCTTGGTCTCTGTGACTCATTTTCAGGATTTCTTGTCTGACCTTGTTGGACAAATTTTACAACTCCACCGTGGAAGGTTACAAGACATCAGGGCTTTTAATTCCAAGTGCAGCGTTTCCTCACCCCACCAAAGTTAGCTAGCAGTTCCAAGAAATAAATGACTTTTGCTGGGCTCTTAAATAATATGATTTGCATGCTTGAAATGAGATCGCCAAAGTAATTGTAGAATATTGCTTGCCATTACAGTCATTAAAAACAGGCAGATGTAGGATCACTCTCATGGAAAACTTTCCTGCTGGGTTTTCATGGAGATAAGTGCACAAAATCCACTTCTGAAAAGATGTTGAATAGAATGAATTTGCCATTCACTGACTGTCTGATGATGATTTGCTTGTTAATTGAGAGTTTAGGCTTTAGAGAAACCTTAACAAATGTGATTGCTAAATTCTGGAGGTTGCCTCCCTCTTTGCAAGCCATGTTTACAGCTATAAATTCTTCTTTCATTGTATGGCATTTTAGTAGACATTTGTCAGTGGGGAAATACAGTGTTACTCATTTTTATAGGGGGACTTTCAAAGGTATTTTCAACTTCATTGCATGGCAAGAATGTGTTAATTTACTTCATAAAGGTGCTTAACTCTATGCTTAATTTTAAGCACATGCTTAAATCTTAAAGTCTTCTCAGTGATTTCAGTAAGTGATTAAACATAAACAGTGTTTTCCCAGCAAGCAATGTCTTAAGAAGCTACATCACAAGTAGCTAACCATTTACATTGGTGGGGGGGCACTCAGACAGATAGAGATGCCCCTACACGGCCAAACTCAGTCAAAGGGCATTTAACCAAATGTCTGCTCAGGGTTTCATCAGAGAACCAATTACTTGCCTGACATAATCTCTGCCATAGTTGTCCCTATTAGAGCCGTGTGACACCATCTCATGGGACTCTACGTCAGAAATACCATAAGCCAGTGGCCACTGAAGCACACGCTGGGTGCACACACACGGCAGTAAGAACATCCAGCTTCTGCATTTGAGCATCCTCTTAAAAGGTAAAACAACAAAAAGGTGGGGAAAAAAAACAAAAACAAAAACAAAACCGACATATTTGTTGCTTATGGGCAAAATTACAACCAGAGTGAATTGCATTGGAGGTTCATCACTGATGCCACACAGATCAGAACCCAAACCTGGGTGATATTCCAGGTGTTGCCTCGGTGCCTTTACCTCAGAGTACCTCTTCCAGGCACAGGGGACTGGGAAACAGAAAAACCTTTTGTTCTAAAGGACTTGGAACTACAAAATAACTGGGTTTTGCTGGGGAACTGATATTTACTAAAGCACACCTCTAAAAAGAGCTTTTCAAAGCAGAAGGAAGAGCCGGAGCCATGGGATGGCTGTGAAATTGTTTTGCTCACTCTTAAAGCTTCTGTACTTGATGCCATTTGCTTTCCCAGTGCATCCAGGTAACATGGCCAGATCCTGACCCAACTTGCCAGCCTGAGAGTCTAGCAACAGGATTGTGAGTGTCTGCCAGCACCTTCCCACAGCTTCAGAAACCCTTTCAGCTCCAGAAAAGGAATATAAAGGCTTGGGAAATATGCCCATAAGGAACCGCACATGCCAACACAGCAGAGATTGCTGAAGGCAGGAAAAGATCAGTCAAAAGTAGAGGGGTGGCAGAAGCAGAACTGCTGGATTTCTTGGAAAACAGATCTTTCCATCCCTCTCACTTTGGGAAGGGGGAAACTAATTTCCGAGCTACAGTGCCATGTGTGCCAGGGTAGGGTCTTCACTGCAGAGTCTCTTTTCACCACCACCTGCAGGACAAGCCCAGTCCCCGAATTTTGTTCTGGGCTTCCACATGCAACGAATAGTTCTTCCTCACAGTCACTGCCTGCTTCCCTCTGTTTTGGAGATGAAGAAACTGAGTCTCAGGGATCTGAAACAGCTCACCCAAGGTCAGTAGAAAAGACAGAAGCAGAACCCAGGAGTCCTGCTTGACCCTTCCCTCTGCTGTAGCCACTAAATCCCCCAATCAATAATGAGTCCGTTACAGCAGACTCATATTATATGTAATGTCAGGGGGAGAAAAAAAAACGAAGAAGAAGAAGAGAAGAGAAGAAGTTGTAATAAAAACACATAGGATAGAGATATACATTTCTCTTTAGAGCAATAAATCTTTCCAAAAGGAAGTTGGTTAAAATTCTTTACATTAAAAAAATGAGGTCCACGGGGACTCCAAATTTCAGTTCGATTTTTAGCTGAGGCATTTTTTTTCTTTATCAAACACTTGGTACCGTAATGTGATAAGGGCCCCATGCAGACCATAAAACTAATTTATCATCTGTAAGGTGTACAAAGAAAATGGTAACTGCCTGCTTGTCTGCTTGACATATGAGGTCATTTTTGCCGCTAGCTTTCTAATACTGAGCAATTTTATCAGCTATTTATATACATTAATTGTAGGCACCCATATGTTCACCGTTGTATTTAATAATGCATTGCATTGAATATGCATTCCTTAAGTTTTAGCATGCCGTGTGCATCTTTTATTTAACTGTTTGGTTTGCCTATTAAAGCCCATTATTCAGCTCTGCCGTGTAACCCTCTCTCTCTTGAATGGATTTATGTTTCTTTAAATCTTGCTCACCATGTTGAAAGGCAGTGGCATGAACAAGGCCACCTCTCTCGGCCCAAAGGAATAGCGGCAAAACAAGCAAAATAAGGGCCATGGTCCACTTAATAATACTAAACAAAAAGGATTATTCAACGAGTCTCTTTCCTCAAGGGACAGCAACGTATTCACGCTCTATGGTGTGCACACAGACAACGGCTCTCTATCAATATAGGAAGGGAATTAAACTAGGGGCCTGATTCTGATGCCAACTCAACCAGCACCAGAGCTGCTGATGACTGAAAGGAGAGCAGGAGCTCAGCTGACAGCACAGACAAACATCTGCAGTATCCTCCTCTGAAAGATGGCTGTGGGACAAGAAAGCTTTTACCCTCTGCCATCAACTCCTGCTCAAGCCTAGAGCTGCATCATGTATTTATACATATTAACTCCGAACCATCTAATTCCCCAGTGCCTCACTGCTGATCACCACCCCTACAAGCAAGTGGAAATCAAGGGTAAAAAACATGCATTTGTAGAGAGCAGCTTTGTGAGGGACTGTTCCTCCTCAAATACCCTGTTTCTCTGGTGCAGCTGCTAGCTTTTCCCTTTCTAATATCCTGTGTACTTCTGGTATTACTTTGTGTCTGATTTACAGCAGCAGCAAATGATTACAGCCCTTTGCCAACTCAGCAGAGCTGGATGGAGCATCCGGAAGGGAAGGTCTGTCCGTTCTCTCTCATCAAGTTTGGGAAAATGGCAGCTGCCCACAGACATGTGAGAAAAAGGACATTATCCTGAGAAAGGCTAACACACTAGCCCTTTGTAAAATCAGGCACCTTTTTTTGTGGATCCCAAACCTGCTTCACAGATTAAAAAATTTCAAGCAGCTGGACATACCTTTCTTAGTTATCCAAATGGTGCTCTGAACATCACATCCTAAATTGGGTAGCTTATGTCTCTGTTGCTGCCTTTTCAGGACAGGATGAGAAGTCCTCAACCATGTATCTTATGCACTGCGGTGCCATCAGATAAAAAGAGCTGCTGCTAGCCTCAGAGATGTACTCTGATGCTTTCTGGAGATCAGAATTTTAATCTCCTGCTCATATTTCCAAGGAGCAAAGGAAGACTGTACATTGACAAACACTAGTTTTCAGGCAGACACAGATTTCTTATGGCATTCAAAAACATGTTAAGAAATATTTTGGGGGAAAGGGAGGGGGGGAAGGTTTCCTCTTTATGATTTCTTCTTTTTTGCTTTCTTTCAAGTCCTCTTAAACCTGAAAATCCAAAGTTGCTCTTTAAGAACTTCTCAAATTCCATTTCAATAGAAAATGAATTTCCCAAAGGCTAAACTTCCAACTTACGTTTTTGAAAAGAAGATTTTCCAGAAACTGTGGCTGTCTTTGTAAGAGGTTTTTATTGTCTTCCACCACGTAATGGAAAACCTAAGAGGAGTTTGTGGGCAACAGGTCTGAAACAACACCGATGCATTTTGACAGCTAAGTACATCGGTGATCCTTTCCAGAGACCACAGTAAGAGCTGGCAAGTGCCTCAGAGCTCCACCAGCCTTCAGCCTCCTATGTCAAATTAAAACAAACTTCTGGCTTAGGTCTGTGTGTGATTAAATGATGAAGAGGAACATTCTCCTCCAGGCATTCTGTTTAGTGTATTAAAGGGCTTTTAATCTAAATATTTTTTTGTTTCATTTAGTGTCCATGAAGGGTGCTGACAAATAGCCTCTGCCTCCCTGCAGAATAGCTGCCCAGCAACGTCTGGAAAATCTTCTTGCCTATGCTGCTCGTCCACGTGCCTCGGCATGACATAGCGGTACCTCCTCTACAGATGAAAAGATATTCTGGGCACTATGCAAGCACAAACGTTCAGCCTCAGGTAATTATACTGAGCTGTTATACAGCATATTTCACACCGAGATCTCAAAGTGTGTTAAGAATAAGCACCATGATTCACTCACAGAAGAAAGTCAGGCGCGAGAAGGGAAACGCAGCAGAACGCCATTGCATCTGGCTCAAGCATTACTCCAGAGCAGATACAAAATTTTAACCCTTCTTGAATTTTAACCCTTCAGCAAATTTACACTGGTCCTAGCAAGGACTTCATTTTTCCTTCTCTTTCTATCTTTTATTAAATGTAACCTTCACCCACCTTCACCCGAGGCACGTGGGTCAGGGCTTGTTCTCTGTTCCCTATCATGTGGCTCATAAGAGCTCACTGATGTTTTAAGGACTATCTTAATGAATTGGCTCTCCCCACTCCTCACCTCTCCTCACTCACCCATGCCTGGAAAGGTGCAAGCTGGCAGGCATCCCCCTTCACTCCTCTGCTCCCACATCCACACTCTGCAGGGCTCAAGTTAAGGAGCAAGGCAGTTCTGACTCTCCTGCATGGGCACAAAGCCTGAATTCAAATCTCTGCCACAACCTCACTAAGTCCCAGAAAGCAATCTACAAGATGAGCATAATAAATGACTGTTAAGAGGATTCTGCAGTGTTTTTAGGTAGTGAGTAATGAGAAGTCAGCATTCGGTGTTTATAAGTATGATGAATCTTTAACAATGGCTAGGTTAAAAATTGTTAGGAGAAAGAAGGAAAAAAGAAAAAAAGAACTGTTTGTCTCTCACAAGCTGCCAACACCAATAACAGCAACCAGTTTGAACAGAAATGTTCAGGAGATATTGCATTTCAACACAAGCACCTGAAAGAAAGAGGTACCCTTAGAGTTTAGTCTTGCAGTTAAATTACAGGGGACCTAGCAATTTTCTGGTCCCAAAAAGACATCCTCTAAATGCAAAAGCAATCATTTTTATTCATTTTATTCTTTTTATCCTCCTTCTCCTGACTCCTGTCACATATCATTTTCTAGATGACGTGTACATATAACCAACAGCAGCTATTTAATTGTATCGACGCTTCGACCTCTGTCCCTGAATGATCAATTAAAGGGCCCGAAAGGACAGGGGACAAGATTAGAGTGAAGGGCAAGGCCTAAAAAGCCCCTCTCTCCACTCTAAGGCAGAAGGGCAGCTTCTTTATTGTTAGATCTAGTTGTTGCTCCAGCCCTATTACCTCTCCCCACCCTCAGCAGTAAGGTCTTCTGCAGAAGTATTGATCCTGCCTTAAATCCTGCTACACCTGCAGAACGGAGCTGGTGAGCAAACTGTGATGAATTCCCAATGTTTTAAATCAAACTTATAGGATCTGTCTGCACCCTTCAGTTTGATCCTGCCTCTGACTGCTGTGACACTATGGCCAGGGATATTGCTGGGGATTTAACGCTTTGGCCATACTAGACACCTTCTGTTACGAAAGGTGAGGGTTTGATTGGTGTCAATCATTCCCCAACCTGTCACAGCGAGCATAACATTTTAAGGACTGTCTTAATGAACTAGTTCTGCTTCTATTGTCACCTGTCACTTCCAGCTCACTGCCAGCTCACTGCCACTTGGGTCCCCTTCTTTCATGGGTTTTCTTACCTCCTCCTTCCTCTGTTTCAATCCCAATATATGCTACAACCTTTCCCACTTTCCAATCCATCCTCTGACATCTCGATTCTTAACTCTCCAACCCCATGTTGATAAATGAGAAGGTCAACTCAACCAACATCCTGGAGCACCATGTCCCCTCCTCCAGCTCATTCCCCTGTGCACAGGCTGCTCTTCTCTGTGAAAGTTCTCCAGCATTTTGGTAGAATTGTCCCAGTTTAGGGGTCTGGGTTTTTTTTCAGTCTAAAGCTAGCATGGAGAAGGCAGCACATCCAGATAGCTTTCCATTTCCTTAGTCCAGCATTAACTATCATTTTGGATGATCAGAGACTGAAGAGGTGATTTCCCAAGATGAAAGCTACCGAGCAAATGATCTCAACAAAATTTAAGCTAACAAGCCTGTCTCTGAAAACAACTGTACTCCATAAACACCTGCACACCAAAAGAAACCAAAATTCTCTATAAGAGTGTGCTGCATCCATCTCAAAGGCGATAAGAGATCAGCATAAATTAGGGCCAGACCTTCTTTCGGTAGCTACAGGAAGCTATTATATGTACATAAGCATACATAAGGAAGCTACAGTAGCTACAGCTTACATATATATAAAGAAGATACAAACCAAGAAGGAAGATAAATTAGAAACTGGAAATATTAGAAGAAATCCAGAGAGGAGCTGCTCCTAGGCAGACTCCAAGTTAAACATCAGCTTCTGTGTCACCTGCTCATCTTCTGAAGAGCACTGCTGATTTTTCCCAGCACATGTTTAACTTCAGACTTGACAATTCTGGCAGGGACACTTGTGGCCATTGCTTGGTGAGGGTGAGGTGAGTCTTGGGGGGTGTGGGGAGACATGTGCTGTCTTTGGGACTGTAGGAATGACCAACAGCAAGATTAAGCTGAGTGGTGGCATTAGTCCTCTTTTTCCTCTATTTCACACTTGACTTTTAAAAGTATTAGGAGACTCACATGCTGTGCAAATGAAACCAGTGGACTTGCACAAGGGGAGAATCTGGGAAGCCCAGCTATGACTTGCTTTACATCAACAGGAATCAAGGGCAACTCCACCACAGAGAGCCGGGTAAAATGACAGAGGAAGGCTAAGAACCAACCCCACCACCTCCTGCCCCTCCCTCTGTCAAGGCAATGTGTGAAATATATTTCAGTATTACACCTGCTATGTCATCTGGCTACCGGGTGCAGATGCAGCATCGCTGATCAGCTCCTGGTGTATTTATGCCTCAGTGTTTCATTTTCAGCGTTGCAGGGAAAAATGAAATGTATCAATGTGTGTAAACTCCCATTAATCGGATGTACTTCCAATTTACACTCAAGGCCTTGGAAGTGTAAGTATTTTCCTATACCACATTTAAAGTTTTCTATGATTTGCTCAACTGTGTAAATTGCTGGCTTCTCCATGCCCAAAGTTGCGCAAGCTAGTTTTAAAGTCAGCTTTTTATGACAAAGTGCTATTTAGAACAGGGATTTGGGAGGCAGGACTCCTGGAGCCCAAACTCGTCCTCATTCACAGCAATTTTACAGTTGCATAACGCCATCCGTTCCAGGTAAAACAGTCTCTGTTTCTAAGGTAAGAAAAAACAAGTCCTGCTGATCACAGGTGTGTGATGGGGGCTAACGCGTTTTACTTGTCTATGCCTCAGTTTCCTCAGCTGTAAAACTGGATTAGGAGGTCAAATTTTCCTGGGTGTGACAAGGTGATTTCTATGAGCACTCTTCGGCAGTTATAGAGAAAATACTTTCCAGGACAAAAGAACTTTTTAGAGGCAGTAAAGTAATGAGCTGGTTTTCTGCCACATTGAATCTTTTTTGCTGGTATACAGGGTTTGACTGGAGAAAAAAAAAAATGAAAGAAAAGAAGAGAACAAAAGAGGAGATGTTAATAACCTTTTATCTCCCTTCTCCCTGCTGACGTTTCAGTTTCAGTAGCCATTGGCTTCACTTAGGGGGCTCTCACCAACCTATGTATTTCAGGAGAGCAGTCATCACCCACATCCCAGAGCAGGAACTGCTTTTGCACCTGGCCTTTGGACAGGCACACACCAGACACTGTCTGCTGCCTGTAGGGCAAAAGTCTGCTGCTACCAAAATCAGTGGCCAAGCTCCCTTTTGCTCCAATAGCACCTAGAAACCAGAGAGAGAAAAATAAAAGGTAGTATTTCTATGTCACACATGAGAGTTGGTAGAGGGGCTGACTGAGCTCTTTTGGATCTCAAAAGTCATATGAACACTGTTTCCAGACCTAATGTGGTGACTGCACAGATCCCAGGGTGCACAGGACTGTGTCACACGGTGGAGATGCACCCACTGAGAAACAGTGCAGGTATGTGGAGTGGCTCAATCCACAGGTGTGCTGCAGGAGGAAAAAAACATGATTTTGCCAAATTTTAGAAAAACATGCCGGTAGGAGCTCACATGTGTGCACATATCCGAAGGCACACACGGACATGAAGACAGAGAACGAGGTTTGTTCTTTCCCATCGCTGACGGAGGCAGCCGCAGCATGATGTGTCTGGAGCATGAGGCCAGGAGGGAGGGTGAAGAACAGATGTGTTTGCTCTTCTTAATGCAGCCCCATTAGGTGAGAACAGAACCAAATCCCCCATCTCGTCTGGCTTAAACTGCCTTGTCTGCTTTCAAGTACTTGGGAGAGGGCGTACAGCTGAAAAGGAGTCGGCGACAGAAGAGCATTGCCCTCCTCTGAAAAACGAGAGGTGCGTGCCCAGCACAGTGGCCTGGCTGGGAGACTGCAAGGAGACAGAGGACTGAAGTCAAAAGAGGTGGTAGATAAATAAGGTGCTCCCAGTGGAATCCATTACTGGCTGATTAGGAGAGCTATTCGGGTTATCAATATCCAGATAAAGCACAGGCTGTGAGGAGGAACTCAACCATGAAGGTGGCCTGCTGCTGCCTCGCCTCCAGAGCTGGGAGGACCCAGCTCCGACGGCTGTCCCTGGAAGCAGCCCTTGCTCCTCTCTGTCCCACGCAGGGATGAAGGTCCCTGTGCATGTGAAGTCCCCAGACCTCTGATGGAGAGGGGAAGGGGCCAGTGGGGTAGGGCGAGTCTAGCATGCCGGCAACGAAGCAGCATCGAGCAGCATGAGGATACAGCTTCCCCAGCATCCTCCCACCACCTGAGTGACTCTGAAGGAGCACAGAGTGAAAAAACACAGCCTGATGTGCTCTAAAAGCCAAGAGCGGCGCTAATTAAAAGGATCCCCATCTGACTTTAAGAAAAAATAAAAAAAAAATCCTGTTTGGTCCCTTGGTCTGATTGAAAAACACTGACCTGTCTGCAGCAGTTGATTTAAGGACACAGGAAACAAAATTGAATCAGAATTACTTTATTTCAACTGGCCTTAAACATCCATGCAGCAGCCATCCTCCAGCACACCCCTGCTCAGCAGTGCTGGCTAGCGCTGCTCCTTCCTGCAAGGTCTGGGAAATCAGGGCTGAGCAGCGAAGCCCCAGATTCACGAAAAGCTCAGCAGCTCAGATGTGGGGACCCCTCATGGTGGGGAGACCCCACCATTACCCAAAGGTGTGGAGCTGGTTTGTCTGGGAAGCCGGTGAGCCACCTCTCCAATGGCTCACTTTGGCCATGGCTTGTGACAGACAGACAACCCAGAGCTGGTGGTGACCCCGCTCTGAGCTTGCCTGGGGAGAGCAGCCACCTCACCAGGGATGACTGAGACCCTGTTGAGCTGATTGATCCTCTGAGGCTGTACCATACGTACATCTGACTATGGGTTTTGTTTTAGTTTGGTTCTTTCGGGGCCCTTGTGCCCACTGGAAGTGGTTTCTATCAGCTCCCCTTTCCTCCTCTTTGCATCGCCTTTGCATCACCTCTCCCTGCCTGGCTGCTAGCATCCCTGCCCGGCTCTGTCCAGCTAAGAGAGGCAGGGATGAATGTTTCCATCCACCTGATTCTGCCTCTTTTTTCCCCCCTCTCCAGCTCCCAGCCTCCCACCTTATGCCCTGCTGTGAGAAACCGACATAACACCCGCAGAGCGGAGCAGCCTCAGACTCTTCCTCCCCAAACCAGCCATCTCGGGAGCCTTCCTCCCCTCCGCATGTCCCGTCCATGTGGCATGAGGTGAATCGTCTGCCGATAAAGCCCCACTGGCCCCGTCCTCCAGCAGCAGCCGCCGAGATGCTTCCTGCCTGCATCCCAGGCTGGGAGCCCCGGCAGAAGGAGCAGCAGCGTTTTGGAAGAGTCAAACGATATACAAAGAGCTGAGATTGTGTGCAACAAAGACTGCGGCACAGGGAAGGAAAGTTCAATACGTCTTTATTTTGGGGCTCAGCATTCCCACCAGTCCTTCCTTCTCACTAAAGCGTTTTCCACACCCTCTGTGCTCTCTGTTTATGTTCACCTGCTACCCAATTAACTCCCCGTTTAGCTGCGCACCTGCAGTGGCTTTATCCTCAGACCACTGCACTGGAGCCATTAACCCTCTAGATTGCATTCAGCTCTGAAAAATACCCATCTGAGCGGCTGGAGCATTCATCTGTGAATAGGAAATATGCTACAGTAGTTCATGGCTGGTAAATATGTGACGGGGGAAAGAGAGATTACGCTTTATTATCAATTGACTTGTGTCGCCAATGGGCTTTCTGTCATAATTGACTAATGCCACCCAGAGTGATATGTACTTCTGCTGATAGCTGCATTACAAGTTAACACTCCAGCACAGTATATGTTTTCATTCAATCTCTATAGGAGAAACTCATATATGGCAGCTGGCAATGCCCCGAGGGGGGAAATCAGCCGTCTTGGGACCGAGTGGAAGGCACTCGACTACAAACGACAGGAGACGAGGGAAGAATTGGGAAAGTCAAGGCAAAATTAGTCAGAGGAGATTCGGCGTGTCGCAGCATCTCCTGCCTGATGCACCGAACTTTTCGGAAGCAGCCAAAGAGCTGGAGCCACCCTGAAGCTGCAGAGATGCTGTTGTTGGGGTTTGGTGGATGGTTTGCTGTTTGGGGTTTTTTTTTT
>KZ505873.1:303228-315524 GCA_002844005.1 Limosa lapponica baueri | reverse complement strand
GGAGACGACACTGGCTCAGAACAAAACCTGCTGATTGCAACCTGCTTGTCAGAGGAGAGAAAATTAACCTTCCTGATCTCTCATAACAGAGAAAAAAAAAAAAAAAATAGCTGGGACCAATGACACTTTTGCATAGCTCCTCCAAAGAGAAGCAGCTCTTTCAAGGGAGCCTCACGGTCTTGTTCTGTTGTCCCCCTCCTCAGACTGCAGTACCAGAGACCTCCCCACCTCGGTCTGCTGCAATGCCCTTTGTATAGCAGTGGGAAAAACAGGACAATGGGGCTGTGCCTTGTTTCTGTCACAAGGCTTTTGTACATCACCCCTGGGCAAGGTGTTGACTTGTGCCTCAGTTTCCCTCCGCACGAGGTGGACATGGTTCACAAAGCTGCTTAGATACTCTTAAAAATCTGCAGAGCCTCAAGTGGAAACTTATGCAGAAATTGTTATTATTTAGGACTGGGAACACAGCCTAGGCAGAGGGGGAAAGGTCAGTTCAAAATGTTTTCTACTGGTCTGTTGGAAAGCAGTAAGTTACTTCTATCAAACTCGATGTTTCTTTTCCCCATCATTCTCTGTCCAGAAGTGGGACAAAGCATGGAGACAGCATCTTTACACGAGTCCCCTGCTGCGTGATCTCAAACTTTAGGGCACTCGGGTCCACTCTCATGGTTGCTCTGGTTGCTGGAGATGCCAGGGCATCGTGCAGGGGTGGTCCTCCCTACCTCACCTCACCTCCTTCCCTTGCCTACCCCAGCCCTGCTGCAAACTCTTCCAGAAAAAACTTCTCAGCACCAGACAATCTCTCTCCCCCTGCCCACATCCACCCACAAACACACGCGCTCTTATCTCTCCCATTGCACAGGCAGTTCCAACGCTGGCTTTAAAAAAAATAAAGCAGGCCAGCTCCGCAGCAGATGGAGGACTGATACAAAATCACACCGGTCAAATGAGCTTCCCCCCCCTTCCCTTTCCTTTCCCATTCCTCCCCAATAAGTGAGCAACAAAGAGGGGGAGAGGGAGGGGAGCAATGGCCCATTTTCCAGCTTGTGAGATGATTAGCACTGAAAAAGGATTTGCTGCACCAAAATATGCCTGGAGGTTGTGCAAGCACCAGCTGCCATCTAGTGGAAAGCTGGTCTGATTTGTCACCAGCAGACACTGCCTCATTTACCTCCGCAGCAGGAGGCGAGGGAAGTGTATTCTCCTAAATGTGTTAACTTAGCAGTGTTATACACTAGAAACAAATTAATATATAATTCTTCTGTGTCTTAAGGTCATTACTGCCGAGGCATAAATTAATAGAGCTATTCCAGTTAATTCATTTTGGCGTTTGCTTCTGCATGTCTGAGCACATATGTGATTGGGGCCTTCGTCTCGTTTCCGCTGGTGGAAATGATGAAGTCCTGAAAGAAGCTTTGCCATATTAATGTCATTTTTAACCTAAAAGTCAGGGAGATGTGGGCTTTGCTGCTTTTTCCTGTTCGCAGTCCTGTGAGGCAAGCTGCAAGTGTGGAGTTACTTTCCGAACAAATCCAAGATGAAACCGAAGGACACAGTATTTTTCCTCACAGATGTGTGTGTCCTATGTATAAGCAGGGCATTAGAGCACTCTTCTGAGAATAGCAAAGAAGGCTGTAACGCACATTATCCGATCACGGATGCATTAAGCTGTCCTACAGAAATATAGATGTTTTCCTTTCAGATCAGAGAGAGAACAGACATAATCAGCGGAGAATGAGACAGCAGCTTTAGCATCCTTTTCCACTTCTTTCATTTCCCTGCTTTTGTTCTCAGGGACACATCCTGCAGGGTACCACGCACCCTGGCATCCTGCTGGGCTGCGGCTGCACCCTCTGCTCTCAGGGGGAGAGGAGGGACCTTGTCTCCTTGGGCTGGGCCACCACCCAGGGGACCCTCTTCTTCCTACCCCATGGCCAGGAATATTTCAGGCAAACATGTTTCACGGTTTTGTTTCCCATGAAAATGAGCCAGGGGAAGGTTTTATTTTGGTTAGGGGTAGAATTTCTCACCAGACTCACAGAGAGAGAAAATGGGTCTGGCACTGGCTCTACCCAGCATGTGGGCTAGCAGTAGCTCCACAGCCAGAGCTATTCCATTCACATGTGAATGGGGCACACAGCACCAAGCCCCTACATCTTTCAGACAGAGAAGAAACTGGACCCCATCTTCTAGATGGCGTGAGACCAGAAAGCTCTGATTATTTCCTTCTATTTTTTTTTTAATTTAAAAACCTAAACACATTGGGGGACAAAAAAATCTGGTAGCTGCTCAAATTGAACTATTTCCCAGATCCTTGCACAAATTTTTGCAGAGGAAAAAAACTACTATGTAGTAAAAATGTCATTGAAGTGCCTGCTTGAAAGATTCTTTCACTAACCGAAATTTTCCTGGGCCAAGAGAAGGGACAAAAATTGTGTAGAAAAGTTGAGACTGGGTTTTTTTGTGGCTTCTAGAATCAAAAGGGCAGTCAATAATGCATTTCTGTATTTTCTTTCCTGTGCTTTGGTGAGGAGGGGTTTGCAGTATCAAAGGTCTGTGCAAGAAGTGTTTTGCAGCAACATACTGGCTGCAAAAACAGCATGAACTTTACTGCTAGCTTCATATAGATTTGAATTATTTGGACAGAGGTAAACCATATGGGCAGAAGGCAACAAAATTAAAGTGTCCTCCCAGGTGCAGCAGATGCTCATCCTCATCCTGCAAAGGATGAGGGCAGGGGATTGCACCTTTCCTCCTCCTGTCCACCTAATCACGGTATAAAACAGACTAGGTCCTGTGGAGTGAGGTGGGATCCCAAAGCAATGCCCAGCTACCACCCGCTCTTCCACCACTGCTGTCCCCCACCCTTCCACCACTGCTCTCCCCCACCCTGTGGAGACCACCCACCCACTCACCCACTCCCTTCCCCTTCACCCCACAGACCCCAATCACCCGGACAGGCTTTCTCCAGCTCAGCACACCCCTCTCAGGGGTGGTGGACATCCAACTGCTGCTGTTGGGGGCAGCCAGGGCTTGCCAGGAGCCTCAGCTGGTGCAGAGCAGAGCATCACCACTCCAGTTTGCTGGTTTACATCCCATGGGGGGCTGCCCTGCTGCTTCTGGGAGCATTTTGGGGTGAATCCTCAAACACAGTGAGTTCTGTCAAGGCAATTTCTGAAAGAAGCAACAAGAAAATGGATTCGTAATACCCTTATGAGCAAGACCTGTGCTGTTTTCTGTAGCACTGCAGTTAAGTGCCGAATTTTGCACAATGAAGCTAGAATGGGTCTGCTGAAATCAGGGAAGAAAAGTGCTGTTTGCTACAATTACATGCCTCTGTCTATATGCATGTGTGCTTGTGTGTGTGTATCTATATATATACAGGAGCATATATATATATATGAGTGCGTGTGCATGTCTCTGCTTTATATTTCTTTTGCTTGAGCTTGTGGGGGAGTTTTTTTGGGTTGGTTTTGGTTTTTTTACCTTTTCTCTCATGCACATAACAGTAGTAAATTCATGGAGCAACCTGAGCTCAAACTGCTGCTTGTTAAGGAAAAGCAGAATACCTGTCAGACTCGAGCATTTGTGCATCCACCCAGTGCAAAGAAACCCCCCCGGTGTGGGTTTGGCCTGGGATGGGTGAGCGTCAGGGCTGCTGGGCTTTGCAAATTGTGGGGAAGTCAGCTCCAGCAGCATGATAAAAGTCACCAAAATCAAAGCTTAGAGTTTCATTTCTTCCACTGAGATCCCTTAATCTTGTGCTCTCCATGGGGCAACTGCTATTTTGGATTACGGCTAGCGCCCGGAGGATGGAAGAAGTGAAATGAATATGTTAAAAAAAAAGGACTCGGAGACAGAGAGAGGGAGAGACTAAAGGACAGTGCTACGTGTCACTGTGGCACACTGTCATTTAAAGGGCCAAATGTCTTCATTTCCTCTTTCTCATGTGAGAAGAAGACAGGAACCCAATCCTGCATCACTCCTTTCTTCAATAAAAAATATGTTTTATCCCAGTGGAAGGATGTGTTTCTTGCTGTCAATAAGTGTCAGCAGCTAATCTGAACCTTTCAATAAAACAATGCCATTAAATAATTTAACCTGGGAAGAAACACTGATGGCTGTGAAATAATTTATGGATTTCAGATGTGTCAAACTTTCAAGCACTGAAGGGAAGAAATGTGAGAAATGGACCAGTGTGAGATTCCCCAGCAAAAAGAAAAGGAGTTTGTGAGATTCCCCCACTAAAAAGAAAAATCAGTGAGGATGAATAGCTATCTTGAGCATAGATCAAGCATGAACTAATACTATATATCACATGAAAATGCATCCTTTATAAAAGTAACATGTCTAAAGACACAAGATATACTTTCTATAGGAACCTCTGAGATGGCTAAACAAAGCATTAAGAATGGTAAGGCAGATAGTGGAGCCTGTTACTTGCTTGATGCCTGCATACAATTGCTAGTCTTGTTACTAGACATTAAATAAACACGTCAAACGGAAAGCAGAGAGACTTAGCCAGAATAGTGAGTTTCAACAGCGAGTGAAAGGTGACATTGCAAGAGAAAGTGACAGATGATAAAAAAAAAAAACAACTATCAAGTATATTTTAAAAAAAGGAAGGAGGAGGAATCTGCTTAAATAGAGCTGAGTATTGTATAGTCTGTTAACCTTATTAAGTAAACATGCTATTTAAATCCCCTTGGAAATATGGGAATTGAAGGAAAACACCAGACTGAAGGTATGTAAATACGTGGATCTGATACTCTAGGGCATTTCCTTTTTCTTCTATCTCCTTTCTTTCTTTTGTTTTTTCCTTTTGCTATTTGTTTTATTTTATTTTCATTTTCATTTGGCAACTTCTGCATTCAGAGCCCAGAGCTTGGAATTTCATACCTATTTAACACCTGGTTAAGCAACACTTAACCATTGGCACCAGCTGACTGCATCCCTATTAAGCAGAATTACTCTCATCATAGACATTGGAAATGGAAAAGACCTACCCGGTCATGTAGACCGTTATACCACAAGCAATGCAGGATTGTTCCATTTAGTAAGAAAAGAAGAAGGATGGGCTTGTCAGGGGATGATGACTCAGAAGAGCTTGGTTCTCTTCCCAGCTCGATGTTAGACTTCCTGAGCGACCTCCAGAAAGCCACTTAACCTTGTTGCGCCTCGGTTCCCCACCTCAGCAACGGCTTCCTTTCTTCCACTTCTTCTCCGTTTACCTTATGAGTTCTTCAAGGCAACATTTATTCGTACTTAGGTGTGTCTGCAGTCAGTGTGAGAAAGGCTCCCTGCTTTCAGATGGAGGTGCAAAATACAGCTGGAGAATCTGTAATGGTCCGTGCTCCCTTTAAGGCTTTACCTCCGAGCAATAATAGGGGTTTTATTCCTTTCTTCAACAAAGGGAGTAACAAGAAAGCAGGGAGATGGAGACAGATCGAAGATGACCTTTAATTTGAATTATGATCTATTTCTTTCTTAAAACTGATTTAACAATAGAAATTATGAGCTTTAAATTCTAACGTATTTCTCTAGACAAGAGCCCTTTTCTCTTAAGGTCTCCCTGCTTTTACACTGAAGCTACCTTTTTTTGGGCCAGCACAAGGTACAATCTAGGATCGGAAAATGCATCTGTCACAGAGGAATATAAACTGTCAGCTAAAGAAATCTCCACAGAAGTCAGACAGTCAGAAGACTTATTACAGTCCCTGAATTTATGTTAAATAATTCATATGCTAACACTTTCCACTGGTAGCAGTCACAGGGAAATCCCAAGCTGAATTTAACAAACAAAACAAAACTTTCCGCTCATCCCTTCTCCCTCCAAATGGCCCATAGCCAGGCACACTCGCCTGCAATCTCCAGCGACGCCAGACAGGCTGGGAATGGTCTGCGACCAGACCGGTGTCACCTTCGGCTGATTCCATGGAGGAGTCCATGCTGGTGTGAACGTGTGATGCCTCCAAGTCACTCTGTCCCAGGGCGACAGAAAGTTAATGGAAATATTTGGCCAACTGAAATATTTGCGCCACTGAAATCACCCGCTATTTCACACAGATGTGCAAAAACACATTACTTCTGCCCCGGCCCCTGTGGTAGGTGGCTGTGGGGTCATTAGTTGGGTTGTCGCTAGCTGGGATCCAGGAGCTTCTAGGTCTGAAGACTGTCTTTAAATCACTGTTGTGGGCTGTGCTGCCAAGTGATACCACATCAGAGAGGCTCCTAGGTCCTTTTTCTTGATGTGTGAGTGAGCTTAGACTTCTAAGAAAAACAGCAAAGGCACTGCTGGCTTTGTCTTTTGCAAGGAGAAGATTTTTATATTTATTTTATACAGAGGCGCACAATCGCTTTAGGAACTGATACCTTTTTTGGGTTGTTTCCTACATAATAGGATTGTTCTGCATGCTGCCTGACCATCGTATGTCTAGGCTACTCTGTAGGTGGAAAGAAAGAAGTTATTTTAAGAATAAATGCAAGTCCTTTGGTAATTTTTTCTCTTCTGTACAGCTAATCAACCACGTCTGATCCATCAGTTATTGTTTGATAGAGGGGAAGAGGCTAATGGTAGAGGAAGAGGCAACTTTTTAAAATGTTAATTAAGTTTTAAAGGATATTGTTGTTAGCACTGCAAGGGCATAAAGGATTAGTACTCTGCATCTTGGAAATGTTAAAATACAGCTGAAAATTTATGGGAATATCTATGTGTATATAAATAATGATAAATGTAATAGCTGCTCATTAACTTCTGTGACTTTATATCAAGCTCAGAAAGAGATCATAAACTAATATGGGATCTTCTAGTAAAGAGTAGGATTAACCTACCAAATTCTTCACCTGCTAACTTAATGTGTCAAGCTGAGGGAACTAGAGACAAAACAGTGCCCTTCACAATGCAGTGTCCTTTATTGACATTTTTCTTTACTTTTCCTCTTCTTTTGACTAAGCTACAGACCCTTACAGCCTTTTTCCCCATCCAGCATAAAATGATATCAGACCCACTGCATGCAATGATATATGCTTCTGCCTTCAGTCAAGAGAAAGTACATCACTATTTTATTGGATGCAGGTCTCAAGAGCTCATGAACTCAACAAACACCCCTATAAATTACTGGAAAGCCACACCAAAGTGTAACAACAATAAACTAGAAATGGCCTAAGTGGCTTTGCTCAGCCAGACCTTCAAATACCACTCTGTAGGAGATTCCCATGCCACTTCCTTACTCATTGCAGCTGTTACTACCTTCTATACAACCAGATGTATTAGGTCACATGCAACAAACCCCTCATGCCTTTCTTGTCAAGAAACAGCTTAAAAATAGTTAACTAAAAAATAATAGCCTCTAACAAACAAACTTTCAGTGGTGTTACTTTTCTTTAATTGCAGCTGTTTCTAGTACGCTGAGGAAATACGCTAAATTATTTGCTTTGCAAACTGACATCCCGTCCAGGAGTTAGGCGATGTGGTGGTGGAGACGAGGTTCAGAGCCCATGAGGTAAAGTTTACCTTGCTAATGACTTCACTCCAAAGGTGAACGTGCAGTTCATTACTAATGGCCATCTCCTTCTGGATTTCTTTGGCAAGACTGTCAGCAGAGACGTTAATTTAATGCTGATCATGCTGTTCAAAGCATTCCTAATGTGAGCACATGTCCAATATCCAGTAGAAATTCAACTGAGTGCATTAACTCATGTCACATCTTCTACCGAGCAGCCATTATCAGGTGTTGATTTCCAGTCACTCTAGACCTGAGGAAGATTTAAACCAACTATTTCAACTGGAAAACTGTTTCAACTGGAAAACTATTCATCGAGCAGTATGCTAGTGATCAGATTACCAAAACTGCACTTTTGGGGGGTTCCAGTGTGCTCACTTCACCCACTAAACTGAAAGTAAGAGCCTTCTCCACCTTCTCCCTGATGCAGTTTCAAACAGCACTGAATTATCTGGGAAACCATCCCTTTTAAATGGCTTCTCATACCTGGCTTCTTCTGGAAGCTCTGTTACCTGTTGCTTAGAAATATTCGATTTCTAAAGTTAATTGTGGCTGATGTTTGTACCTGCAGGGTCTCTGGGAAGGAATCTATAGCTTGTTTGGTTCGGACTTCTACATCTTCCTGTATTAGATTATTCCACAGTCTTTCCACTGAGAAGTTATTTTTATGTTTATCCTCTTTCTCTTAATTTCAACCCATTATCTTAGTTATTTCCCCCTTGGGTAATTTTGTTCCTCCCTGGGTGTTTGCGCTGTTCAGACATTTGCAACTGGCTCCCTCTCCCTCCTCAGATGTTGCTCAGCCCTGCTGTGCATATTGACGGTTGTTCTTGTAAAACTTTCCTTGTAAATCAACCCCTCCAGCTCTCTAATCATTTTTGTTGCACTTCTCTGAACTCCCTCCAGTTTGTCTTCATCTCACTGGTAATAACTTTGCCTATGTGTCATTTGGCATTTTCTCCTTATCACATTCCAGCAGAGCATCAAACCTTTTGCCCTGTTGCTGCGTGCTGTTGTCAGGTAGACTGGACTTGAGTGATTGACGTAATCCCTTAATTTGCCGGAGGGGCAGTTTTAGATTTTTGTAAACCAGTAAATTGGTGATTTGAGCCAAATATGATGCTGAGGAGGGGGGTTATTCACTCATCTTGTCTAAACAAAACTGGAGCTGATTTTGTGGATTTAAATCCAGGGAGCTCCTGGGTATTTTTCCCTGCCGTTTCTGATGTTGGAATAAAACATCAGTGCTAATTTGATGGCTTTCCAAGCCGAATTCGAAATTCAAAGGAAAAAATCCTCCTTGTTGCCGGGCCTGGGCAGCTTCACTTCTGTCAGTGGTGGCAGAAGGAGGGAGAGTCAGAGTTTCAGGTGAGAAGAAACAACACCTGCACAATCCCAGCTCTCCAGTCCCACCCCCAGCCATTCCCCCGGGGCACAGCCCAAGAGGAACAGTCCTTCCTGGCAGACATTCCCTTGCTCTTTCTCTGTCTTGGACTAACAGGTCTCTGCTGGCTTCCATCTCCTGCTCTCATCCAAGTTTTACATTCTGCCATGTCTATACTCTGACTTATTTTTTGTCTGCCTTGTTTTATTCATGGAAAACAATCCCACTCCTGAGCAGATCGTGTCCCAGGGTTCAGGGAGCTGGAGGGCTTTACCACCCAACCTGTGAACCTCCTGTTGTATCATTGAGCATGTTTTAATGTGCAGCAGAGTTGATTCAGTTTCACTGTCATTTCTGAGCAACATGCCTGTCTGAAGATGTCCTATAGCTTAAATATCCCTTCCATGTTGAGAGCTTGCAGGCTCCCTACTAAGGTTTTAAGAAGACTGAGTTCTCCGAGTGAAAGGTCCCTATGACAAAAGATTGCCTACCTTTCCCATGATTACATTCCCAAAGGTGAATGCCAATGTGTCAACAGAAGGAAATATTTCTCCTGCTTTCTTCAATAATTTATTGGTGTTCACAGCATTCCCCTTCATGATGACTGCTCCTGCAGCTCTAAGAATATCAGCTCCGCTGAGAGATTGAAATTTACTTGTCACAGCTCTCCCAGGCAGTTATGAACGGTGTGGTGCAGGCAGGCTCCTGATTAACAAAATTAGAGAGAGAACAGGGAGCAAACATGAAACCACCCCACTCTGGAAAACTTTAAAGGCCAACCTAAATTCAAACATTCCATTTTGCAGGTAGACAATTTTTATTTATAAAATAAAATAAAAAAATGGGCTGAACCCATTCTTGGATCCCAGCGCTGAGATGTAGGAGGTACAGACTCATCATCTCTATGAAGCCCTGTGTGGGATGAATTGCTCATTTCAGTGAGAGCAGCATCTGCCTGAACCTATTCATTTCCTGGCTTTTGAATGAAGAAATGCCCTAATAGGGCTGAGTTTGTCAGAGTTAGTGACTCCCAATGGGTCACGCTTAATTTTGTGACCCAGATACCAAATTAGCAATCATGGTGGAGAGAGCAAGCCATTTATTGAAATGCATAATTGATTGCTGGAAGTTGCAGGGTGCAATCTTGAGAATGGTCTTATAATTCTTAGCGCAAATAACCGGGATTAACTCAGATTACCTTTTGCTTTTTTTTTTTTTTCAATATCCCTTCACATAGACCTTGAGCTCAGAAGCCTCATACTTATTCTAGCATTATACCTGGGCCAACATGTCCTGCCTTTCATGATAACAGCCCATTGACACCAGCTAGTTAGCTTGCAGCTGGCCAGAGAGAAGCAAGAGCAGAAAAGCCCAGGTCAGCCTATGCCCATCTGCATTGACCAGCCCAATGTTGCCATTCAGCCACTGCAGCACTAATGAAAAGGTTGTAGCTAGCACTCACTGCAAATGAATGTTCCTGTGGCACATCAGAAATGAAATCAATGAGCTCTAAGTTAACATCACAGCAGGTCAACTGTATTTATCAGTTTGGCTTGTGTATTTTTGCCTCCAAATGTTTTCCCAAGAAAAAGATGGTTTTTTAGTTAAAAAAACATTTGTAGAATTTTTTGTTGTACTGAAAGAGTGTGTTTTGAGGGTAATTTTAGGGGAGAAAGGAGGTTGTTCTGTTTTGAATTTCTATTTTCTCCTGTCTTGCTTTATGAAGGCAAGGAGAAAATAGTTTCTTAAAGAAGTCTATGTTTAGTTTAAATGGGTGTAACCTGGAATTGATTTAAACATATTTATGTAGCTATATACCAAGTTCTTCAAAAAGTCAATCACAAATAGTTTGGGAAAATATTTTTTTGATGAAACACAAACTGAAATAACATTTTTTTAAGATTTTATTTCCTAAGATGAAAGATTTCCCTGTTATCATAAGCTGGCCATCCTTAGCATCCTTCTGTCTCTTCCCACACCCCTCACCACCCACTTCCATTCCAAGTTCCACCTGTCAAAGTGCCGAATACTTTAAATTAGCATTACATCTTAACCAGATGTCCTCTTCCATTAAACACACTGCAAGTCTGCAACAGTTCTTTTTCCGGTTTAAATTGCAGCTAGCCCCTCTCACAGCCTGAAAATATATTTTCCAGGGAGACATCATTTGAAAATAAAGCACAGCAAAATTTAATTTTTGGTCAATAAAAACTTTTTATGATAATAAATAGAAACACTTAAGTTTTTTTAAAAAAACATTTACACATTTTAAAATCCTACTATATATAATAACAGTGAATGTCCTTGTGAAAAGTTACTTTGAAGGAATAAAAAAGTGCTTCCTGTTCCAAAAATTTGAGACTAGAATGCCTGTACGTTATTGAAAAGCTGTATTTTATTTTTAAGCACTTCATCAACATGTCATTGTACTGTCTTCAAGTTTTCTGATGAAAACCAGCATTTTGTTCTGACCAGCTCTACGTACAACATCTAAGACTAAATTACCTTCCTTAAAGAGTTTTCTGACCCAGAATACTACGGGGGATGAGGGACATGCAATGCATGGCACACCCTTAATGGCATGATGAATGCTGAACAGGGACAGATTGTCCTTGCTTGTTGTAGACAATTGCCTCAACAACTTTGCCATGGTCAGTCACCTGGTGGTACAGGGCATTTCAGAAGTAATGAATCCTTGATAAGCAGCCAGATTCCCATTTTCTGTATTTTGGAGTGGCCAGACACAGGTGGTAGCTGTGACAACCCCTTCTGCAGAACCACAAAGGGGGAGACCTGAAAACAAGACCCAGGCTGTCACTCTGGAATGGCTGAACTGCTTTGGAGAAGGGTGCACGCTCCAGAGGGTCTGGAGCCAACCATACTGTGGTGGGAAGAGAAGCAGTATTTCTGACCAGGAAACAGATTTTCAGGGATATTTCTTGCCTGGGAAGCCACTTCCTGACCGCAACAGAGCCAGAAGCCCTTTCTCACCACTACTTAGTCTCAGGATATAAACCCTTATGCTTCAGGGCTTGAGCTGGCCTCTAATTAATGAAGTTGAGGAAGAAACTTCCCCATAGGCCAGTTATTCCGTATCTGCCTTCTGCAGGGTTTCTTGCACTTGCCTCTGAAGCAGCTACCAGGGACTTCTCCAGGGGAAACACCAGGCAGTGGCTCAGACCCCTTACCTGGTCAAATCCAAAGTCCTGGATCCCACAGCCCCTAGCCTAGTCTCCCCTAATGGAAGCCCCAGAAATTCACTTTACAATGTCCACTTCACACCTGTTACAGAGATAACAAATCATTACCTGCTTTTCTTTTCTTCTGTTTTGGTTTGTTTGTCTGGCTTTTCTGTTTCCTTCTTTCCTTTTTTCCTTCTTTCTTTCTTCTTTCTTTTTTCTTCTTTCTTT
>KZ505873.1:269331-301080 GCA_002844005.1 Limosa lapponica baueri | reverse complement strand
AAATGCTGAAAATGACAGCTTAAATGGAATCATTTCTTGGAAATATATGTAAGGCATTTTTTCTTTTCCCTCTTTTTTTTCTTTCTTTTTTTTTTTTTTCTTCTATCTGAGACTGGCACTGAGTCTGTTGAGAACATGTAAGTGTAGTTGCTTTTGAATGCTGCAAGGTAAATGCTGAAAATGACAGCTTAAATGGAATCATTAAAGCAGATGTAAGTATTATCTGAATGCTTCTGAAGTCTCCTATGCACAGCAACAGCGTCTTTATTTTCTCTCCTGATGCATGCACCTTTTTAAAGAGAGCTGACAACCTATTATTTCTTACTTTCTCCCCATTTTGGAGCCTGAACTTAGGGACTATGTTCATATCTTAAAGCTATAACCCATTTGCCAGGAAATATCTGAAAATCTGACCAAAATAAAGGCATGGTGCAACAGTGATTATGATATATAACTACTCATTTTAGGCTACTAAGCAAAAGGAAATGCATAGCAAAATGTTAACCACTGGCTTAAAAGGAATAAAGCAGTCTACCCCTTATTATGATTAGAGAAAGCGCACAGATTTGGAGTCTGCCATGGACTCCCCCAGTTTTAAAATTCAATTCCCAATTAAGGTGGGATTCATCTCACTTTGCTACCCACTGTGGAATAGGGCAACTAGTCACAGCTACTTTAGCTCTTCCTATAAACAAGGTAGAGAGAGCCACTTCCATAAGATGGTTCATATCACCTCCCTCAGGATGGGATGAGTCACCAGTAGGTCCTTCTCTCCTCTAAGGAAGGGAGAAGGAACCTTCAGAAGAAGCTCACATAACCATCCTAGACTAGATGTCGATCCTTCAAACAGTTAAGGCAAGGTGACGTGAATCACTCACGCTGATTTTTTGGTTGCTACAGGCCCGGGAGCTGGCACCATTGCCAGCTGCGCTAATCTACTCTGAGCACTGAACTAACCATTGGCACTGCAGCTCTGCTAAAGAACGACTGCCCGGGGTGTACTGTGGCGCTCAGCTGCTCTGCACTGGAGCTGCACCAAGTCACAAGCTCAGAAAGCTCAGACAAGATGATATGTAGGCTACTTTGGCTTCGGAGATGCTGCTATTTCTTCTTCCCTCGAGTATGAGCTCATGCCTGTACATTGGCCAGATGGGAGATCCTCTGATGAGCTCTGAGCCCATCCCTTCGCTCACACTTCTGAGGCCCAGCAGCAAGCTGGAGGCACAGGCTAACTCCTTTTCCAGGTGGTCCAGGTCACCCCAGGGAGACATATGGTCTCTTATCTGCATCTGAATGAGGTAAATGCCATTTTATGGTATTTAAACAGTGCAACTGAACACCAGTCTGGAAAGCCTATCACAGTGTTAGTACGGCATCAAGCCTCAGCCCTGAAGTGGCTACATTAGCCCTCTCCCACATGCACTAGCCTTAATTCAGGGTACATTTGGTACAGATATGAGGGATGAAGCGTGTCTGGCTTGTGCAGGTATCTGGTTAATTACATTGAGTATTAAAGATTAGGACAACAAAGAGAAATAACAAACATCCAGATTCACAAACTCAAAGGAACAGTAGATAACAGCTTCAATACCAATGACCCAAGCTCTCAGATCCCTGAATGATGGGCCATTACAGGGACCACTAAAGCCTTGCAGGGACCACTCAAAGCCTCTTACCAGACAGAATTTTGCAGCTGCTAAGAAAAAGGAGATTGCCATGGATCTCATGGCACAGAGCAAACTTGCTGTGGGATATTTGAGTGGACTTGTGGGATTGTGTAGTACTTGCCATGCAATTTTTGAAGGTGCCACCACAGCTCTCTGGGTCTCTTCTGGATTGGCCCTGACCATTTACTTCTGAGAAGCCCTGAGCAAGTTCTTTGTTGTGAGCAGGCACACATATTTCATGGTTGCTGTTCTTCCCCAGGACTTACTAGACTCATGCTCATCTCCCTGGCTTTCCACAAAGCCCTTCCATAGCTTTGTTACTGCACAGAACAGGCAAGAATGTCTCTAGGTGTTTTGTTAATGGATGCCTGGCCATGAAACTGTACTGCTAACTGTGCTAATTTTTTGACAGTCAGACAGCCTGAAACCTGAGATTACAGCAATGTACAAGTTTCATTTATGTCATGCTTCGGAAGGATTTTGTTTGCTTGCTTGCTTGTTGTTCCCAACAAAACAAAAAAGGAAGGCTTCAAAAGAAAGCTGAAATTCTGCCAATTATGGATTATGTGGGGACCTGTGCAGGCATATGTTTGACAGTTTTGATATACCACATAAGCACTGGGATTGCACCTAAGGAACTGGTCAGACCGAGAGGCTACATCTATATTTACCAGAGCCAGCAGGTCCTAGGAGCAGTCCTGGCTTGGTCCTGGCCCTGCACATTTATATTGTCCTTGTAGAGTCAGATATAAGTATATATAGATATCTGATTCATAACCTATCCTGCGCCTCACTGGAGGCATTGGTTTAGGACCTGGGTGGCCTTGGTTTTATTATTAGTGCTTCCACTGGCCTGCTGCTCAGCAGTAGGTAAATGAGGTCATCTCTTTGTGACTCCATTCCCTTTTGCAAAATGTAGATAAAAACTCTTTTAATCCTGCTGATGAAAGGTTGTGTGATGAATAGCATTCTTACCAGTCTTGCCTTCCTTATAGTAGGGGTCTTTGTGAATCCATTCTATTAACAGCTCTAAGGACCATAGAAATCCCTATATAAATTAAACACAAAACCTTGGCAGTGCCATGAAACTGCAATTAGGAAATGAAAAAGCTATAGTTTTCAGAGTAACAATAGACTTTCGCACATTGCATATCGTGCATAGATTTAAGTATGCATTTAATAGTCTGACTGGTAATAAAAATATTATATAGATACAATATGCTTGAATTATTATTGCTGTGCTGGAAGAACCGTACTGTTTCTGTACCCTGGCTCTTGTGTGTTTAAATTTGTAACTTCACTGTTACACTCTCAGACTTGTTTGCATTCAATTTCTTTGAGCTTTCTAAATTAGATATGTACGTGATGCTCTGTGTTGTCTAAATCAATTGATCCTTAATAGTCATGTGGTGTTAATATTAAGCCAATTAGGCTCAAATTAACACACACATTTATTTAAGCAAGGCCCTGATCTTTCAAAGGACTTAAACATGTATTTTGAACTCTGGCTTAGTAAAGTTCCTACATACATAAGTGATATAAACTCTGTTAGGCACAGTTCAGATACCTAAGTTAATTACTGAAGAAAACTTGAAGTGGCGCCACAGAGAAGCTATACGAACAAAGGCCATTTTGGGCTGGGGGTGGGGTGGGGAGGGCGGAAAGAGGAAAATGAAAAGATAAAGCTTTCACAAACTCCTTTGGTAGCTCCAGATTCAGACCACTAGATGTACATATATATGGTATAAGTGTCTACCCCTGGGTTTCTTCTCAGAGATCTAGTAGGCAGAGGTACACCAAGAGTGACTCAGCTTATCATGAAGTGGACGTTTACCACCTGATCAGCCAAACATCTCTGTTTTCCATTGCTTCAATCTTCACTGACGCCAGTAGGAGCTCAGATATGAAGCTCACATGCCTTCTGCTACCTGCAGACCCAGATGTACAGAGAGCTGTTTAGGTATCCAAGCTGGGAGCTGAGTCATGCCTGTCACTGCAGAAGCATTCAGTGGAAATCCCCTTCAAGGAACCTAAGATATTTCTACACATCCAAGTCTTAAGTATTCGAAGCACTATAGGCTGTGCCTATTCCTAAAACTACTCATGTGCTTATATGTGCTATTAAATCTGGGCTCAATGGCTTTCATTTTAGTTTGACTGACATTTCTAGATAATTAGTATTTATACATCCTTCTTCTATCACTTTTCCACAATATTGTCTCTGTCTAGATGCTGCCAAAATTTTCAGTGTCAAGATATACACTATTTACTTTCTGTACTTTTTGCATCCACAGACTTAGACATACGATCAAGTTATGTTGGCTGAACAAATTGCTACCCATCTGCCAGTGTGGCTGTTCACATGCTAACAGCTGTCTATCCACACGCATGCTCTTAGCCTTCTCCAGTCGTGAGATTACGTGAGATGGCTTAGCACTGCTTAACATTGCCTTAAGAGGAGTTATTGGAGTGCAGTACATCTTTAATTGCCTCAAATACAATCATTTTTCTAAGCCTACATGATGGCGATGAAAGTTTTCTGTGGAGCGCCTCTGTTTTCTGAGTGCACAGGCAGCAAAGACACAAACCTGAGGAGGTGAAGAAAAATTAAGTGGAGGGGCAGATTTTCTCAGGGTTTGCAGTGCAGAGCTTGTCTCTGCAGTGTCTATTTGCACGGCAATATGCAGCTGCAGATCTCCTGCTACCGTTGTTTTTTGTCGTCTTTGGCTGTGGAAGCCTTCAGGGAAGTAATAATGCCATACACTGGCCCAACTGTTTGTGGTCAAGAATTTGTGCCCTCAAAAAGAAGCAGTGCATAGCCCTGTTTTATGACCAATAGAATGAATGGGGTAATTCATCCAAATTCATTCCCAAAGTAATTCTGCCGCAGCCTGCGGAGAACTGCTATGGATGCATTTAGCCCATAATCTTCCCCCATCAAGATATGACTATACCCTCCAGTGGGCAATAAAGTGCTTTGGGGCATCTAATTGAAAGTGTGACAGTTTCACACTGTTGGGAAGCAGCAGTTGTGGGTGGCATGTGCTCTGCTGGCATCTGAGGGTAAATACAGCAGGATATGTGGCAGTCTACAACTGGGAGCTACATTATGCATGTGCTGGGAACAGCAAGCCAGTGCCACAATGCAATTATAGCTTTAAACCGTGCCCAGTGTGTCTGTTCGGCAGCGGTAGACAGACAGCTCCAAATCATTATTTTTTTTTCTGCTTACTTAGCTTCTGGTGATTAGGTTCCTGTTTTGCAATTGTGGTGACTAAACCAATTAAGGTGCAATTTAAAGAAGGAACTCATAAATACTGTACAAAGGTAGTATTGACATATCTAAACTTTATAAAAAAAAAAAAAGGGACGGGGGAAGAGAGGAGGCTAGGTTTGCAAACTGAGCAATCCATCTTAGAAGACTCTGCTACATTCAGTAACTTCTGCAGTATGAATAAATATGCATAATCAAAAAGGGAGCACAGCTCGCTTCTCTCTGTTGCTCATTTGATATACCTCTTCATGTCATATCCACTTTCACATAAACAACACAATAATAAAACATCTGCATTGCTAAATAACACTACTGTGTTCTAATTCCTCTGGAATGACATGAATAAGAACATCCTACTCCTGTTTATTAGAATTTATTGATGACATGAGTGTGTAAAGCAGCAGAAGGCATAATTAATCCTGGTACAGCCCCAAGTTTCACGTCCAAACTTGACAAGGTTCACTCCTGACTTGCATTGCTTTCCCTTGCTGCGTGATAACATCAGGGGCTTTTGACAAGGTACAGATGTCCTGCTATAGGAGTGGCACGGAGGCAGCTTGCTCCTTCGTTCCAGCTTTTCCAGATGCGAAGGGTGGGTTATGGCTCAGCGAGAAGTGATGGGGGAAATTGGAGCACTTGGTAAAAAAGAAAATAAGCAACCCTTTGCTCGAGACGGCAAACAGCACGCTAATGAAGCTTACAGATGATGTTCAATTGGGAGGAGTAGTGAGCCCCATCAGGGTAGAGCAATAATATCAGCAGATTTAGAGAAATTAGAAATAAGAGAAGAAAATAACAAAATTAGATCAATCTTGGGGAAGACAATTTGAAATACAAAGGCAGCTGGAAGGAAAAGCTGAAAGCAAGCCGTAATGTTGAAATAAGTCTAGAGGGGATGGTGGATGAGGAAATAAACATTGTTTGCAATGTGATGGGGCTATGAAAGCAGTGGCATATGTAGAAGTCTGGCCCCCACTTCACTTCACCTTATCTGTCCCTCTCCCAAGCCTCAGTATATATGAAACTCTGACAGCTCCAATATACACAGTTTGGGATTTGAGGTGCAAAAGCACTAGTGTACAGAAGTATATCTTTATACACTGAAACCTGTGATTTTGGATCCTCAGGACTTCTTTCTTGACCTTTGCAGCACTGACAGGTCACCAGACCTCTAAAGGTACAGCCCTCAGCCTCTCAATCCAACACATTCCTTTCCAAACACCCACACCCCCTCCACTCTTACAGACCAGAATTTCCACCATGCCCATGGGAAAGGAGCTGAGAGGCATACACCTGATGGATGGAAGCATAAACAAAACACAACTGCATGTGTTTTCTCCAGAGTGATGGCTACCATGCTTGCTAGGGAAGAGGACAAAGTTCAATGATTTCTTCTGTAGCTGATGGGTTTGAACTCACAACTCTGAGAAGAGGACTTCACCTACTAGAGATGAATGCTCTGGGAGGGAAACTTTACAACCCTCTTCCATTGTTTTTTGCATAAAACACATCAAACTCTGAACACTGCCATATCAGAAACCAACTCGGGCATCTTCCTTTCACCCTTCCTCCACCCTGTTCTCCATAACTTCCCTTTTCCCTTCCTGACTTGGAAAGACCAACCCAAGGCTACTCCTGCAGTCCAATAACTGCAGCACTTTCTGTAAGTGCACCTGGAAACTGCTTCCATGGAGAATGATTACCTTTACTCCTAAGCTATTGAGCAATCGAGACTCCTTGTTGCTGCATTTTACTGGAGAAGTCTGGCTGAACTGGTTGTCTAGACCCAGAGGAAGGTCCATGGCTCAGAAACTCAGAGTGTTTTTTTCAAGGATGATATGTGTTTAGGTCCCACTTCTTGCTTCAGCGTTTTCTTGTTGCTGCCTTTCCCTTTGCTTTGTACACAAAATTGAGGTACCAGAGCAAGAGTGCTGCAGACTTCACTCAGCATCTTTTTCAGATGCTGCAAAGCTGCATATTGTGGTACTGAACCATTTTATGGTGCAAGTTGCAATAGCTTATGTTGCTAGTTCTGAGAACTCCTGGCTCAAGCTTTTGTCATGACCAAGACTGAAATTGCTGCACAAAGATAATATGTCAGGAAAAGGTTTATCTATATCTTCTGTATGTATATATACAAGTCAGCGGACAGACACAACTGAGACTGGAGGTTCGCTCCCGGCCATGGGCTACCAAAAAAGGTTTTGGAAAACTAGAGGGAATTCAGAGAAAAGCAGAGAGCTTGAAGAGTTGAATTGTGAGTGAAAATAAAGCAGACCTTTAAGTATATATCTTCTCTAAATTGTGTTTTAAGAAAAAGGAAGAAATCCCCTGTGTGTATACTCAGGAAATCTATCCAAACACCTATTTTCTCTTTTCTTTAAAAAAAAACTGTGTACTTTCTTTTGCCCTTCTGCAATGAGGTGCAGAGAACAACTTAGAGCACCTTCAATCATAAGTGCATTTTTTCAAACACTTGTGTGCTGCTTAGTATCTGCCTGCCCACAAGCCACTTTATTCATATGGGATTCATATGGAAGATTTCATAAATTTAACAAGGGTGCTTCTCTGATCCTTCCTGTCTCTTATGAAACATTATTTTAATATTTTTGTTTCCAAGGAACTCAACTGCTAAAACTGCAGCACCTGTCTTTCCTCCCCCTGATAAAATGTTAGCAAGATTTTGAAGCACACAATTAGAAATGTGAGAATATACTCCTTATCAGGTCACGGACACATTCTATGTGTTTGGAAATGTTGTTTAATGTTTCTGGGTGTCTGTTTGCTCTTGAAATGGTGATACTAGGGCTTGCATACTCAGAAATTCAGAATAATAGTTTCTATTTTAGTGAAATATTTTAAGATCTTTACCTGGAAGCACCAGCAGATACCAAGGACTGTTGCTATTTGTCAAAGAATCTCACCTGCCAAATAATATGAAATGCAGAAGAAAACCAAGATCACAACAGGTGCACAAGTTCACTTCAGAAGAAATATGTTATGGTCACAGGAACATCTTGCAGTGGATAGTGCATTTTCTTATTGCGTGCACTCAAACCAAAGCCAAATTTGCATTTTGTTTCCCTGTGAGAACGTGCTTTCAACTTTTCTCATGATCAGCGCACTGATTAAGAATATGCCTAGAAATGGCTTATAAATAAATGTGTACAAAGATCTTTATATTTTCATGGGAGGCCTGATCCAAGAAAAGGATGAGCAAATTACCAGGCAACTTCTGCAGAATTTAGTTTCCTGCCTCCAACACTGATGTCAAAGCATCCTTCTAACAGCTCAATTGAGAACAGGCAAACACTTATATTTTCCCCACTGAAGTACCAAGTTCCCCTGGGAAGAAGACACTTGAGATTCACTATCCAAGAGCCACAACTGCTAAGCAGCAGCCTCAGACTTCAGTCTCTCTGACTGGCAGCCTCTACATTGTACCAATGCAGCTGTTCAGCCTCAACGGCTAAGCCCAGCTTTGGGACGCAAAAGAGGTGGACATAGATGATGGGAACTGTGGGGATTTTCTTGGTGTGATTACCAACCTTTCGGAAGTTTTGTTCAAGTTGCAGATGTAAAATTTCAGTCCCCTCCACAACTCCATGGTTGTCTAATGTTTGGGGTTTTTTTTTTAGATTTTTCTCTGCTTAACAAGTGATTGGCTGTAAAAATCAATTGATTGTATGTAGATCTGAGATTTGCCCAGTTAAGATCCTTAATTCCTTTTCTGGATTTGACCAGAAAAAGATCTCTTGGCATGTGTCACTACAACAGGAATTTTACTACTTCCTTGGTCCCATTCTTTGTATGACTCACTTAAAAAACAAGCTTTCATGAAAAGGGACTGGTTTTTATTTTGTGTTTGATACAGTGCCTATGAAACCTCATCTTCCCTTTAGTCTCTGGTTCTAGTCCTTGATGATACTAAAGAATGATGAGAAATAGTAAAGCAAATGTCTTTTTAAGACAAGATTTCCTACTCCTCCCCATTCTGAAATCCATAGATCTCACTTTGCATAGCATTTTCATAAACAGAGAAAACTCTCTATAGCAATGAAATAAAATTAAGATACAGTAGTGCCCCGCAGAACACCCATCATACTTTCAAAATAGACCATTCACTTACTGTAAAGGTTATTTCAAGCCAAGAATCCATTTATTTGAATGTATTTCCATTTTAATCAATATCCTTTAGAAATGGCCTCCTTCTTAGTCATGTAAGGTGAATTGATATAATTTTAAGGACATGTATTTCTTTTCTAAATGTTCCTATGTGGCAAGGACATATGTGAGATTGGATTTTCACCTCTGGTAGATATGAGTCAACAGCACTTTCTTTATGTTAGAGCAACAAGCAGGTGAGTGCCAGAGGCAAGACTTTCAGAAGAAGAGATGTTTCTACAGCACCCGAACACTGTGGTGACAATCCCTCATTTGTAATCCCGAGAGATCTCTTAGCAGCTCTGTAAAACCTTACTTTCCTCCTGAAAGCCTGAGCCACATTCCACCAAAACCAACTGAAAAACTTCCATTAACTTCAACAAATTTTCAATCAAGGTCTTATCCAAGATGAGTGCTTTCTTTTAATGTGTGAATAGGATGTAATTACCTTTCATTACTTCAAATGTAGCAGAAGACGGGCAAGTAGTTTTTTCTGCTTGGGCTTGTACATTTTTGTAACATTTGCAAAATGCTGACTTATGCACACAGTTACTCTTGAAACACAATTACTCATATATAAATCTGCATTTGTGTTTAAATGTCACTGGTAACAAGAACGCTTCTGGTAACAAATTTGTTTATCAAATATGCATCAGAAAATGGCACATTAAATAACAAAACGTTTAATAAAAGATATGCTCAGCATTTTTACAGACAGTCTGGGTCTCGTCCAACAAACCCTGATGTAAGAAGAAACGCTATCATTAATGTCTAAGGATCCGGATTAAACTCATAATGGGAAATTCTTAGATTTTTGCTTTCTTTACACTTTTGAAGCACAGCTTTTCACTCTGGAACCAGACTGTATGCCTCTATGTACTGAGCTCGTAGACTGAAGCCAAGGGAAGGACTCCTGTGGGTTTAAGGAGAGCCTGAACAGTCTTCCCTTCAAGAAGTGATAGTACTACTGATTTTTTTATTATTATTTTTGTATCTGAGAGACATCTGAAATTCGTTATCATGTTTAGATTTTAGGGGGATTATTAGATTGATGATGAGGAATGCTCACGGATGATCAAAGTTATGAAACAACTCATCTCTAAAGAACAGCAAAGAAGACTGGGACACAGCCCGAGGCGGGGAAAAAATGTGGGAAGATATGTTGCTGGTCTTAAAATCAGGGATGATGATATGGCAAAGGTAAGCAGAGAAAGACTTCATTTTTCTTTCTAAAGCTAGAATTGAGAAGTAGCAAGAGAGGTTACCAGAGGGCAGATGCAAACCAGCCCTGGAGTTGCTTATGTCTCTTTTCTGACTGCAAAGGCAACTGAAGGTCTAAGTGCAGTTACCTAAATAATGGAGGCTAATGACATTTGAGACGCATAAGATATCCGAGACATCCACATGGAACCATCCACACAGGAGCTACCAAAGAACAGTACCTCCCTGGAGTGGAACTAGGGGATGGAGGAAAATCCTGGAGCATTTCAATGGTGCTGAAGTTGGGCCCAAAGCACTGTACTTTGAAAGCAGTCACCTTGTGTCATAGTGTTATATTGTGTTATACAGATTCTGGGTCTGGTGGAAGAATCTGGGTGTGAATTCCTGCTTTGCACTCTTTCTCATTCCTGGGTGGCAAATCACTGCCCTTCAGCTGTATTGGGGTATCCATGAAGCCACTGTCTAATATGGGTACTGAAAATAAGAAACAACAGGTGGGTACAGAGAATTCAGCAGCATGCAAAATCAGCACGACAGAGAGGTGATTTTTACCACTGTTTAACAGCATTGGTGAGATTGATATCAGAACACATTTGAAAAGATACTGAAAAATTGTCAAGGATGCAGTGAAGAGCCAGCAAAAAATATTAGGGAGTTTAGAGAAATGCCTTGCAGTGAGAGATTTAAGCAGCTCATTCTGTCTAGCATATCAAAGATGCGTTTTAGTATAACCTGAAAGTCAAAACTGAATGATTCAAAATGGTAAAGTCAAAAAGCAACGGCTTTGTTAGGAGGCCTAGCCCTCTGTCTTGATGTGATAATGCATCTTAACACAATTACAATGATTTATTTGTAGGCAGAGGCAAAGTTACGTGGCCCTTTCCTAAATTTGAAGAAATGTTTATAAATATGTTTATATATGTGATGCTTAAGGAATAATAAATAAGTAATTTTACATTTAGAAAAATTGTTATTATTTTATTAAATGTTCTATTGAATGAGTGGTTGGGGTAATTACAGAAATTCACAGGCAATTTCTGTTTCCTCGCAGAGAAATGAAAAGAAGAAAGAAGAAATCTCATTTTTGTTAAGGAATGTTATTAAATGATTTTTACTAGGATCGCATAGGCAGAAAATGTATAGAATCTGGTTTCCAAGGCCACAGGAACTGATTGAGCTTTCTTTTCTCTCCTCGTGAAATGCACAAGGAAAACAATTGTAAAATTTCTTGAAAAGCTTAATCAATGGGATTAAAAGGGATTCAAGAGATTCAAGTGCTTTCCTATAACAGTGAGGAAAACACGGGTAATTGCTCTTCTCCATTACCCTCTGAGCCTTGTTTATCCACAGCACCCCTGCAGTAGGGTGGTGTCTTCTGGCTCCTCATCATTATATGCTCATTAGTCATTAACCAACCTCATCTCCACAGGTGGAGACAGGCAGCAAAAGCAATGTCCTGGTATGAATGGCTCCCAGGAAATGTGGCTCCAGTTCTCCTTGCTGTGAGACAACTCTGATGGCAGAGAGAGCACCAAACCACTCTAGCACCACGTATGACATGGCATTTACATCGCAGCTATTTTCTTACTTGTAGACAGACAGAAATGAAAAGGAAGTCCACTGGCACTCTTCAGGTGGCCAGAAGCAAGCCATTTCAGACACACTAAGTGTATAGCTGTGCTAGCCCACAGTCTTTCCCAAGCCATGAGCTTGTACCAGATGATAGAGCCTAGTGCCACATGAGCCACCATCTGCCCAGCTCAGTGGATGTGGGAAATGAGCTTGTGCCTGCCTGCACCCAGCTACATAAATATATTTGCTTATTTGGAAATGTGTTGTATTTAAATGCAAGTTTCAAATAACAGACATATGATGTAATTGCTACATAAATAGGAAGGTGGTTTACACACAAATATAGAAGTGCTATTAGAGGTGATCATTAGTTACTAATATAAGTTATTTGAACATTAGCATATTGTTATTCATAGCAGAATTCATTATGCATTTGGTATGTAAGTAATAGCTTCCTTAATAAATTTAGGAGAACAAAGAATCTCTGTTCTGTAGATTGGTAAAGATGGACAATAACATTAGTGATCATTAAGGTCTGAAATTTTCTAACAATTATCCATATTTAGAAAGACTACTTAAAAAAAAAAAAGACATGAGAGTATTTTGACCTATTTCAAATAGAATTTCCACTCATATTATAAACTGATGAAATTAAATAGACAGAAAAGAAAATAGAAAGAATAAGGTGTTAAAACTCTAAAGATATGCTGAATGTGTCCTCCCAAAGAGCAAAAGCAATTAATTCCCTATTACATGTGCCTTAAAGGATTATATATTCATAAACTGACAACTCAGAAAGGACTATCCCATCAAGATGCCAAACCAATCAACTATGACAGAAGCTCACATTTAAATCCCCCCTTATCCAAAAAGAGGTACGACACTCCACCAGTGGAACTGAACAAGGGCAGACTATAAACCTTTCTGATTCCAGACAACAACAAACTCTACTTCCATTTTTCCAATGTAAAGAAGTCTTTCAGCTTAATACTTTCGCATCTCACCCCTTTTCTGCAATTTTTCCAACATTTAAAAAAAAAAAAAAGAACAAGGAGATGAAGAAGGCTTGACAAAGCACCAAGAAGAAGCTATTTTCTTGTGTGATGTTGCTTCTAGGACAAGATCAAGGCCAGTTTTGCCCTGCAGTCACAGCTCGGTGTGATTCATGTCATCATGCCTAAATTAGGGTTAAACTTACTAGCTTGGATGCTTCCAGGGATACAGCTGTGGCAACAGTAAATTAAACATGGATCACTAAAGACACTGAAATAAGCCCAGGTCAAACTGTACACTCTCCAGGAGTGAGTAAGCTTCTTTAGAGGTAACTTGGAGGTACATGTGTACATATAACTTTTGCACCCATGTTCATATCCCAAGCCATTCATGGGTATTAGGAAACTTACGAAACACTGTTGGTAAAGTTTATTTGAAGCTTTTTTTTTTTAGCTTTCCTGTGTGATGCAATAAATGGAATATTGTCATTTAATTTATTTTCAGTGTTTCCAATTAGATTCTGAACGATTTCAAATATGGCAGCTCAAAAGAAAACAATCTCATTTGGGCTAATGCTGACAAATAATGGAAATTAATTGTGATTTAATATTCCTAGTGTTCATTGATTACTCCATTCAAAACAGTCCTTTAATAACCTCTTTTAAATAACAGAGGTTAACTACTTCCTTTAGTGTTCTAAGACTGCACTTAGGTCACTTACCTCCATTAATTTCTAATTGTTTAGGTTTTTCCTTACCTACTTTTTTATAAGACTCTTGGTCACCTGTAAGTTATGTTGGTTACACATAATACATTGAAACTTCACTGATTTGGGGAGCAGCATACACTGAGGGCAGCTGAGATAAGAACATCTGCAGGCGTTCGCAGATTGTCAAGGCTCCTGAAACAGCTTGGCAGAGAGGATGGCCAAAAAGACCAGAAAATCTTGTTTGTGCAAGGAAAGTGACCTCAGACTAAGGTAAAACATAAGGTTGAAAGTCAATGGCTACTTCTGAGTAGCTCCTTGTCGTCTGAAATAAATGGGGTTGTTTGGTTTTGTTTCCTTTCAAAGTGAGGTTCATTAAAGAAAAAAAAACAAAAACAAAAAACCAAAAAAAAGGTGTATGTAGAAAGAAACCCTTGCAAAGTGAAAATTCTGCTAGTTGCTTGTACTCAGCTTTTTGTTACTTTTCTTCAATTAAAAATCAGATTTTCTTAGTAAATTCCAGTAATTCTTCTGCATTCATTCCTTGTAGCTTTCTCAAGAGGTATCAAAGGACCTTACCTGCCTAATACAGGGACAATCATGCCTGAATTGGCTTTGGAGAAACAGGTTCAGGCCCTACCATCTTTTGTTACTTTAAAATCTGTGCTTTACAAATCCTGAAGACAAGATTACTTGGCGCTCCACAGCTCTCTCCTACCGCATTGCTAAAATGAAATGTTTCAATATTCTTGAAATGAAACATTCTGACATTATCAAAATGCAAGGAGAAGATTGAAATGATTCATTTGGACTTACTCCCATAAAAATGTCACTGAAATCAGCACATTTTCACAACATGTTTTGATTTGGGCAAAGCTGCATTTTTTTTTCCCCGTGGAAAATGATTTCATTAAAAACAAATGACCAGCTCTAATTACAACTCACTGAGCCTTTGCTCCAAAAGTCAAAGCCATTAAAACAGCACTTAGTCTTTATGTACTGGGAGACAGATTCTCCCTTACAGGTTGCTATGAAAAACATCTTTCTCCCCTGCAGAAGAGCTGATATTTGAATGTGCCTGGGATTGCCAGCTAAATTGATGTCTTGCCTTTAAGTGGTGTCCATAATTTGTAAAAAAAAAAAAAAAAATAAATAAATTGAAGAATTTAACAAACAAATCAAAGGCAAAAGGCAAAGGGCACATCCAACCCTTTGAAGAAAATTATCATTGACTTCTGAGTTTAGTTCTGGAAATGGAGAGCAGGAGCTATAAAGCCATGTCTGCACAGCACTGGAGTCTGGGCAGAGATCTGAGACAGGACCAATTGAGCCATCTTCCGAACCACAGTCAATACAGCCATGCGAGAGCGGTCCTCTGTCCAAACTGATTAGGCTGCTGAAAAGCTGGATTTTGTGACTTTTTCCATGCTATTAAATTAAATGTGCCTTAGTCCACAGCGTGACACTGAGGGCAGCTGGCGTGCAACAGCTCACATCAGTACGGAACCTTCCAGCCCCCAACAGCTGGGTTGTGAAATCCAGACTGACTCTGGGAGTGATCCCTGCCTCATGATAATGTCCAAAACGTGCATGGACACCATTCCCACGGTTTGTGGGAATGCCTGTCTGCCTGAGATGAAAATGCACCATCAAGAGACCTTATCGATCTCTACAACTACCTGAAGGGAGGTTGTAGCAAGGGGAGGTCAGTCTCTTCTCCCAAGTAACAAGTGATAGGATGAGAGGAAACGGCCTCAGGCTGCACCAGGGGCAGTTTAGGATGGATATTAGGAAAAAATTCTTCACTGAAAGGGTTATCAAAAGTTGGAACAGGCTGCCCAGGGAAGTGGTTAAGTCACCATCCCTGGAGGTATTTAAAAGACGGGTAGACATGGTGCTGAGGGACATGGATTAGTGTTGGACTTGGCAGTGTTAGATTAATGGATGGACTCGATGATCTTAAAGGTCCCTTCCAACCTGGACAATTCTATGATTCTATGATCAATTTATCAGTGTAGTCAATAAAGCTGCAGAGCCCAACACTGTTTCATTTAGTAATACAAATATGGCCAATTAATATGCCTGTGTGACTGACTGCAGTGCTCATATCTCTGAATGAGTGAGTGTCCCAACCCCGCCAGGGTCATGGGACACATGGCCTCATCACAGTGCCCATGGCCGAGAAGAGACCAACCGGGTGCTGATCTGAGCCCTGGCCTTGTTATGGGGCTTCAACATGGGACCTTCTTCAGAGCAGGGTCAGCTCTGTAATCCTGCTGCAGCTTCAGGGGCACATATCCTTCACTCAGCCTGGGCTCAGAGGGTTTTATATTGCTTTTAGATTAGCTTGTCACCATAGCCACAGGCCTGTTATTCTGGTTTTGGCCATTCAGAGAACTTCCTTTCCCTGGCAAGCTTAGGTTGCATTCTCACTTGAGAGAGATCACGAAGATGAAACCAAGTCTGAAGCATCAAGGAAAACAGCATCCACTTTACCCTCCCTCCCCAGCACTATGTGGTGGTGCCACCGCAAATTCTGCCTCTAGAAAACCAGTTAAAACCTCCTCGGTTTGGGGCTATCTCTGTCTGTGAGTCAGAGATGGGCTGGGAGGAGATTAGGCTTTAGCTAGTCTCTGACGGGCCCATGCCTTCTTTCTCCTTCCCCGCACCCTTCCAAGGTGGCAGGTGCAGCACAAGGCAAGCAGACACCAGTCACCTCCACAAGGGACACACACTTGTAAATCAGTAATATTGTCTCACTGAGCAAAGCTTTGAATAAGGCCCTAATTGTCGCATTTCTGTGGAAGAATAACTAAGTGAGTAGCTGGGATGGCAAATAAGGAGAGGGTGATGAACGTCAGGAAGCGCCTCTGGAGAGGTGGGGAGAGGAGCAAGGCTGGGTGGGTGAAAGGGAAAGAGCTGGGAAAGCAGTTGATAAAAGGAACATTTGTATGACATTAAGAAAAATTCTGTCAGTGATTAAAACCCGCGAAAGATGAAAGATGAGTAAAGAGCTCCAGACACTCAGCAACGCTCCAGTTTGGTATCTGGAGTCTTTGACAGAAGATGTGATTCATCAGCCCCCACACACACCTTTTTTTAAATATGCATGCTCATTTCAACAAATGTGAAATTTCCAGGCAAAGCAAGAACGCAGCACACCCACTCAGCCCTGAACAGCCTGGCGTGGGTACGCTGCTGCCGTCCCAGGGCGTCTGCCAAGCACGGCAGGACCATCACACTGCCTTCCATCCTCCTCCCAAAGGGTGGGCGAGAGGGTGCTCTTCCCTCTCCTTCCCCTCCCCTCCATGATTTCACTTAGGAAAGGTTTGGGTTCACTCTGCTGTGGATTGGGTGATTCATCTCTTGCACACATATGGAGAAAAAAAAAATAAAAAAATATAAGTATCTCTCTATATATGTATCTCCTGCTGGAACAGCTAAGCTCTGAGGAGACAAAGGTTGGACAGATAGACCAGCATGCATGGGGATCCATAAAGCCCTTGAGTGGCCATCCAGGGGGTGTGGAGAGCCTGCCATTTGCTGCTAAGTTGTTCTCTGCCATCCACAGTTTGGTTTTACAAAGAAAATGTTTCAAAGCTCAAAACTATGGGGGAGGGAAAAAAAGCCACACAGAAACGTGATATGAAAGATGAGTGATATCAGATGTAGTAACACCTGACTGAATATCCAGTGGTGTCATACACCAGTTCAAGGCCAGGCTGGACGGGGCTTTGAGCAACCTGGTCTAGTGGGAGGTGCCCCTGCCCATGGCAGGGGGGTTGGAATTCAGTGATCTTTAAGTTCCCTTCCAACCTGGATCATTCTATGCTTGTATGATAACAGACAGCTCCAAAACCTAATAACATCCAAAATATAACCTTTGTTTAACTTTTTCTGTTTAATGACGCATTAATATTTGACCAATATTGATATGATCCTTGAACCTCAGTCCTCAGCTCCCTGCCACACCACTCAAAGTGCCATGATCCCTTAGAAAAAGCAACCTTCTCCATCTTTGCACCTCATAATCCAAATGTATGATCAATAATTATTAAATAAAATAAAATGAACAAAAAACTGAACAAACCTTCTTAAATGGACAAATAAATTAGATAAATACTTATCTGCTTTTTTACTGCTTTATTCATGCTTGTATAAATAATTTAATAAAAACCTCTATCAAAACTAACTGAAGCTGCTCCAGGCTTTCTATCTTCTTGAATCTCATGCAGCAAAATTTAGGGATCTTTGACTTGGAATTTATGTCTGACTTGCCACTGAGTACCATCACCTCTGTTGGTGAGAACAGCCTGAATTATCGCTCTGGCTATGAACTGGACTAGATGACCTCATAGGTCTTTTCCAGCCGTGCTTTCTGAAAGTCTATTAAAGGCCGCTGTCAAAACCCCACCTCCGTGTACGCTGCCAAGAGGGAGGGGGCATTTTGGTTTGCAGTCAAGGTATAAAACTGGGATATGTAAAATTAAATTTCTATCCTCCCTCCTATCCCAGCTGATATGGGTATGGATACAGATCAGCAAGAGAAAAAGTAATATTCTTCAAAATGCTCACATTAACCTAGTGACTTAGACACATTCGCCAAAGTAAATGAAATATTGAGGAAACTCAAAGAGGTTTTTTTGTATTGCCAACCTGGTTCACACCAAAAGACTGATGGCCAGATTATTATGTGGGACACAAACACTTTCTTTCAATAAGAAAAAGAGATTAATTAGAAAAGATAATTAGTTTCAGCATCTATATCGTAAACTCAATATATTCACTGTGTCCAAATTGCGCTGAGTGTGGGTGGCAGTTTGAAAGCTATGGACATGAGCCAGTCCACACTAATTGCCTCCTCCCTGGATGGGGCACAAAGTCAATAGTGCTTTTTTATAAATCCTAGAGGATCAAATTCCCTAAATACCTATGGTTAGTCCAATATAGACAACTATGTATTTGCTGCAATAAATAGGCTTCATGGTTCCTGGGCCTGAATTTCTCCCTTGTACCTTTACGGATAAATTTGGCGACAGGTCACTTACATCTTTCTCTACAAGGATTGACCAGGCAACTGGGATGTCCATCTCCCAGAGCGAGCTACTCTGTGGACAAAGCCATCCCCATTTAGACACCAAAGCTGGACACCACTTACTGCAGAAGGTGAGGGCAATTCTGTGGCTCTCCTGTCTGAATGATGGGATTATGTAGGTCCTGAAGTCCAGGATGTCGGGACACCCAAGTATCTCAGAATGGGACAGGTGGATGGGTAAAAAATCAAAATCTGGGAAAAAGGACAATCTTTTCTCTTTCCTCTTTGAGTGTCAAATACAGATAGGTTTAAGAAGAGTTCAACTGCCTCCAGATCATAGCAGAGGTTAGATGGAAGCTGAGATGTCCACCTTGTCTAGCTGGGGAGTGTAAGGAGTGCTCTCATTTAGATATTTTGGGTACAACTCAGCTAGATTTATACAGCTGCATACCTCCCACAGACACACTGTAGACATCTAAATTCAGGTGCAGACACAGATGTCTAAATTCTCACTCAAGATGAATCCCATCCTTAGGGACGCCCAAGGGAAGCTGGCAGTGGAGGAAGAAAAGAGTTCTGGATTTTGCCCTCATGATGCTTAAATTTTCCACAAATTCCACTTCATATGCTTTTTAGAATCAGATCCTACATTACTTTTGAAAATTGGGCAGGTGTTCCTTTATGCCTTATATACATCTGATGATTTATATCTGGAGACTTACCACACGGCAGCAACCAGTATGCACCTATATCTCTGAGGATTGTTGCAGTCAATGCTATACAAGAGTTAAATATCACCATGTATTATTTTTAGTTGCCTTGAGAAATGTACAGGAAGAATACCAAAATATAGGACAATGTGCTGCAAAAATAAACACTTAAAAAGGACCTAAATGAAACTGAAAAACAACCCCATGCATATGATTACCATTTCAAACAGGGAAAGCCTGACCCATTGGATACTCCTGAGAATGCTCCCCCATGGAAAGGTATTCATATATATCAGCATTTGTAAGGTCCAGAACAACACTGGGGTCATTTTGTTTAAAATATACTGTGAACTCAGCAGGATACATCTGCTTTATATTAGTCTTGTGGAAAAACTATAAAGGGCTTTGGGGGGCTTTTTGCTTTTTTTTGTTTTTACATGGTAGCTAATTGAGATAAAACTGAACTTGTGTAAAACAGAAAGCAACTCATGGTAGAAATATCTTACTATCCTAAGATACCAAAAAGGAAACAGAAGTCTGAAAATTAAATATGTACTTTTGGGGAACTATTTATTTAAGTATCTAATGATATTCCAATATTCACTTTATCATTATATTGCAGTACTGGGTCTTTTGTTTCCATTCTGGCAATATGAAAAATTATTTTTTAATTCTTAATACAATTGTAGCTCGACTTTCAAATCAACTGATCGCTTTTTGGGATTGAGTCAACTCTGTTCACCTTGTACTGTCACTAAAGCACGTGCAAAGCCAGCAACTGGTTTAAACTGATCTGATTTGGTAGCATCTTTGCTGCAATTTGTCATTCTCCTTGCACAGATGCAAATGACAAAGGAAGGGAGAATCAGGCCCTCCGTGCTGACAAAGAGCTCTTATCTTCCTAATGTTTTGCTAGCTGATCATACTGTTTCCTTGTCCTTTCATTTAAGGGTCATCGAGATAAAAGTGTTTATTTGAATTCTTTTTTCTCTTTCTTGCTCCCAAATCCTGTTATGCACAGCACTCCTACTCAGGATGTACTGTGGTCCCCTATCTATGTCTACATGTCTTCATGGTCTGCTCTTCTTTTATGGCTTTGCTTAATTATTTTTAAAAAATCATGTTAGGTCTTAATACAGAAAACACAGTGAGGCCGTGGGACATCATAAACACTGTTCCCTCATCACTCTCCCTTCTGGACCTTTGAAACCAATGCAATGTGGGACGATACCCCCCTCTCAATGCCCTGTCCACAGGTCCCCAGCCCCAGCTCTGCTTTGGGACAGAGTCAAGCAGAAAGGATTCATCTGAACAGGGTCTTACAGCCTTGGTATCAGCGTCTCATACAGTGTGAGATCAGGAGCTGCTACAGTCATCTGTTTGTTTACTTTCTTTCTCAACTTAAATAAAACAAGAGGGGGGAAATGTTCTAAAGAGATAGTTCTTGATTATGTGAGAAATTCACAGGGAATAAAAATAAAAATCTATTTACCTTCAACTGCTTGCAGTGAATTATGAATATGGAGGTGTCACCAATTTGCATAGAGCACGTACATGCAGCTCATTCTTACTTAATCCTTTTGCTTGAGCTTTTTATTATTTCTTATTATTATAAATTCAAGTACAGAAGGCAATTTCAGCACCTGAAACATTTAGACAGGAGACTGATTATATTATTATGGAGAAAACTGGTTTTTATCAATTGATTTGGCAAGTTCAGGCTCAGACACTCTCCAGTTCTGCGATCTCCCATCTTGATTATTGTGACATCCCACGCACCTTACTTTGATTCATATTTCCATGGTATCAGCCATTCAAAGCACAAACAGCACAGCACAAAAAATGAGTGACCATTAGTTTACTGGTTTTCTGGTCCTGTCTCTTTTATTCGTTGTCTAACACATGTTTTCCAAGGTTTCAACTTCTTTAAGCCTGCCTCTGTTCATACCCAGGACAACACTGATGCTGAGGAAAAGCTGGGTTTGATGGTATGAAAAGCAAAGCATCATTCTTCTTCTGAGGGCAGACATCATTCCAAGAGTTTCTCAAGGCAGACAAAAAGGTATTACTGAGGTCCAAGGGCCTGTTTGTAGGGCGTTGGGAAGGTTGCACCTTTGCACGGTTTGAGAGGCTGCTGCACAGAGTAGGGTTCAAGTGACCTCTCTGTTTGATCACCCCAGGTTCACTGGATTCATGACCTGAACCTTTGCTGCATGTTGTTGCCTTCGACTGCACTGATGGCATGCTCCCGGTAACACAAGGATGCAGAAGAGAGCAAGGAAAATAAAAAGAAGGGTTTAGGAAGAAATGAGGAAAAAAATGGGAACAGAAGAAATGCAGATGGAGAGAAGTCTGAGAGGAAGAAGGGCTACATCTGGGGACCAGCAAAAGACAGAGAGTGGTCGCGTGGCTGTAACCGTGAACTTGAACGAGGCCAAGACATGGGATGAGGGAGTGAAAAGAGGGCACCGTGCAAAAACCTGCAAGATGCCAATCTATAGGCAGGGGAATCGGGTGCAAGGAGTCATGACAAGGTATCCATTGATCTACAACAAGAGTCATCTGCATCAGTAAAGTGGAAGCAGAGGAGGAGGAAGTGGATGAAGGGAGCAAGACAGATCAAGAAAACTGAGACTGGAAAAAACACTTTTTGCTTTAGCTCATGACAGGAGGTCACTAATGGCCTTGGCCAGATGGCTTTCAGGAGAGGGGAGGGGTTGAGAGCCAGCAGAGTGGCAATCAAAGTGGAAAGCAGGAGGCGGCAAATTTAAGGTAAAATGAGGCATACTCCAGCATTTTGGAGACAGGGGAGGGAAAGAAGAGAAACCGGGGAGTTTGAGAGGCAACTGGAAGGTGCAGGGCACTAGGGGACTGCCCTGTCACCAAGCGATGTTGGCGCAGACCCACCCTGAGGCACCACTAGCTCAGAGGAACCTTCTGTTCCTTTGTTTCTTTTCCTGTCCGCAAGCATCCCCCCCAAAAATCCAAACAAACAAAAAAGGGAGAAATTATGATTGGAAAAGCAGGGAAATGGTTAATGGCATCAAGCAGAGCAAAGTCCTGTCACAGACCAGAGGTCCGTCCAGTAATAAGTGTGTGGCCCAGATGTCAAAAGGGTTAGGGCATTCCCTGCCTACCCAGACGGGCTCCCAAGGGGGAAAAACGTTTTGTCCTCATTTACAATACGGTAGGTGAGAGGGATGGGAGACGGGGAGAGGGAAGAGAGGTGGAAGATAAGTGAGGAGTAAATTGATTTACATTTAAATGTTATGTTTTTATTACCTTTTTTTTTTTTTCACTCAGTGTGAAATCTCATCTTTTAAACTAGGCAAACCAGGGTAAACTATTTTTTATAGTGTGAAAAAAAGATGATTGACACTCTAAGGTAATACTTTTTAAATTCCTCCAATTAAACAAAGCGAATTTAATTTTAAGTTTAATTAAAAGGAAATTTAATTAGAAAGAAGATTAAATTTTAATTAAATTTCTCCAAAATCCTTATCCTTGCCTTTACTGCTAATATTTCTCTCGGAACCAAATCCCTTTTTAATATTCTTAAATTCTATTCTAGTAAACTTCCCCTTTATATTAAAATTATATCTGCCTGGATGTACTCACTTCCAGGAAAAAAAAAAAAAAATCATTACCCCTTTTAAGATACTTGAAGAGTACACCTGAGACACAGAGTAACTCAAGAGCGACCAGTGGAACATTCGGATATGCTCTGAGTGCGACATTGCTAAATTAACCCGCCTGCTGCCAAACGCTCTGTAGGCAGGAGAGCATCTTTGTGTCGCAAGGCATTCCTTCTCTGCGTGCAGGGATCTGCGGCTCAGCACATCCGTGGTGTCCGTATGGGCTGTACTGCTCAGCATTCCCTGTCTTCTGCTTGTGCATCTTTTTTTTTTTTTTTTTCTTTTTTTCTTTTCCTTCTGCAGAGGTTTTTGTGGTTTTTAATTTCTTTTTTCTTTTCTGCTCTGGGCTGTTGGACAGATTTGCACTGGTCACAGCCCCCAAGATGGATTGGGCCAAATTTGTCTTTTGCTTATTCTATCTACATCAACTCCAGTCTCCACTGTCTGGCAACTAAAAGACTATTGCTATAAGGTTGTCCTGTATGTATATCCTATATAAGGATTATGTAAGGCTCTGCAAGGCTCTGCTTGGTGGGTCCTTCAGCAGGAGACAGCTGGAGCATTGATGCACCCCCTCTGCCTCCTGACCATGCTCCTGAATCCCCTAGGACATACCTCCTCTGCACAAAGCAATGCCAGATAGCAACAGGGAGCTGACACTCCAGAGTTCAGAGCATCCCTGGCAGTCATCTCCTGACACCTCATCTCCTGGCACCTACGTGAAGTATGCTGCCACCAACCCTGTCCCACGCCATGACCCCACAGCCCAGCATGGTCTGGTGGGTCCAGCAGAGGGTCACAAGGCAGCAAAGATGCTGTGAAACTGCTTCAGCCCTGCATTCTGTGCTGAGGTCTCACACAAGGGGAGTGAGGAAGAGGATGCCAGCCAGCACTGGCCTTTGAGCTGTGGTCAGAGTGTCCATCCCCAAGAGCCAGTATATGACCCATTGTCCCAGATTCAGAATGACCCAGGTTTATTTTAAAACGTTGTCATGGTGACCACTAGTCCTGCCAATGGGTATTGGCTTGTAAAGCATCAACATTTATGTAGTTTTTCTTAGATATAAAATTTCATCTGCTAAACTCATAGATTGCTATACCTGACAGCTGTCTCTCTCCTCCAGCATCACTTCTTTAAGAATAGCCAAGGACCTGACACTTCAGAAACTCCTTAACAGGCCATTTGCAAGAACCTGCCCATAGATGATACTTGTCTATGAATCTGTCAACTAGAAAAGTCACATGGCCACTTTGAAAAAAACTGGAAATATTTGTGCTTGTGAAACTGAGTTTTTCATGTTTTTTGCAGACAACAAGCTCCACGGGGTGCCAAGTGGTACTGCAGAGTATTCATTCAACTTTTGAAGGACTGTTCACAGGAAATGTTTTGCAGAACTCATACACCTCCATTTATTTTGCAAAGGAATCCAAATAAAATGCAACTTCCCTGCTGAAATTAAAGCAGAGATCCCAGCAGGTGCCGTCAGTGCAAGGTCAGTCCCAACAGCCTCACCATCTAACAGGCCTATCCTAGTCCTGCATACTGTACTCTGCATCTTAAGAAACCCCCTAACAACTATCTGCCTACTTCGGCAACTTCTCTCCTACTTGTTGACATTTCTAAGGTCACTCAGGTTCCTCCCGAACAGCATTCTTGATTTTTTGTAGATTTTTTTTTAAATAATCTTTCTATGTTCTCTCACCCTAAGGTCATCTACCTTGTCTCTGGGGGCAGCTCGTTCACCTTCTGATCTTCATGCTCTCCATGCTTCTCTCCCACCCACTGCAAAAGTCAGCAGGAGCTGACCTTTCTCCTCGCCAGCTGTCAGACCTGGCTGAGGCTCCTGAACAATGGAATTATTGCCTTGTGGGGCTTTTTTTTTTTTCTTTTCCCCCATGTCTCTTAAAAATAAACATGGACTAAGTGACACAAATTCATACACTGTGCCGCAGTCAGTGATTGGAAAACACACAGAGCAAAGATTGATTAAAATGCAGTGGGCCAATGGTATTATGCACCTTATTTCTTTCACAGATGCAGTCCTAAAAGTGTTCTAGGAATGGCCTGAGAACATGGTGATAATCTTTTATTTATGGCAATTAAATTTTTAACATGATGGAGATTTATATTCTTGTTATTGTGTAACACTGCTTATTTTCAAAATCTCTCTTTTGGGAGGAAGGTATTTTTATTACTTTCTTCCCTTATACTAGGATCAGCACAGATGAGGTCTAACAGGCAACGCTAAGATTGAAATAGTAATGGAAATAAGGAAAAGGAAATAACATTCATTATCCTTTTTTTTTAGATGAGAAGCTGAGGCACAGAGAAATCAGCTGTAGGTACCCACCACCTGCAAATGCTTCGCACCTAATTGGAAGAATACCACAAACTTCACCTGGAAAACTTGTTGGGAAAAAAAAAAAAAAACACGAAACACTTAAATCTTGATTTCCAGAGTCCTAGGCAACTACTTCAAGAAAAAAACAGTCCCATTATTTTATACATAAAACAAAATTAAGAGATAACACAAGGCAGAACATTTGGATTACTGATTGAAATTCTCCATAAATATGGTATTGCCCAGATGATAAAATGTGATATGATCTAGGTAATTTGGAGAAAATCATTACACTTTGTAGGAATATCTTTTAACTGATGAATAATTTTTTTTTTTGTCTGAGGGCTCAGTCTATTCAGATGACTCCTCATGAAAGAAAAATTGCCCTGGCAGGGCAATTAAAAAACATCCAATGCTGCCAGTATTATGTGAGGTTTCAACGTGCAGAAGACATGTGCTGTACATATCTAGAGATCTCCAGCTCCAAGGAGTCTGACACTGTCATGTCCATTCGAAAACACAGCAGAGGAAGAGAATGGATGCTTACACTCATCACGGTATTAGAAGATGTTCCTTCGGAGAACATCTTAACCAGTACATGCTGTGACACCGAGCTGGAAACTCTCCAGCACACTGGTGGTGTGTTACGGTAAGTTACACGTCTCGTGATGTCATAATATTTGAAAAAGTAAGACTTTAAAAGAAAAATCACAACAATGCATATGAAACTGAAAATAAAAGCCCAAGAGCATAGCAGTGTATCCATTTCTGTGGATTTGCACTTTCCCAGGTGATATATCCTGCCTGTAGATCTGAATTTGTCTGCAGAAGGGAGGGGATACAGGCAGTGCTGTATCCTGGCATGCTGGCGTGGAGCCAGTGGTCAGTCTCATTCAGTATCTGGCAAGAACAAAGGAGGCTTCAGAGGAAGGTTGAAGAAATTTCTCTCACAAGGGAACTTTCTTCCTTTCCCACAGCAGGTTGAGGTCTTCTCAAGCCTGGAAATATAAGGATTTATCTCCTTTCTCTTGCCCATATTGAAAGAAAACTGTTCTTTACCACTAAGTGTATTCTGCAGACTATCTGGAAAGTAAGGAGCTTTCATCACGTATACACAAAAATAGAGAGAGTTTTATGGGGTGTGTTTCATTCCCGTTGGGTGCCCACCAGCCATGACTACTGCCCTTTGGGCCACACAATCAACCTCCTCACTCATGAAGATAAATGTCGTATCAGCCCTGCAGTAAGCCATCATCTATTCTTGAGAAACAAAGAGAGTATATAGCATGACCTTCCTTGAAATATTGGATCTATTTACACGGGTTTGCGTGGACCACATTACTTATGAGTCACCAAGGGGAAACTGAGCTCCTTGTAGATAAAGCGATCAGTGCAAACCACTGTAAATAAATCTGAAATTTCTATGAAGGTCGCACTGTGTCTGATTTATACTTCAGCACCCTATGAAATAATGTTGACCAGGTAAGTGGTTTTCAATTATTTTTTTTTTATTCACATAAGGAAAAAAAACCTTTTTTGTAGTATAAGAGACTGCTCTATTTTAAAGTGTATCGGGTTAGAGAGATGACACATGCCCAGGAAGTAAGTTATTACTGTCTGGCATAAGTTTAAATGCTTTTGGACCTCATTCTGCCACCCTGACTAACCAGGATGACTTGCATGGAAGTACATGGCAGAACCAAACCCAGCAGCAGGAAGAGATGGTCCTTAGAAAGTTTGAAGCTCCATTTTACTGATTAATCTATAACTTTGTTTTCATTAACAGCCCCAGTATAGGTTAAGCCCAAGTGAAACCTTTGTACCACTAAAGTAGGAGCACAGGCTTTTGGTCTTGGAAGATAAGTAATACTCTAGAGACCAAATTATTACAGGAGTGGAAGTCAGGAATCTTCTTTCTGTCCTTAATCTGCTTTGTGACCAATTTCACTTCCCTCACCAGCTTTCATCTAACCTGTCTGTTAAAGCAAGTGAGCCCCTGATACCAGAGGAGACTACTTGATGCAATTATGAGCAATAACCATTAGGGCTCCGTTTTAGGTTCAGAGGAGTCTTCTGGTTGAATGTGTACTCAATTGTTTCAATTTGAAAAATCAAAACAGAGATCTATAAGCAGATTCTCTAAGAATATTGACAGTTTTCTACTTGCTGTCCAAAATGCCATTGGAAGGTAAAAATGGTAACTAGTAAGTAAACTTGATCACCTCATATGTACTTCTGAGCCCCAAAACTGATGTTTTAGTGTTCTAAACAGGGCAAAATAAAACCGAAATATTTGGAGTGCCTAAGATGAGCACAGGAGAAATAATCTTTGAGAATTACAGCTAGAAAGCTTGAACTTGCTTGAACTGCCTCACAGAAATAGGTTTTACTTAACACAGTAGCAAGTCACATTCAGGAAGACCCAGAAGGTCTTCAGAGGCACTAAGTAACCTGGGTGGTGATAGCAGATGAAATTCTGATATGGCAAAGAGAATGATGCTCTCTTGCAGAAAGGAACATGATTCTTCCACAATCTCACCTGTCAAATTACCTGTAAACAAGGCCAGCCCTGGGTGAGTGGCAATTAAGTAAGGCAGCTGATCACTGAGGGTCTAGTAAAGTGGCCAAAGTCATGTTGTTTTATTCCTGAATCTTTGAAAACCAGGTCTAACTGCTGCAGCTGCAAGAGTACTATGGGTCAGCAGTTATCACTCTAAGGAGCCAGTCCCTCTCAGCAGAACTAATTGTCAAAGTCTTCTGTCACATCTGCCATAAATGCCCTCTGCCGCGACCAAAGTCAGCAGCTGCTCAGCTCTTCTTCCTGTCCCTGTCCCTGCACATCTGTGCTGGGCTGGTCCTGGTTCCCATCTGGGCTGCCTGCAGTGGTGAAGCTCTGATCAGTTCCAACAACACTAAGGAAAAAGATGTGGCTACCTGCATGGTTGTCCTTATGACATGTAAGTATGCATAAACAAGTAGAGAGAAAAAAGCAGTTTTAGTGTTTGAGGCAACCCTGTCCCCTTGCTTGAAATACTGAATTCCGTCCTGCTCACATTATCTTTATAAAGGTAAAAGGAAAGTGACGGGAAAGATGAGTTACTGATGACTTTCCATTGCCCTGCTGTTCCATTGCTGCTGACATTTACCTGGTGCGGGGAATTCACAGTGGGTGTAAATAATTTGATTAGATGTGTTTCGTACCTCCTTTTCGCTGTGTAGGGCAACACCAAATCAGCCCTGCTGAGGGCTAAAAAAATTCTCCTAAGTAAACTTGTTAATCTTGGGCTCAGTGGCTAGGAATCCTCCTGTTATAAGGCATCTCATTCATAAAGACGCTGAACAGCTCAATGAAAACTAAGTATCAAACTAGTAATCAAAAGGGAATTGTGGAAGTTCTGTCCCTCCCAGTTCCATTTCTGATTTTCCTTCTGTTTTCAAACAAAAAGCAGCCCAGAGTGTCTTTGCACGGATGCTGCAGGAAAACATGCCTTTTGTAAAATTTCCTGGAAAATATGCCCAGCGCTCAGACTTCAGCCCAGTTTTTAAAGTTCTTAACAAAACGGGCCGAGTAAGAAGCTGGTCTGAAGCACAGCCTCCCAGGGAGTTTAGCTAGAGTAAGGTTTTTTTAAACCAGATTGAGGTTTTAAAACCATATTGGGTAATTTAAACCAGACTGGGACCAGCTTTTTGTCGGCCTCAGCAGTTCTGCCACACCTCAGGACCTTTTATCAAATCTATGCCTCAGCAAATTTAAATGCTAGTTTAACTGCAGTTGTTAGTTAAATGACAGTTAATTACATTCTTGTAGCTCAGATTAATCGCTGTAGCGTATGAGTACCTTACACGTTGGACAGGATGTATCTGAAATGTTTCTGGAAAAGCTGAGTCAGAGCAGCAGGTTTTCTCTTCAATGTGAAACCATGTTTCTGTCCCACAAAGGACAAATCTGAGCACCCATGAGGTCTTCAACACCATCCTCAGCCACAGGAGGTGGCTCACCTGGGCTGGTCATTGCCTTCCCAATGGAAGGATCAAGAACTGCCTCATGACACATAGGAGTGGAGGCCAAAAAGCTGCTGAAGTAGTAGTATCACATTCAACAGACGGGGTTTTTTTTACTACTATTATCAACACTATTATGCTTGTGCCAGTTCTTTCCACAGGTACCAGAGAGGCAGAAAACCCAGACTGTCCTAGTCCAATTCGCATCCTCGAAAACTGCAACCTAAGAAAGTTTACAGTTGAATTACATCAAGTGATTGCTATTTAATTTAAAATGAGTGCAATGGCTTTAGAGTAATTGCACTGGAAAACCATCTATGCAAAATATTAATTCATATTTTTATTTATTTCATTTGGCAGTGTGTTTTGCTGCCTTCTCTTCACCCGGATTTATCAGTAGTCTGGCGACCCTCAAAGACCATTTGAAAAGTGGTACGGTTTTGGCAAGAGCTAAATCCTAGCAGAAGACTCTCTGAAACTCACTGTAAATCTCTCTGTTCTGTTGCTCTACAGACCCCGCTTCACCATCTGCCTTGCGAATTGCATTTTTGTTGCGGTATTTCACAAGTTTTAAAATATGGTTATTACGATCCATAAACCGGCTTTCACAGAGATTATTAATTAAGTCCAAAATATTGTACCGACGTGCTTTGTGAAATATGGCTCAAACGTCACAGCACTGCTGCCATTATAACCCATCTGCATAATATTGGATTGGAGCGCTTAAAAGCTGTAAGTTTTTTGTTTGTTGCGGGGCGGGGGGGAGGTTTGTTTTGTTCTCCTGTGTAGCAGTCCAAGAAGTAAAACCTGGAGCCTTAAAGTCAGGTGGATGAGATAAATTGAAACGGATCTTATTGCTCCCAAACACTCTCCTGGAAATAATGGCATCTTGACATTTTATCAGTCACTCATGCGGTCATTCTCAGCGGTATCAGCCAGAGCTTGAAGGATAGAGCCGTAAAGAAAGGATTGTCAGCCATAAACATTCCTCAAAACCATGAAAGCCACAAATGAAAGCTTAAGTAATGGAGGACGGAATACCCTTGATATTTCAACAATTACCTGCAACAACAGGCTTTGTTCAGAGCCCTGGCCATTTTTTCAAAAGCCTTTAGTTGTCATGGCCAGAATAGGATAGGGAAAAAAAAAAAAAAAAAAAAAAAAAAAAAAAAAAAAAGCTGAAAGAAGGGGGAAAAAAAAAAGAAAGAGAAAGAGAGAAAAAGAGATGGATCAAAAGCTCTGATGTGAAAAGATAAACTTAAGTGGTGGAGTATATGAGGAAGTTTATGGAAAATTTTCAGTTTTTTAAAGATCAAGATTTATTGCCAGATCTTAGAATTATTAGGCTTGTAGTGAGCTACTTTTTTTTTTCCTTTTTTCTCCAAGAGATCATTAGAAAGACATTCATGCTGCTGAGCTGTTACCTCTGTGGCCATTTCTGATGTCAAATTATGGAGGAAAAAAATGACACTTGCAAGCACATGGCAATTGAAGGAGCTTCAGTAACAGACAGAAGTGAGCAAGTGGGAAAGTGAAAGTGAATTAAACTTCATTACACTTTGGAAAAACATCATATTTTTGTGGAGGACAAAAAAAGAAGAAAAGCTAGTTTTAAATAGTCATTGTGTCTTATTTTAGCAATTTAGAGCTCATAGAAACAAAGTAAAATGTAGGGCTTCATATCCAAGCCAACCCAAACTCTGGAGGCAGCAAACATGAAAGGTTAAATGCTCTAGAAATTGCATTTGTAGAGTTTCTCAACTTAGGAGATTAATAGTTACTCAAAGCAATGGATAAATATTAGCAAAGGACCATTAGCAGAGAAAAACACATCAGTGAATCAGAGCTCCCCAGCTTATCAGATCAATTTTAAACAGGTTTATCTTGGACTTTTCTAGCACCTTAATGAGGAACAAATTGGTTTTTTTACCCCTTTTTTGTTTCCTGAGCCTTTGTTGACTTTTTGATGTTACCTACATATAACCATTAATATAAATGGGTCAGTGGCGTAAGAGTGTTAATTCCCTTTCCCCTGCAGGTTCCTGGATACAGTCATTTTATAAAAGTTCCCTTTTATTACTCTGCTCATGGTCGTCTAAAGTTTAAGAACAAGTGAGTTATTGTTGTTAAGTGATTCTACTAAGGGAGAAGAGACCAAATAATGAATGGAAACAAGACCAGATAGAGGAGGCCATCTTTTCTTTCCTTTTATATATATATGAAGGCAACAATTTGAACAGCTAAGTTAGAGCTTGTACACTGGCATGAGTGAGCCTATGGCCAAAGAGAAAAGAATCACATCCAGTGTTTGCCAGTAAATATCGAACCCAAGCAATTGAATAGGAAATCTCTATTTTACCTTTCAAAATTCCAGAAGGGAAAAAAAAAAAAAAAAAAAAAGGAAAAAAACCAAAGAGAGTGATATTTG
>KZ505873.1:251505-269321 GCA_002844005.1 Limosa lapponica baueri | reverse complement strand
AAGGAAAAAAACCAAAGAGAGTGATATTTGAAATATTTGGAATACAGTCCTTTTCAAAGCAACAAAACTCACTCATACTTTATTAATGGTAGAGAAGAGAGCAAAGCTAGGGCACTCTTTCTTAACTAAACTCATTTGCTCATGTGTAGAAATCTTTGAAATGCCCCAGAACATGCCCCCGGCCTCTCACTGTCACCTCAGAAAACTGCAGGTCTCCATAAATGCTGGACCATTTCTGACACTGTGATGCAGACCTCTTAAACACCCAAGACTGTCTCTGATGATTCAAAGCACCCAGGGGAAAGAAACTGGAATGAACTTGGAAAGCTAAACCTTCCAAGACATGCAGACACCTGCCTCTGGGCCAGGCATGTCCTTGACTATTGACTTCTATGAGCTTCAAATGACATTTAGCACCTAAATACTTCTATGGACCTGACTATAAGATCCTTTTCCATGGGGTACCTCTGTCTGGAGTTCATAACATTGCTCTGCAAGCTGGGAGCTGGGCTTTCCTCCTGAGCAGCTGAGTAAATCTTGATGATCCCTTACCCACCTTTGTTTTCACTTGGCACTGTATGAGCTTGGTTTATTTTCATTGCTGCCTGCAAGACTGAATTGCTCTATGCCACTGTTAACAGACCCTCAGTCTTCTTCAGATGCTATCAAATGCTGAGGTAGCAAAATAGTTTTCATGGACTTTGGATGTTGAGATGCAGGTGGTCATTTTGGAAGTGTGCTAGAAGCTGTTTGTGCCCTGAGGTGTCCGTGAGATGGAAAGTTGTTACTCTGTGGACCTGTAAATTCTCTTGGGGGAACATGACCCCCACCTCCATACTTGTATGTCTCTTAGATGAGGTACCTCAGGCAATCCCCTTCCACCATGGACCTCACAAACTAGGGACATCTGTTCATTCTCTTCCCTTGATCCATCAGACACATAAACCTGGCAGTTTCCTGCAAAGGTCTTACTTTAAATGAAGCAGAACTTTTTATCAAAAAATTCCTAACAGACTTTGACATCAGTAGCTGATTTATACATGATTTGGATGTACAAGGTCTAACAGGATAATGTAGGAAGCTCTTTTATACCAACTGCAGCTGACAAGCCCAAGCAGCTGCCCTTACAGTTTTTTTCTATAATCAGAATTGTCTGAGTTCTGCAAATAATGATGCAGGCAAGTTTAGAAAACTTCTTTTGGATTCATATATTCATCCCATTTTCATGACAAAACAAGTGCTTTTTGTGTGAACACTTCATGCATTTATAGAGGGAAGAACACAGTTACCATGAGGTTAAATGTTGCAGTGTAGGTCTGAGCAAGTTGAAATACAGAATAACATTTCTACTACCTCCAATGAAATATGCATTTTATCTTCTATGAAGACTTGTTTCTTTGTAGTCTCTGTCAGCAGGAGCCATCAACATAATAGTGTTTTGCTGACCTGTGAAAGAGCTTCTGGTAACCACTACTCAAAAGCTCCATTAAGACAGAATCATTTAAGCTGATTCCATAACAATTTGAAACTTTTGTAAAATGAGGTTAGGAGGTTGATGCATTTTATATAACCAAATGCAACCATTTTGGGCCTGAACTTGTGAGCTGCTGGATAGTCTCAACTTCCATTAACATTATAGACATGCTCAGCATTTTATGAGACCAACATCAACGCAATCTAAAATCTTAAGATAATGTTTTAGTTACAGTAATAACAATAAAAGTGCACAGGAATTTAAAGCCATTTCCAAAATAGAAGAAACAAAACCCATGGCACGTTTAGTCATTACTGTTGACAGTTTCTAGTCAAATCCTTGCCTCACTTTGCCTTGCCTCACCTTACGCTTCCACATAAGTTGTCTCTCCCTTCCCTTCCCTTCCCTTCCCTTCCTCTTTAGTCTGGAGTACCTCTTAGAGAACTTAGTAAAGTTAATCTGATTAATAACTCAATACATTTTTTTGACACTGTTCCTCAACAAACACCAAATATATTAGGTGCTAATCATTACTCCAGGCAGCTTTAGTATTTATTAAGTACAACATAACAGAGTCAGCCCATCAAACGAATGTAAGGGCTAGTATCCGATGTGGATGATTCAGATCAGAAGTCTGGTCTGGAAAGAATCCAGTCCAGGTCCCTGTTTTCTCAGGAAAGGTTATAATTTAGTCCCACATATAAATGTTCTGGACACCGTTTAAAGTTTAAAGACTTGTTGAATCTAGTTAACTCCAACAGGAAAAAAGTTCCAGAGCCATATTCCTCTAATAGATACAATCCTTATCACCTTTTCCAGGTTAAATATATTCACTTCTAGTTTATTCCTATCAAAAAAAATCTTGGTGATACCGGTAATGCCTATGACAACCTGAACCCATAGAGTTTTAGACTTCTAGAATATGTTCAAGATCCTCTGTTTCTGGACAGACTCCACTAGCCAGGTCAGAGCTAGGATGCCTTCAAAATTCAATTCCATCAGTGTAAGGAGAAACATCACTGCTAAGCAGCAGGTTAAATAATAGTTTGTGGGAAGTTATAGACACTTTCCCAAACAAATTCACTTTCCTCTTGAAACTCCTAGGACCTGAACACACAAATCACTCCTTTTTCTCAGGCTATTCATCATTTTTAGAGGCTATAAATTATACACACCAAGCACCAATTTTATACACCAACAACCATAACAATGCAGTTGCAAAACAGAACACTCTGAAGGGTACGTTCCCCTTTCAAAAAGGAAGAGAAAGAATAATAATGCTATGCCTAGGACTGCAGTAACACTTTCCAAAGATCTGAAACTGGTTATAAGGGGGCCATTAACCTCATTAAACACCTGTGAGACAGGAATCTAGCCATTATCTTCACTGCTTTTCATGAAGGATGGTGGTGGCGGGAGATTATCTTAAGTTTGCATACCTTAAGGGGAAGTTTTGCTAAAGTTTTCTGCTCTTGCTATGACTGGTTCAACTCCGACAGTTTTAAGCAAATTCTGGAGCAATGTATTGATTGTTCTTAGCCAAGATAGATTACATGATATATAACATGCTGACAGCAATACTGGATAGATCAGGCTCCTAACACCGATCGACTGACTGCTGTTAGTATTGCCATTAAATTGATTCATAGGGTGGAGAGGTTGTCCCACAGAAATCAAAAGTGTATGGGTTCACTGATGGGACTTTGGGGTGTCCCACTGCCTAGAAAAGGGCACATTTGGCTCTTGGGAGAGCTTCTAATGAATAGGAATTGGGAAGTCACCCTCAGCCTCCTGTCAAGGGGGACATCCTGAGTGAAGAGGGGCAACTCACAAACCCAGGGCTGGCCGGATGAAACTCTTGAGACATGATCTGCATCTCAGTTTTCCTTCTGGCTAGCTCTTGGTGATTCCCACTTAGCTGACTTCCGGACCATAGACTGGAGCTAAGTATCTCCTTATAGTCACTGAGCAGCTACTACAACCTGGGATATGTCAGGCCAGATTTAGGCTTTCATGCTTGGTGTCTATCTGGAAAGGCCTACACTAAGTTTAGCAGCCTGAGTTTTCACTATATTCAGCGGTGATTCAGTCAGTGGCATATGGAGCACTGTTCAACCCACCCTTGAGATGATACTGCCATTTCCTTAGCTGTAGCTCACCACCAATGGTATTAACTAGTTCAAAGAACAGCTCTTAACACTTCACTGTCTGTACTGTACTGACTGCAGCAGACATGCAGACTCACAGCACACGTGGAAACATTTACATCTAGGGGTCTGAATCTAGAGTTGAATCCTACCCTGGATTGCACTCCCCCTTGTCAGGCACTGCGATGCCAAAGTTAGCTGTCTGTGTCCTGTCCTGTGTGCTGGTAGTCTGTGTGGCTTTTTGCCTCCTGGTTTTGCTTTATTAACAGCACTTTTTACAAAGTTTCCTGGTCAAGTAGACCTAGGAAGGTCCAGCTCCTTACTCGAGGTCACCAGCACAGAAACAGAATCTGAATCTCCTGCATCCTCTGCCCCCAAATCACAGGCAAAGCTCCTTCTCCTGATGAAGATGTGTTTTCCATCAGTTAGCTTATTTTCCAGCAAAAGTCTCCTCTGAAATGTCTCTCTGGCTGTCTCCAGAGGCTGGTCTTCTCCATTTGAAAACCACTCAGCTCAACTCTGACACTACCACTGGCTCAGGGAGGTCATACCATACAGCAGTATGCTTATCTTTCAACTTTGATGCTTTCTCTCTTTTTAGTACTACATATAAAAGTTTACAAAACCTTAGGAGATTACAGATATGCCATATTCCCCTAGAAATACGTAAACTGAGATACTTGGACTTTAAGTAATATCTAGGTTCAGGCAGCACTCTGAAGGAAATTTCCAATTTTTGTTTTGCTTCATAACCATTATGAAGGTCAGTCTTTGTTCACCTTCGTTAAAAACTAAATTTCCTGATAAATGTCAAAATTGCAGTGTAGGCAAAATGTCTGTTTCTCTAATTGTTTCAGCAGTTTGGAGCTCAAGAGATGCATCCTATGCAGTGAGGATATAAGGGAGTTTGAGTGGTGTTGAGGGAGGTGAGACACTGGCTCCCCAAACTCCAGCATAGTCATGGGAAAAGCTGTACATGCTGAGTCAGAGCATCCCTGAAGCGCTAAACAGGCAAGTGAGACAAAAGATGAGGAAGGAAACGTCCACAGAGGCACTTGGCCAAAGTTATAGGATAGGTCATGAGGAGAATGAAACGTTGATCACAAGTCTCTCAGCTTGTACTAAGTGTTCTTGCCACAAGGTGAAATATGAAAAGGACTTGTTCATCTGGCCTTTCCATTTCAGCACTTATCACTAGATCTGATTCTCCTACCCTTTGTGCAGACTAATTGTACAGTTTTAAAGTTCCTGAGGTTTTTTCTGAACTTTCAGAAGTCAGAATGAGATGCAAAAGAAAACAAACCAGTAGAAGGAAATTTCATTTCATTTCCCTTACTGCAGGAAACATATGTGTCACCTGCTGATTTCCCACAAGGAAGGCTACATCATAGTTTTGCACTGTGCTCTGAAACAAAAATATACCTGAAGCCTACACATGCTGCTTTTCTCCCTCCCACCCCCCAAACGCATGTAAAACCCTAAAGCATGTAGTCTTTGCTCTTTGTAAATATGCTTACCTGGGATATGAATTCAAATCTGAGCTGTGCTTTGCTTGATCTGGAACTCACTTTGCCAAGAGGATGCAAACAAGAACATATAAGTGCTGACAGTTCTCCAATGCCATTTCCACAAATCTTCCTCCAGGGACAGATAAATAATGAAACAACTCGATGGGAAATAACACTAAAGCATCTCAGCCCACAGAACCACAGGATATGCACCAGACACACATGGATGAATGCAGAAACGCTGAGAACATTTAGTAACACAGATAGGACTTTGGGAATCCTCATGCTTGTCTAGGCTAACTGAAGCGTAAATCTGGAGTAAATGGAGCAACAGTGATGCAAACTGTCATAACAGATTGAGAACCAGACTCAGAGCTCCTACCATCTACCTACATGAATGGAAAAATCTTCATCATCTCTGTACCAAGTCATATTTCTTGATATTTCTCTTTCAAATGCCTACTCTGCCTGTTTTAGTGGTGCTTAAATGCAAAATATTCATCTTACACTTTCCAAGGCTGACTCCCATTCTGCTAATTCAGTTATGCAAGACTTGATCCCAAATGAATCCTCTTTCTCAGTTTTTTTTTTTTTATTTTTAACTGCTTTGCTGATATTTGTAGGCAGTCTTTATGTCCGAGGCTGTCACTGAACTGAGTTTGATCCGGCCAATTTTCACTCCCAAGACTGTGCTGCTGAATTAGAGTGGTAGAGTGTGCTCTCAGCTAAGTGCATTAAGTAAAACAGGATAACAGCATGCAGCATTTTAAACTTGTAGCCTACAATTTCCCCTCCTGCCCAGAACTTATCAGGGAGATCTATTAACATCCTGAAAGTGCAGAATTTTTGATTCAGTTACCGTTTCCTCTCCTATTCATTCCTGACGTGCTATTAACCATTTCAGCCACTGCTGAGCATTAAGCTAATGTTTTCAGAGAATTACCTAAAATTATTTGAAGACTGCCTCCCTGATTGTTAAGTATTTCCTTAAAGATCTTTATAATTACTATAATATTTTTTTTTCAGTATTTATTAGGTAGCTTGGACCCCTCTAATTATAGGGGGACCATATACTGCCACAGACCCAGATATGATCTCTGGGAATTCCCAGGAGTCTCCAAGACTGTGTCTCCAGGACTGATGATTAAATGCCGGTTATTGACAGGATTGACTTCAGTTTTCTCTAAGCAAAAGACAACTGGAGGACCTACAGTCTTACGCCACAGTTATTAATCCACATGTCATCTTCTTCTCCCCATTCAAAGGTTGTCTGTTGACTCCACTCTTCTCAGCCAGGGAGATGCCTTTGATTTGAGACAATGTTGTCAGTGGCCTAATTTTTTGTCACTGGCCTTAGATATAAGATGTCTCTTTCGGCTATCCAGTACCACTTTTTTGCTGCTAGAACAGCCATGGAGCAAAACGTAGGTTTCTTTCTAATATGAAACCTGTTGTTCTTTGGGAGATTTTCTGATTTTTATGCAAGACTGCAGTGGCCCACTTGGATCCACCTTTAACAACAAGAGACAGGAGAGGGTCTTAAACCTCTTAAAACCAACTTAAAAGGGAAATGCTTTTCATATAGCAGCTCTTCAGTTTTCAAACGGCTCTTGCTCATTGCGCTTTGATCCTGTTGATGCTGAATGCTCTCTTGCTATACCTCAGTGTGATATAATGGAAGGAACGCCATGTGGTAGTCTGCAGAAAAGTCGATTAAACTAGCAGACATAAAACTGCAAACAGCTTTTACGCGTCACTAATGGACTGGGACCGCTTGGCTTTTATGATAGCTCAGAAAACCTTACACACCTGAGGTGCTGTAAAAATGAGTAACAGTTAAAAACAGGAAGAAATGTAAAGGACGAGGTGCAAAGCTGGATGGCTTTTGGCATTAGCTGTTCAACAATGTCAGACCATGGTCTGTTTACAGGTACAAACAAAATGAGCTCTCCTCCTCATGGGAGAACTGCCTTTATCCCAAACGTACCCTGGAAACTTGGTGATCAAAAATTTTACTGTTAACAGAGTCCCTTTCCATCTGTTAAAAAGAAGGAATGGCTTTGGTCAACAGGGACATTTAAACTGTAGGTTCAATGTTTGGCTAACTAAGGATGTGATTTGGCACTTTCCTCCCAGTTAGCAGAAATACTGGTCATTAAATATTTCCCCACATTGTGTTTATCTCTTGCTAGGGTTGTCTGCCTTTTGCTTTCAAAGGAATTAGACCCTCAAGGCTTTTTGTCTCCTCACCGCGTTGCCACATGTAAGTTCTGAGTGGTGCTGTTTTCCTTTTTAGGGCCCAGGACTTGGAAGGACAAAAGGTCTGCAAAATCCTTTTGTCCTATACTCAACTGCCAGACACATGGACTAATTCTCCAAGATGAGCTTAACAAAGCGGTATCAGAGAAATGACAAATTTCTATAAATAATGCTGAATACTGCAAATGATATGCCTGAAAAATCACTTGATCATTAAACAATAGAAGATGCCTCCTGTAAAATAAATAAACCATGAAAGGAGAAGGCAAATCTTCAATTTAAGATTAATATGGTCTGAACAGTCCAGGAAGATGTTGGCCAAGTGCGAAGATACTCTGTGTGTCATACACTTTCGAAAGATCCTGCCCCCGAAGCAAAACTGAAGTCAGTCTGACACCTGATTCATACCAACAGGCAAGACAGAGAAATCTCCAGCACTGGCTCAACTAGGCAGCAGACAGCAGGGTTCTTTATGGCAAAATCTTTTGACCATCATAAATTTTCATGCTCTGTACCTGGATACCATGGTGAATGGTGATAGATTAGATCCATTTTTCATTCTTCTCTGAGTCACTGCGTTAAAGGAACGTGACACTTAGCAATCTAGTAATGAAAAAATAAAAACTCTGTAGTGTCTTATTAGTATTCCAGCACATAGTTGGAGGAAAAAAGTTAACTTGCAGATAGGATAGCTCAATTAAGTGGAAAACACACGTCCTAAAGAAAACCCAACCCTAACTGCATAGCTTTGACCTAAAATGAATCAGGTTTGATCTTAACTGTCTGGGCACCAAAATATATATTCTATTATTTTTTATCTTGCTGTGGTAATTAATGTAAGAAATGTTTCATGCCAAGTTAGCTTTGCCTGTAGTGTCCTCAGATTAAAGGAAAATGGAAATAGCATCTCTGTCAGAGTGGTTGCACAGTGTTCTCATCCCCTGAAGGAAACCCAAGCTCTGCTGACTTAGAAGACTTCAGCTTTTGATCATGAGTTATTGGATATCGACCCGTCATTCAGTCAGGGTTGCAGACTGACTGTCCTGAACTGAAAGGGTTGGAATCAGATCACATCCAGGGGGAACAGCTCTCCCAGCAAAACTTCCCTCCCATCTAAATCAAGCCTACAAATAGCAACTCACGTTTGTCAGACATTCATCAAATGTGACATGCTTCATGGAGCCAGGCCACAAAAACACAGGAACCTGTCATAATAACCTCACGCAAGACAGTAGACAATCCTGATGCTGTATGACATGCCGGGTAGCAGATATCGCACTTCCCGAACAGGTGAATGTAAAACTTGATCTCATAGAAAGAGAAATTGTCACTCATAAATTGAAAAAAAAAAAAAAGACATCTATTTGATCCAATTAAAATGTACATTGATTACTGTCAGGCTGTGGAAATGCTGACACGCAGGGATTGATCCTGCTTGGGGATGTTGTATAAAGCAGCAAGCCCCAAAACTGGAAACTATCTGTCTTTCCAAACCCACAAGGAGTGGCTGCTAAATCCAGGCAAAAAAAGTTCTCTGGAGTTACGTATCTCAGCCTATCACTTGAAAGCACTACTGGTTTGGGCAACGATAATCACTGTTTTTGTTATTTTTCAGTACAGCGTGCTACCATTTAGACATTTTGGTATCAGCAGAATTCACTGATCCTCCTGCAGTGAAGATCAGTCTTCAAGAATTTGGGCTATATAAGAAGATACTTGGTAAAAACACAGCAGACGACATGATGAGCAGGAGTAGTCAGTGTCTATCCAAGTCCAGCTTGCTTCAACAGTACAGGAGAACTGCATCAACAGGTAACACAAGGGTTTGAGATGTGCCTGAAATCAACAGTGGAAGAAAAATACAATAAGACAGAACCTTTTAAAAAAAAAAAAAAAAAGAGAGATTTTTTAATAAAACTGCCTCCTTTTCAAAACTAGGGAATGGCTTTGGAGAAAACTATTTTCCCCCATAATGATTTGTCTCTCCTCAAAATTTTCCCTTTTTTAAGTTGGCATTTTCTTCCTTCATTATTTTTTATATCCCTCTCTTTCTATCTGCCGCATTTTTCCATAGGAGAAATAAGAAAAAAAAATTAAGAAAATGAAATTACAGCTGAACACTTTTAATAAAAATTCCATGACAAAAATTTCAAATAAACAAAAAATATTCTGATTTGGAAAGTCATAAATTTTAATAAAAATAATTTGTTTTGGTTATTAGCAGATTTACTAGAAAACTTTCATACTCATTGACAAGTTCATTTATTTTCTTGTCCTAAAAGAAAAGAAAGATGAATGGTTTTGGTTGTTTGTTGGCTGTTTTTTAGAGCTTGTTTTCCCATATGCCCATGTGCCAATTTGACTATGTGTTGGGAGGAAAAAGATAAATAAGGATCTAAGTATAGATAAGTCCATAGTACATGTACTGTTGAAGTGAAAAGATGAGGGCTCCCAGTGAGTGGTTCAGGTGCCCGGTTGAATCTGGTAGTGTCACATATGTGGATGTTTCAGTGCCAAAGACAGTATAAAATGATATCTACATTTAGGTACCTGAATGGCCCCGTTGGATATTACTCAGATTGTATCCCCTTTGGTGTAAATTGATTTTCCTTGTACCAGTTCGTTCACCTTCAAAAAAAGAATACTAATGTCTTGTGCATCACTTGGAAAATTCTATTTAATCCATTGACAAAATTATAGACACAAAATATTAAAATACATTGACCTATCTGTCTAAGGAATTGATAAATTTTTGATCAGTAGATGAAGTGATGTTATATACCAGGAAAATATTCCAATTGACTGGCCAGAAGGAAAGTAAAACTCAGCCTTCCCCTAGAAGAGATCATGGCTGCTCAACTGTGTCTTATGTCCTTTAGCACAATAGAGGATAGGTAATAGCTTATAGCTGATTTTCAGGTAAAACAATAGATGTCAGTAGTTCGCTGATAGAAATTTTTGCCCTTTTGATGGTCAAGTTCTAAATTACTATTACCGACATTTCATTGACCGCCTATGACAGCACTGTATGGTTAGAGATGGGTAACGGTGCCCACCCAGCATTCTGTGAGCCAGAGCTTACAAACTTCCCAAAACTGCAAGTCACCTTGGAAAAAACTCCACACAGAACTTCACACAGGCACATCTTTCTTCTTAACACAAAACATAAGAGATCTTCTATACCGTGACAAAAATTGAGCAGCCCTCCCCCTTCCATCCCCGATTATTGACAATTTGCAGTTGGAATGAGGTGCTTTATGATTAATGCCCTGTAAGGAGGATGCTGTAAACAAAACATTATTTTGTATTGCAAATAAATGGGATTGCTAAGTACTGTGTAAATCCCCCCAGGTACCAATGGTCTGTAGCTCTGACAAAAATGCATTTGCAGAGCACTTAGTGTCAAGAAATCCCATCTCTTGGTGCCAAAGGGTTAAGAGTCTCTCCAAATCAGAGGATAAACTCATTAAAATGGGCCATTACTGGAGGAAGAAGCAGCCCCAAGACTCCTTTCCCATTTCTTTGCTGGGTTAGCAGGACAAACCAAAGAGCATAATACAGCTTTGAGTGTACATAAAACAATAGTAAGCTCCATAAGGAGTGAGGATTCCAAAGTAAATAGAATACTGAAAGTCAGGAGAGGCAAAAGTTAACTTAATATAAAATACTTGACCCTCAGGTAAGGCATTAAGATGCTGTTTTGGCAGCCAGAACTGATAGCAGACTTGCTGAAAGGGTATTGGCTTCAGAAAGAAGACAAATACAATCCTAATCCCTTTTTCCTGCCACACACTGGAGATGAGTGAAACCCAAGGGGGAAATTCTTATTACAGCAAATAGGTGAAAGTCCAGAGGAAAAATTAAGTCAACTTGACAATTTACAAATTTCCTTTCAAGCATGAAAGGTGGATGAAAACAGAAGGTTATTTTTAAATCCAAACCACAGTATTTTGTATCTGTTAATATCACTGCCAAAGAATAAGGGACACAGGAAAAAGTTCATAATGAACCCAAGCTTCATCTCACTGGAACGAAGCCAGGACAAAATAACTTCTGTCAGACAAGCAATATTAGAAAATCTAATACAAGGAAGAGACATTTTTCCTTCTTCCCATCAGGGGCAGTGAGACCTGGTGGTTTATCCACAGCTTTCTGGGTGAAGAAGCAAACCAAGGTAAAATCTGCTTACCCCTGACTTTTCTGGGGTAAGGAATATACAACCCAATGTTCCTCGGAAAAAATGTATTCCTTTGCTGTTTTCTTCATGTTCCTCCTGATTTATTCCTCTGCAGACAGAAGAGGATTAGGAATAATCAAAGTTTGCCATCAGCATACCCGTACTATTCCACAAATGAAAGATCTTGAGCTTTGTAGAAAATACCCATACTGTTACATGGGCATCTGCTTAACTCTTATGGATCCTTAACACATGTTTGAAAATGCTCAGGCATACCAGGATCTAGCAGTATTAAATCTGGCTTTTGTAAGTGGAAAAATTGCAATCCATGCCATGTTAGAGTCAAGTGATTGTACGGATTGAATTATATCCTACCCACAACACAGAGCCAGATACTCTCTGATCCTGAATCTTGGGCTCAAGTGCTCTCATCTCCTTGGTGATGTCCCACGAGCCGCATTTCCACTGTTCATTTTGGGGGTGGAAAATACCCCCCCTTTCCAAATGCATTGTGGTTTGGGTTCACATCAACACAAGCATGATAGTGTCAGTGAAGGTTATACCTGGAGCCAAAATAACTGGTTTGAGGATGAAACATGTACTGCTGAAATCACATCCTTTCTTGATTTTCCAGCAAGCAGTTGCTTGACGTTTTTTCCCTCATTGTAGAGCGAGGTGCCTCTTCCCGTTGAGGGAGGAAATCAAAGCAGACCACCCTGCTCAAGGAGCAGCATGAGCTCTAGGCACATATGGCTGCCATAAAAGCATGCCCTACAATGAGAAAAGATATGATGCTGAGGAGCAGGGAGATGCCAGAGGAAAAGAAAGGAAGAAGGAGTTTTGCTCTTCCTTTGTAGACCCCAGGGGAGCCGAAGTGTGGTGGCAGATAAGATGAGAGAATTGGTTTGGAAATCTGCTTTGCTGCTTCTTGCAGAGGTCACCCACGTGGAGAAACATGTCCATTTCTAGGGGCAGTCTGTGAACTTAAGGCAGAAGCTGTGGAGACTTTCGCAGAGATAATTGCCTGGAGGAGAGAACATCAATTAAAATTCTGAAATGGAAACCATGACAGACACTCATAAAAACACAACGTTTAAATGTCTCTGTCAGCAGATATGCTGGATTATCATTCGCTACCTCAGATAGCAAAGGGATGACCAGCCAATAAATAGACAAAAATATCATGCCCAACCACAAGAAAATGTTACTGGAACTTTCCACACCAAGAGAGGAGTCCATCTGGTGGTATATTTTTATGATTTTCCTTAATAAGACTTACAGTTGACTTATAGCTGAATATGATATATGTGTACCTTAGGTAGCATGATGGGGTCTAGCGTTACATAGATAAAGTTAATTACATAATTGCTACCATGAATTGCTCTGTAATCTTATTAATACACAGAAAATGTTTGCAGGATTGTGGCCTAACCTGCTACCTTGTGCAAACTTTCCCCAAATCCTAAATTATTCTTTTTGAAAAACTGCTCGTCTTTGACAGCACCTAATTAGAGAATTGCCTGGTGGAGAGGTCTATATGATTATCTATATGAGTATATAAATATTCATATAAATAAACATATAAATATCTACAGATGAATATATAAATATCTTTACATAGAGAGATTTGAATAAACATTAAAATACATCTTGGTTTCAGCAATGTCAACAAAATTGTAACTAGGATGCAGAACAAAATTCCAGTTAGTTTGGTTTTTAAGATTTGTCGGCACAAATTCATCCTCCCTAATTTTATATATTTAGTTAATAGCTGTAAGTTAGGACTTGGTCACCCTTGAATTTCTCTATAGTTTAAAGAGAGAAAGAGAGGAAGATACTCTTTGAGAAGGTGACTGATCTTTTTTGGGTTGAATCACCCTCTCTGGGTGCCTATCTTTTCTCCTGCCTAAGCAGCCAATGTAGGATTACTTCTTATTTAGCACGCTGGCTAAAAAGGTAGAAGATGAATTTGTTCCCTAGTTCCAAATTCCTTGATCAGCCAAATAAAACAATGCCTCTCCTGATCTGGTGCAGATCAGGAGAAAGGTGTTTAAACCCAGTGAATTTTGTCTGATTTGCACAGTGACTGACCTTATCTTGAGACACGCATCTGACGCTGCTGACATCAGTTCTAGAGGTGCCACCTACCATGACTAGCCTCAGACATTAATGTTATAACTCTCTGACACCTGAAGTTCCATAGAATCATAGAATAGTTTGGGTTGGAAGGGACATTTAAAGGTCCAATTTGCTTGCAATGAGCAGGGTCATTTTCAACTAGTTGCTCAGAGCCCTGTCCAACCTGACCTTGAAAGTTTCCAGGGGTGGGGCATCCACCACCTCTCTGGGCAACCTGGGCCAGTGTTTCACCACCCTCAGTGCAAAAAAACTTTTCCTGTTTTATAGTCTAAATCAAATCCCTTTTAGTTTAAAACCATTACTCATTGTTCTATCCCTACAGACCCTATCAAAAAGTCTGTCCCCATCTTTCTTATAAGCCTCCTTCAGGTACTGAAAGGCTGCACTCAGGTCTCCCTGGAGCCTTCTCCTCTCCAGGATGAATAGCCCAAACTCTCTCAGCCTGTCCTCACAGCAGAGGCACTCCAGCCTTCTGATCATTTTTGTGGCCTTCTCTGGACCTGCTTCAACAGGTCCATGTCTTTCCTGAATCGAGGGCTCCAGAGCTGGATGCAGTACTCCAGGTGGGGAGAGATTATAGGAGATGCTCCTCTCCCTCCTCTTTTCATTATATGCAATTTTCCACTCACCTGAGTGAATCTCAGAATTCCTTGCAAAATCATCTCTTAAAATTCAAGCACAGCCAGGATGAAACAGCCAGGATGATGTGTTTTTATCAATTGCTAACAACACTTTACAGTTCAGGACAGAAAATGATTTAAGTCTGAGCTAGACACCTAGGCTCCATCACAGATAATAGAAAGAGGTAAACATCTTCAGAGGGCAATTAATCCGCAGACTCAGTCTTGCTTTTGGTAAAGTGAAAGTCATTTTGGGGTGGATATGAAATGTAGGACTGTCTTGCAACAGTGATAAATATAAGGAGAGGTGTCATGAGACACGAAGAGTGAAGATAACAGTACAGCTGCTAAACATCTGAGCTAAGAGTGTACAGGCTGGAATTCATCTCATCTAACTTCATCCACTTGAAAGATCACCATCAGATTCAAGTTAATTATCTAGGCTCCTTTCTAGTTGATGGGAAGAGATGGAAAGACCTTAGGGTCTGTCTACCTGGTACTCACTACTGGCAGGCTGAAACGCCTATGGCATGTGCCAGTGTGTGCCATCAACTTTAGTAAAAACCTTGATAATTAATTAGTAGATGCCTTACTTTTAGTCAGCTTAAGTGAGATGAGATGAATTCCATACCAGATATTTCCTATGAAGTCATATTTGCTTAATTTAACTATTGAGTAGGGAATTCGTCACAGTACTTCAAAAATTCTTCTACTTTATAAGCTCAGGGAACATAAGGCCTGGAAAAAGAGTAGTAGCTCACCTGGTCTAACCACCTGGATTATCATCAGCTATTTGCTGCCACACAATTACGACTGTACTAAACCCAGACACTTGGTTTTGCTTAAACATACTCTTTACTTGCCTATATTTACTTTTCAGTCTTGAACTGAAGACATCAAAAGCAAGAGAATTCCCCTCATCTCTGTATTTTGTTCTGAGATTTAATGCCCTTCTCCTCTATAAATGTGCACCTTCTTCCCCATTTGAATTTGCCTGGCTTCAGCCACTGTCTCTTGTTAAGACTTTATCTTCAAGATTCAAGATCTTTTTACAAGCCAGCATATTTCCCTTAGGAGGCAACTTGCACGTGGTCACAAAGGAAATATATAACAGAGCAAGGAACCAAACCTTAGACTCCAAAATCTCAGGATAATGCCCAGATCATCAGCTCATCTGTGCTGTTGACAGCACTTTGGAGAATGGGGATGAATAACGCTTATTAATGCAGCGTGTAGAAAGGGGTTTACAGGTGAGACTGTGACAAAGGACAGTGTTACTTCTGCCGCTTCCAGTCACACACCGACCGCTGAGTTGCTGCTGGGGGACAACAGAAGAGACCTGGTTATAAAGGACAGAAATTGCTCAGGAATTCAGCTCTATATGGCTCTGGCCTCTCACGAGGCAGACTGTTTCCCAAATATCTGCTTCAACCTCATGTAATAGCAAATGTCTGTCTTGATTGTCCTCTGACTTTCATTGACCAGACGATGCTATCTGCAGCACTGCAAGACCCGGGTGCCCACAAACGTCGCATCCCTCCTCCTCCTCCTCCTCCTCCAGCTTCCGTGGCTGGCACCCATGGGTTATTACAGCAAAGACCCATGAAAGGGCATGCAACTTCTAAGGAAAGTGGCGTATTTCATGTATGAGAAAGCACCTTCCCCCTCCCTGGGACTTCACCTTGCTGTTGTGAACTGAAGCTGTGCTCTCTGTCTGCTGCAGCCCCACATAAAAAGAAAATTGTTTCTCATAAATTACTTCGGAAATGCACATTGCATGTTAATTGTAAAATAAACAGTTTAAATTCATTTCATTGAGCACAACATCAGAAAGAAAATGAGCCAACTGCAGTAGATTATTTTTGTTGGATAGGTTTCAATCATCTTTACTGATGCCCTTCATTCTTCTCCTGATTACCATCACTAAAAACCCCCATAGCAAATTTCATCTGAGTATCTAAAAATAGAGATATTTATAACTTGGCTGTTTTTGTCTCACATCTCTCCTCCCCCTTTCCTCCTTGCATTTCTGATCAGACTTATTTCAGACCCTGGTGAAATATGTAAAGCGCCCACGCATGGACTGTGTACGGGGGAGATTCTGGGGAGCTCCACCACCACCTTCTCTATCTGCACCGTAGCTGGCCAAAGGAGCAGCCTCAGTGCATTCCCAGTCACTCTACCAGGGGTTGTCATCCCATGAGACTTGCTCTCTCAGCCGTTCATGCGAGCATTCCCTATTACTAGTCAGATCCAGCCAAGCTAGCAAAGACTTCCTAATTAAGCTAAGGTTAAGCTAACCTAGTTCATTGTCACTACAGAGACAGAAAAGCAAATGACACAAACAGTCCATGGGGCAGGCCAGCAAGAGCAGGAGAGAATAGATGGGGTTGGACAGGGAACAGGAACTTCTTCAGCTACTTGCACCATAGCCACGGACATGTGTGATCAAGGCCTTAGTGCACGTCCTCATTTGGAATAAAAGTGGCACAGCTCTATCGACTTCACACTGACAAGGAGCTGGCTGACAAGGTGGATGCAAAAATAGCAAGTTTTGCAAGTCTCAGAGCTGGGTGAATGTCACCCTTCTAAGTTTCTCTTTGATTTTTTGGTTGACATCCCAAAAATTAAGCAATTCATACTGAAGCCAGAAGTCTACATGTTGAGCCTACATGATCACTTTGTAGGTTGTAAGTCATACCTTAAGGCACAAGATAACTTGAAACTTAGCCCAGGCTTGTTTAAAATTCAGCTCAGGTTCATAAAACTACAAACCTCAGCGAACCCTGTGAACTTGGCTGAATTTTAGGGTTTGAACAGTCCAGGTCTAAACACATTTAAAATATTATTATTTTTTTTTCCAAAAGGAGCCTGGGCAACAATTGAAAGCCTTGGGAAAAGTTCCTCTGCATAGGAAAATAGCTAATGCATCAAGTTATGGTTTCTTAATGGCATTCAATTAACACATCACCGTTGTTAGTTGATTAAAAATTAACTGTGAATACACATTTAACATTTAGTACTTACAAATGTTCCTTGATTTATTAAAATTGTCAGGAGTTAAGGAGTCTTGGGATAAGCAAGGAATATTTTCTTTGCCTATTTTGGTAACTCCGTAATGAAGCAAGCAGCTTTTAATAGAGAGTTCAGACTTGCTGAAAACTTTTCTGTAAAGCACATTATAAATCATCCTTCACATCTTAAATACTCGCTTTGCTCAATTCATGTTGTTTGTGAAAGCGCGTATCGGTTACCAGCAGTTGTGCTGGAAGAAACCCCCTTTTTCAGGATTGCAAAAGTACGGAGTGTTGTTCAGAAGATTCCTTCAGGAGATGCAGCTGTTTCCACTCACATCTGTGTTTGCTAATGGGGAATCTTCTCCACACTGACTTTTTGGGTTGCAATACACAAACAAATGCCACCACGCGTCCTTTCGCAGCACAGCATCCTGGTGCATCAACAGGGCAAGAGGTGACACCACCAGCATGGGGC
>KZ505873.1:191607-206901 GCA_002844005.1 Limosa lapponica baueri | reverse complement strand
TTTGTAGTGTTATAACTCAGTATCTTTTGGGAGTCAAACTCCATGCTATGCATTTTGCTTGCTTAGGGAGACCTCATTCCTGACTAAGTTTTTCTATAAATCAAAATTTTAAAAACTTCTGGGGTCCTAGTCAGCTTTGACTGACCCCCTCAACTAATTTTCATCTTCTTCTTCCGTGAGGATTTGCTGATGTACCTACTGCAGTTAGTCCAGGCATTGAAATATGAAAACTTCGATGACATAAAGAATGGACTGGAACCTATCAAGAGGGACAGTCAAGGTTCAATGTCAGAAAGCGTGACAACATCTGGAACTAATGGTGCAGAAATAGACAGGTAAGAAGCTTAGATTTCCAGTAGAAAAGCAGAAACATGTAACATCGTAGGCCCTTAAGTTCTTTCTCCTGTTTGGGGACCAACCATTGCATGTTAAAAATCCTGTTTTATAATCTGAAGTGATGATGTAAAAATAAAATCCCTGTGCTTTCATGGACTTTGTTTACTATAAACAAATAGTTTACAGAGCAAACATTCTTAATTTTGAAGTTGTGGCCTTGACTTTACTGTGTGAAAGGAAGACAACTTCTGGAGAGCAAAAGAAACAGTGGCATTGCTTCCTTCTGTCCTTGCAAAATTTAGGATGTCTTCAATGAAGTTGAAGAAGGTGTAGGGAGAGTCTTGTGAATGTAAAGGGTCTGGGGAAGCACACTTTTTTCTTTTTTATTCTTGTAGAAATCCAAACGGAAGGCTTAAAAATCTAATTAATATGGTATTAAGCAAGGTGCGAGCAAACTTGCTTAACCCAAGTCTCCTATGAATATTTAATACAAATTTCCAGGATTTTCAGTCTTAAGGTTCAATGTCACTAGGGTATACTTTTCATATTACAAGTATACTGCTTTTCATTGATCTTTCTGCTAAGCTGTAGAGTGGGTGTCCTGGAATGTGTGGTATATTATGAGGCTGCAATAACACTTAGGCATTAGTAGAGCTGTTTGATTACTTCCTTTCAGGTGAATTTACTGTCTGATAATTTTGTCTTGGAAGCATTGGGTTTGTCTACTCTGTCATGTGTAATTGCATTCCAGAGATGAGTGCTTGCAGGTGTTGTGTATTAGCAATTCCATTTTAAGAACATTTGAAAAAAGCTTATCCTGAAAATGCGGATTTGCTACTTCCTATCTATGACTGCTTATTTTTTATGGAAGATGAAACAAAATGCTAAGTTTGATATAAGTGAATGTCCTTCACAGCCACGAACTGTGTAGCTACCCAGGCACAGATTTGTGCCGGTTTCAAGAACTGCAGCTGCTGAAGGTGCTGTTCATGCAATTTGTTCTGAATCAGGGATAAGATACTGTCTCCTAAGATACTTCTTGTACAGTTTTCTGAATGTATTATGTTGTGGGGTGGAATCAGTTGTTATTTCCATGCATGCTCTCTGCCCCCCAACAAGAAGTTTGAGTCATACCAATTACGTGCTTTCCTTTATGTAGTTCCCAGATCATGAGTCCTCTTCCACCTGTTTCCTCACCACCTCTCACTTCTAAGACAAAGGAGCTTGCAGACAATGAAAACCTTGACGTAAGCCAAATACTTTACCTTGCATTTTTGATACCTGAGGCTTTTTATTGACTCATTAATGTTTTTAATTTTTGTTTGTGAATATTTGAATCCCTCTACTGTATCTTGCTGAACACTTCAAGGAATATAAATGTAGACTAAATGTTAGAAAAATAGCAATAGCTTAACTGATTTATTTATTTTTTTTACAGGCCATCTATTTATGTACATGGTCACACTATCCAAATTGGGGGAGTGGGCATTGAATTCTTCATAAAATTACTCTCCTTTAAAGGAGAAAATTTCTGTGAAGGCTATCACATGCTGATTAGATACTGACCATTGCATGTGTTAGAAGTGTTTTAAAGCAGACTTTTTTAGTGGAAAACAGTTATCCAAATATTTTAATCTCTGCAGTCTGTTCTTCTTGTAGCCATATTCTTTGGTGTGGGTGCCATCTTCTTGGGCCTAAGTGAGGAACTACTGATTTACATCTGCCAAAAATTATACTCAATGTATACCACAAATACAAGACTAATAAAAGTGGGACTGAACGGAAGGAAAGATACAGTGAAAAAATAGTTTGACGGAATCTGGTTTTAATCTGATTTGCAGTTAATTGGTCTTTGAACCAAAGTTCCATTCCCTGTTGCAAATCTTCCTTCCTGGGTCTTAGTACTGTGTAGAAAATAAGCCTCAAATTGAGCATATCAGTAAAGATATACAGATTTCTTGTTAGTTGGAATATTAAACCTTGAAAAAGCAACTAAAATACTGACTATCCCCTACAGATTTGTCCTTTATGTTAAAATGTGTAATGTCTTAATGAGTTTCAAATCTGGATGCAGAACAGGGTAGTAAATCCCTTTTGAGGTTGAAACTTACAGAAGGGATAATTGCATAGAAGGAAAGTATAAGGCATTGTAAATAGTAACTTTACATTAAAGATTTGTTGTTGGAGAACATAATATATTTCTGACATGTTGGTAAACACATTACTGTAGTAGCAAACCTGTTTTTACTTGTAGTGTTGTTGCTGGGTTTGCTTGGAGTAATGTTAAAATTAATTATTAGATACTAGTTTGTATTGGATTCAGATTTAGAAGGGAATATTTATCTCTCAAAACTCCCTATAATTATTTGGTTTTTTTTTTCCTTAACTTCATCTCTCTCCCAAGCGCTAAGACTTCTTAATAACTTAATTTTCCTTTTCTTAAATCCCTTGCAGCAAGACCTTTGCACTTTCTTGATATCACGAGCATGCAAAAATTCCACGTTGGCAAACTACTTATACTGGTATGTTAGAAACTATTTATTCATACTGTATCAACACCTAATTGAAATCAAAGCTATAATGCCCAGAAGGCTGCACAGCAAAAGATGGACCTGTCTTGAGAACTTGAGAATCTAAATTTCTGTCAGAATGAAGTAATAGATTTAAAACAATACGCATTTGAGCAGAATAATTAGTAAAAGGAGGGTGCTGGTTTTTAAAATGCAAAAATGTACTTTATTGTGAGACGAAGGTGATTTGTAGGGCATTAAGCACAGTGTTAAAAAGAAAAATGAAAAAGAAAAAAAAAAAGCCTAACGAGTTTATAGGTTGTCATTCAGTTTGTTTACGATGGCGAGAAGGAGATGAAGTTCATCTGCTGTGCTTTTCTGTTTGGTTTGTGTTTATAGTTTTTGACAGTGTCGTCTAGAATATGAAGATTATGCACTGCATTATTATTCAAGAGTGTACGTTATGAAGGCTCATAAAGCACTAATTTTCTTGTGCTACCAAATTATTTTTTTTTATTCCATTTGTAGTTGTGTTACGAGTGCAAACAAAATGCCATTGCAGATGCACACTTTCTTAAGGGGAACCTTAGTTGTGAAATAGTTCACCTACATAGTGAAGAGGGAAGATTACCCTGCTAAGGATCTTGTCTCACTTCAGTGGTTTAATAAGTTAGACACCTAAAGTAGTCATCTGCAAGTCTTTGGAGTAGGCATTTGCAGATAGAATGAATAAAGATACATTTATATAGAGAGATGAATAAAGCTGTACTCTGTGAAACTGTGTGTATACATATGTGTATTTGTGTATGCATATACACAACACATACAGCTATTCACTTGTATATACACACATATTTCAAAAGAGATAGCTTAGATTCCTTTTATGTTGCTGAACTTAAGTCAAATGATTCTCTTTTTTATCTTTGGTAGATGTATCTAATAATTAAAAATATTAATGCACATTATTGTATGTTAATGTGCTATGAATGTTAACCACAGATAAGCCATGAATTAGGACAAGTGTGATATGGGATGTAAACCTACCAAACTTACAAAATTCTTACAAGAATCCTAACCTAGCCTGGGAGTGATTCCATTTGTAAATGTCTTTTTTTATTATTTCATTGGTTTTTCAGCAGCTTGAATTAAAATGTTTAAGTGCGTGACTTAACTGCGGTTCCGTAGTGTACATACTTCTATTGCAGTGGCCAAAGGTAATGTTTGGCTTCAGAAAAAAGTGCTATTAAATTTAAATGATTAAAACAATTGCAGGCCTGATTGATGTAGGTAGAAGCCAAATGCTTGACCTAATCAAATATTCTTTATTTAAGGTAAATGTTAGTAGGTTAGGTTATTTTTATCACACTGATAGAAGCTGTGCACTTACATTTTAGCAACATCTCAGATATTCAGTCTACAGAAAGTTCAAACATCCAGAACTCTGAAGTTTTTTTTTTTCCTATTACTTCAAAAAAAAAACAACAGGAAAAAAACCCGCAAAACCCCCACCAAACAAAAAAAAAACTAGTCAATTTATTCTTCGTTTTCTTTCCAGACATCTCAATTTCTCAATGATGGAATACAAATGTTGCAGCCACTGTTTGAGCTGACGTAGCCATAAATCCTCTTGGCTGCTGATCAATTGCTCGTTTCAACTATCCAGACACAGCATGCACCTAAAATAATCAATGGAAAAAGTACAATAACCCCTGAAAATCAAACCTCCTGCTCAGTCACTTGTCACTGTAAAGCTGTCCTATCCTTATACTTTAACAGTGGCTACGGAAGTCAGTGCTACTACTTTTTTTCTGTCTAGTCTTCAGATGTATGAGACACCTATCCAAGGATGAAGCATTACTCTTACTCCTTGTTTCAAGATAGCTTTGAGAAACTATGTAGGGCTTTTTAACAAATGCAGATGAATATGGCATGTTCCAATTCGTACAATCGAGTTTCCTTGAAGTTTTAATGCATAGACTTCGTAAATACAGGCTATTTTAGTACACGTATTACTGCAATCTACTTTTGTCATTTTAATGAGGGAAAGTTGTAGAATAATATACTAGCAAAGTCTTAGAAGCAATCTTCAGGTATAGACTTCATTGAGATAATTTTCATGGAATAAATTACATATGCCTTATTTTAGTGTCTATAATATTGTCTATTTATAAATAAGACTAGTCGAATCTGATCAGCTGCAAAAACTCTGCATTTGTCCTGTAATCATTCAGTTGCAAAGAGATTCTGTACAAATGCATAAGGAAGGGCTAATTCTTGCTGTCAGCTTAAAGTCCAAGTGTGTTTGTTGAGTGTGTGGAGACACTTTTGAATTCAAATGTAGTGTTTGAAAATTGACTGACTTGATAATTACTCCCTTTTTTTTTAGTAGGGGCGTTAAATGTTTTTGCTGAGTAATACTGGGAGATACTTTGGTCAACGGAGAGAAGGCTGTCCGTCCATAGCTACTTTGTGCTTGTCAGTGCTGTGCATAGAAACAAGCACAAAAGTTTTCCAAACAACTGTTTAACGTAACAAATTAAATTTTCAGAGTAACTGTTCCAAATGGTACTGTTTAAATGTTGTACTTGAATTGTAATTTTAGAAATGAAAACTTCTTTTGGAATGTAGACTTTCCTGTCTCTTCCACCATTGCTTATGGTACAACAGGAGACATGTAGGGTGAGATTCTTGTTGTTTTTACAAGTATACTTGAATAACAATTTTGCAGCCGCTACATCATGTAGAGGGTAGTAGCACAGTGTAGCTAGTAGCCCGGTAGCCCACTCATTCCACATGTACTTCTTGGTTGCAGTGTTCATATGATTTGCACTTCTGACTTGTCCTGTTTGAGTGGTGCTACTTCACTGTAAGTGAAAGACCTCAAAAACTTTAAAAGACTCCCCTGATCCAAATGGGTATTTGACTATGCAATCTTGAAGAGTTTGCCTGTTGCTGATACTTCATTCGTCTTTATTTTTAGTTCTAGGCCTATAATACGGCGCTGCTGTATTTCCCTCAAAGTGTATAGTACCAGAGTACACATTAACTTGGGTTGTTTTTATGCTGCAGGTATGTGATAGTGGAGTGTGAAGACCAAGACACGCAGCAGAGGGACCCAAAGACTCATGAAATGTATTTAAATGTGATGAGAAGATTTAGTCAGGCTTTGCTGAAGGTAATGCTTCTGTGTAAGGAAATACGTACTGGTTTGGGTTAGTCATCCTTTAAATACACACAGGTGTCTAGCAGGAGGATGGTCTTTCATGTCATATATAATGAAATTTTAAAAAGCTTCCACTTTTGTTTGAATTTTGAGTTTGTGGCAAACCAAAGAAACTACTGTAAAAGAAAAGAACAATGGTTGAGACCTTTTTCCTCTGTTTTATTCCTTGTTCCTGTTAGTAACATGCTGGTTCTAAAATCCTCTGCCTTGTGTAATCAGTCTGTTTTATTTACAATTTCTTTGTTGGAAGCGCTTGTCCTTGCAGTGTGAATTGAGACAAGAGACCTGTCTTTTGAATTCACAAAGTGTTGTTGTGTGTATCAGCAGCAGAGGGTGCTGGTGTATTGGGAAAAAAAAAAAAAAGCAAAACCAAAAAAGCCCTACCTTTTGTGATTCATAAGAATATTCCATGTGCTTATCCTTAGCAGCATATTTTGGCTGTGTGAATAGATTTGTCATGCATGACTATTCATCACTGAAGTTGTTGATGCAAATTGAAGTGCACTGGTAGGTCAGATAATTGATGGCCAGCTGCAGTGGTTCCGATTGTGTTTTACAAAAAATACCTTTTGAGTTGACAGGAAATTGATCGTTATTCACTTGCCTCTTAAAAGCCCAAAGGTCCAAGAATAAAAGATTAATTTCTAGATAAAATAATTACAGAACAAAGAACTAATTTTGTTTCTTTTAATTCACTTAGGGTGATAAGTCTGTCCGAGTTATGCGTTCATTGTTGGCAGCCCAGCAGACATTTGTAGATCGGCTTGTTCATGTAATGAAAGCAGTGCAGCGTGAAAGTGGGAATCGTAAGAAAAAGGTAACTAAGGGATTGGAAACCTTTATCTCTGGATAGAATTTGACAATAGGAGTGTTAGCTCTTCACTAAAAATTCTGTCCTGTAATAATTTTAGCTAACTTTAAACAAACTTAGAGATTTAGATGGGTCAAAGTTTCAAAGTGTTCTGAAAGTTTGTAGATGAAAAATAGAAGAGGTCCTTGAGAAAAATCTTGGGGTATTTTGGCAAAAGGGAGATAGAAGAATAATTGAATAGTTGCTGATATAAGAATTAACAAGTTGTGGGGGACAGGGGAAGGGAGGAGATGTTACTGTGGTGTGAGAATTATGCCAGGGTAGCTATTAAAATTTGATTAGCAGCAGGATTTCGTTTGTTCCAAGATCTTTCATAAGGTGTGTGTTTTAAAGAACTTTGCCTTCTATTGTGTCTTGAGGAAAAGGCTTTCAGTCTTAGGTGCGTTTTAAGAAACTTTGTCCTCCTTAGTTAAAAGATGTTAAGCGAACTTAACAGATGAGTATGGGGAGGAAGCAAGAACGCCAAAAGGATTTCTACCCATGTATTTTCTTTTCTTTGGACATGCATTAGTATTTTTAAACACGGATTTTTCAATGTAATAACTCTTGTCACCTTCTTTCTTTAAATCTGTGGGATATATTTGTGCAGGAAAATGAAGCAGTTAAACATGACTTGCATCATTTTTATGAAATATGAATGTTCTGTGTATCAGTAATAAAGGTGTAGTCATTTAAGAGGAAGAGGGTTTTTTCAGTTCCTAAGAGTGAACTGCTTTCAGTTCCTGCTTGTGCAATACATTGATAGCGTTGTGTCAAATGTTCTTTTATAATTGCCAGGATATTTCTGTAGAACTAAGAAACACATGGCTTTGATTTTTGCATTAAAATTTAGCTGGTAGCAATTAAGCAATACAAGTATTCCTAACAGTAGTCGGCTACCTTGCTGTATTTCTGTGTTTATGCCTGTTATAGTCAGTAGAGGAGAAGACTAGAGAGTTTTATGTATTTGACCTTTATGTAGGATACCAAGTGTAAAGTAGTCGAAAACTGATTGGTATTGTATTTCTGGTAAATACAGATGTAGGAATGGAGAGCAAGCCCCAAAATCCAGTCTACACAAAGCCCTACCTACAGGCTGTTGGCAGTATGGTTCTTTTGTGGTAGGAGATCTCCTTGAGTTCAGGGATTTAAAGAATCAGAGCTAAGGACTTGAATCAAGTTTCTGAAACAGAGCTAACATTTGATGCTGGTATAGAAAACAAATCATCTCTCTAATCCTGCAGGCAATTTCGAAATAATTTTTGTAAGACTGTTATATCTGGCACTTATAAAATTGCTTGACTACATTCAGAGTATATGTAATGTCTGCTTCTTATTGAGATTACTGCAATAGAGAATTTTTATTTCACTGAATTTTAGGAGTGAAACCTTGAATCTTTGGAACAGTAAAGAATTTAATAAATTGGGTATTTTAATATATCCTTTGCTAAAGACTTTTTAACTGTTTATATGTACACTTATTATGTGTTTTATGGTTTGATTTCTTATTAAACAAGTTTTTGATTCTTTTATTCTTTTAGAATGAGAGGCTTCAGGCCTTGTTAGCAGATAATGAAAAGATGAATTTAGCAGATATGGAACTTATTCCACTTCCACTGGAACCTCAGGTGAAAATTAAAGGGATAATTCCTGAAAAAGCCACACTCTTCAAGGTAAATGAGATCTTCTGAATAGCTGAAATACAAACAACTTTTGTGAGCACTAAGCTTAAAAACATCAGTTGGAAGATTTAAGGGGACTGACATAGTGAAGGCAAAATGCAACTGTAACGTGCCCATAAAGTTAAACAACTCTGTATTTTCTTTGTGAAACTCTGTTTTCAAGTTAATGTGCAAACTTCAAAGCAGCTATTATAAGACTGATGTAGGTTATAAAGTGTATGAAGTCCCCAGGCTAAAGGCATGCTTCCTAGTTCAGAATTTCTCTGAACCTTAGTTAGGCTGTGTTCAACAAGAGTACCACTTATGATCAAAATCATACAAACCAAGTCAGATGCATCTATTCCATTGCAAAATAAAACTGTTAAATTGTTAGAGACTGGAAAGTGAAAAGGTGGTCCATTTCATTCTGTTGCAGTGGACTGATGGGGAGATCCTGTATCCTTAAAACTAGTTACTCTTTAAACCAATCCATAGCAGTTGCTTGTGATCATATGGCCATCCCTTAGTCTAGTTACTGAACAGTCAATATGCTGTTGAAAGGGTTGGGGTTATTATGCTGCTTGGAAGGTAAGCTACTGCCGTTGTCCAATGATTTGAGGACCTCTTTATATAGAAATTTCCTTTCAACTCATAGGTGACTGTGATTTAATTGTAAGATGACCAAAATGTGCTTTGCTGGTCAGACCTATACTGAGGAGCCATAGTCTGCCAGTTAAAAAATGTTGAAGCTGCTGTGGCAGCCAGAGTTAAACCATCATCTCTACTAGGTCATAAATTTATTATACCCGGTGGTTTCAAACTTTGACAGGCTGCTTGTTGACCCATTTGTTTACTTAAAATCATTTTTCCATAGTTTTCTACCATATCATCCCTTGGTTCCCCAGCTTTGGCTTCCTTCTTTATATGCCATTTAGTCTTTTTGAAGAGTACACTACAATTCCATATGCTTGCACCACAGGTTGGAGGTAGAATTGGAAACGTTTTGTCAGGAAAATAAGGTTTTGCAGACCTTAGTTGACTTTTAGCATGAATAAGGGTCAGGTGAAGTATATTGACAAAAAGGCTGCTGAAACAGCAACGAAATATTTCACTTCTAATAGCTTAACTTCAACAGGACAAAATCAAGTCAGATAGTCTTCTACATGTTGGTCTTCTGTAGCAACGTAGAAAACTTAGGACCAAAAATATGAGATGTAACTTGTTTCAAAATCAGAGATGGTTTTGATTTTCCTGATTCTGAAAGGTTACAGATTTCCATTTCATCTCTCATTGTGTATTAAGGGATAAAACCCAAAAAGTTCAAAGAAGAAAGAACGATTAATATTTGGTGCTCTTGGACATGACTTGGCAGGTTTTATAGGACTATTCAAAGAATTGTTTTTCCTTTGTTTATGGAACCTAATTGCAAAACATGAAAATCTAATGTAACTGCTCAAATATTAAACTCCTGCATCCTTGGTTATTTTCTTGGTTTGGTTTTGAGGGAAGTGACTTGGTCAGTTGCAGTAGATGAAATTATTCATGTAGGTAATTGATCCCCTTGAACTGTTTTTATGCAGAGAAAATGCAAACAATTAAATTGGCTTTCTCAAACAACAATGTAAAAAGGCATTTTTGCTTTTACTAAATAGATTAAGGAAGCAATTAATTGTTTAAGATGTCTTGCCCCTAGCATTGCTTTTATGTTTATCCTATAATTGTCTCCTTTTGATCTGGTCAGTTTAAATTTGTTTTGTTGTGACCTTTTGCGTATCTGTTCTGTGTTGATTTGGATTACATGCATACAAACAAAGTTTGAACCCTTCTGTCTTTTCCTCCTCAGCTGCTAGGGGGGAGTATGTGGGGGGAATGTGTCCTTCACACTCTTTGCTTAAAAAAAAAAAAAAAAAAAGGAAAGCCTCAAGGTATTTTTTTAAAAACATGCCTAGATCACACTTTTGGTAACTGCAAATGGTATTTTCTAACTATTGAGTCCTAGGCAGTGAGTAACCCTTTAGAAGCTTTAGAATTGCTTCTTCTCTACCAAACTTGAGGAACATGAGAAGAGTTCTGCCGCACTGTTGGTATTCAAATAGAACTATTCTAAAACATTTGGTAACTGAATTTGATACTTGAATCCTATGACCTGATCCTTGCTTAATTCACTTCTGATCTACGATTCAGTAAACAAGGATTTATGTTTTAGAACTGCACTGTAGCAGCATGTTAATATGAACATTGCTGTGAAGCATCTTAGTAGAATGTTTCCTTTTCCAGAGTGCCTTAATGCCTGCCCAGTTATTCTTCAAGACAGAAGATGGAGGCAAATATCCTGTAATTTTTAAGCATGGTGATGATTTACGTCAAGATCAACTTATTCTTCAGATTATTTCACTCATGGATAAGGTAAGAATTATTAATCCGTGTCCTTGTCCTTCTGTGTTGAGGGCAAGACTCTCAAAAAACATTAATATGACTTATGTTGCTAATACATTCCAGGGCTCTCAGATCTTAGGTGGCTATTTTCTTTTCTTTGTAGCCAGGCAATGAGCCTGTGGATAACTTAAAAATAAAATGAATGAGGCAGGCCCTCGCTCATTACTGATTTTAGTGAAGAACAGGGGAGGTCAGTGTTCAGTACATGTTCCTTTTAGAAATAGAAACTGCCTTTCTGTTGCATTCATCTTTGCTTTTTTGTGTGTTGTTTTTTTTTCTAGCTGTTAAGGAAAGAGAATCTGGATTTGAAGCTGACACCCTATAAAGTGCTGGCAACTAGTACAAAACATGGTATGAGTACATTTATTTCCTAAAAATACAGTGTTGGGAGGAATCTCCTTCTGTTTGTTGACTGGTGTGACACACTATTTTCATGAGAGATGTTTCACTTAGTACAGTATTCTAAAAAGGTGCTCAAATGTTTAAGAAAATCTTATTGCAATATGCGTCAGGGAAATTAACAACCTGAGTGACCACAGTATTCCATAGCTGACTCAAATATCTTCATAAAAGAAGGCCTGTCTGGATTTTGGAGTATGTGACAATCAGTAGCATTATTTTTGCTGCTCACTTGCTGTGTGATCTATGACAAAGAACTTCTAACACCTCTATTTATAGCTCTTTGCATGAAATGGTAAAAAAAAAAAGGCAAAACAAAATCAAACTTGGCTCTGCTTTTAGATACCTTCTGGGTAAATATTTAGAAAGCCATAGATTTGTTGTTCTCTTCTCCTGAAAACTTCAAACAAGCTAATTTGGTCTTAAAGAAAAGTTGGTTTAAAATTACCAAAGGCAGAAGATTGTGGCAAAACATGTATTTTTGCCAATGAAAAGCAGTTGAATGAAAGTGCAGATTATTTTTACCCTTTCATAAACATGCAGTACAGAGTAGCTTGAAAGTTCTCTGCATTGGTGACTTTTGTTCTTGTTTTCTGTCACAGGCTTCATGCAGTTCATTCAGTCAGTACCAGTTGCAGAAGTTCTTGCTACTGAGGAAAGTATACAGGTATGTGATGGGGGATCTTTAAGGCATTTTCTGATCAAATAGTGTAAATTTCAGGCTTAGATCTCATGCAGAAGTCTTTAGTCTCCCAACTGATTTTTTGTATGTGCTGTTAGAAGACAAATGTAATTTGTAAACCTGTAAGGTTGAAACATAAAGGTATTTACAGCAGAAATCTTGTTTTAAAAAGAATATACTTAAATCACCATATGGGTATTGTATGTCCTAAAAGTAAGACCATTTAAATAATTGAAGCGTAATTTAATTGATACTGACATTGTAGCTTTGCTGTAATGGTGGGTGGTAATTGCACGATACTTCTCTGTACGGGTTTGTTTTAGAGTGTTTCTGTTGTTCACTCAGTAGTTTTGTCTTGATACCTTATCAAAGTATGTTTTAATGATTTTTATTTATGGAATAGCTAAATAGCTTGTACATATAATTTCTGAAGTCTGTTTCCCTACCATACTGGATGTACAGATACTGTGTGATTTTATTTATTTATTTTTACCTTTTTTGTTTTTTAGCAAACTTTCTGTAACTGTCATGGCATTGAATAGTGCCACACAAAATTCGTGCTAGTTTCAAGCACAACACACAAGCTAGGTAGCACAGCTCAGTTGGTTGAGATAAATATAGTTTGTATTTGTTCATAACTTAGTAACTGGGAACCAAAGCAAAGAGCTCCCAGGTACTATGCATGTATTAAAAATACGGAGATTAAAAAATGCTTATTACTTGCCATCATTTGCTTAACAAACAAGCATATCAAATGTTTATAATTTATAAAAAAATGCTTATCATTAATCAGACAATGAACAGCACCAAATTGCATAAGTTTCTTTGAACTTTCTGTTCTGTAAATGTTGTGGTAAGCTACATCTACAAATACAACAGTCATACAGTTTATAGTGTTTTCTTGGTAGTCCTTTTGTAATCTTGGAAATTTAGTATTCATATTCTAGTCCATGATATGTTTCTTAAAAATTTAATATATTTAGAAATGCTTTCGAAATTGTCATTTTTGCAATTACTTATAACATCATATTCCAATCTAAAATAAGTGTCCCACTGCTTTAGTTGTTCTGGAGACGTACAGAGCAATTCTTCCTGTGAAGAATTGCAAATCTAAATAGACAAGATGCCAGAAGAATGTGATCTAAGATTACTTCACAGATCAATGGCAAAATACATTATAAAGCCCAGATTTCCTGTGCCAAAGCATGATGAACTAGCTGGGCATTGTAGGTCAATAAAATAAAAACTAAATTACCCTTTTTTATGTGTTGTGGAAGTTTGGCTTATTCTTTTTCTAAATGTTCATTTTGGGTGTCACAGCTGTTTTAATAAAGATGAGCACTGTATATAAACATTAAAAAAACGTTTCACTTCTGACAAGATGTAAAGCAAGTAATGTAACACAGGCTGGTAATGCGCATCTGCAGGAATAAAAGAGTGTTTTGTTGTTTGAGTGTTACCTGCCTTCCGTCACCAGTCTTGAAATCACAGTTCACGTTTTGGAGATATTTCTGTTCCGCACTCTCTGCAGCTTAGCATTTGGATGATCTGAAGTCTGTTTGTGGTTTTTTGTTTGGTCTTTTTTGGGTTATCTTTACATACAACATATTAAGTTTTGGAGTACTGAAAGTAGATATCTCTAGTACCCTGTTAACTATTCAAAAATTTCCTTCCACATTTCGCTTAAGGATTTCATTCAACAGAAACTTTCTACTCTGTCAGCTTTTTAAACATATCTCATAAGGGCTTATTCCTCTGTAAGCAAAGATAATAAAAGGTGTTCCCAGGCCTTAAAACACTGATACATGTTGCAACAGGACGGCTTTTCAAGCAAAACTTTTAAAATAGCCTGCAGGCACCTTCCTTCAGTGCCTCATTCTCTTTTTTAAGATTTTCTTCATTTTTTCATTATTATTTTAGTCGCTTATATGCCATGCAGATGCCTACAAAGCCCCTCTTCAGTGTTTGCTAACTGGAAGAAACTTGTGCTTAGGCTTGGATTTAATTTACTTAACTTCTGCCTCAACCAAGATGAAAAAGCAAGTTTTCTTTTGAGTGGAGCGAAGGACTCTTTTGGCCCTGTTGACGTTTCACAGGAAATGTGAAGCTTCCATTGAATAACTTAAATTTTTCCTTGTAAACTCAGTAGCGGTTTGTTGTCTTGAGGAATATTGAGACATAATGATCATAAACCTCATAAGAGTTTGTCCCCCAAATGTAATTACTAATCTGGATTGTAAATCCTGTTTTAGTTTTGTTGATCTGGCCTAAACAGTTTCTTGTAGAAGTATTTTGCAGTCATAGTTATTAATAAGTAACTTCTTAATGCATTGTTAATTCTCTGAAGCTGTATAAAGAGAACTGCTTTTCAGTTTGAACTTCAGATCTGTTTCTGTTGAGTGTAAGAATGTATATTTCAGACAGGAAATAAATCAATATAAAATTAGGTTTTACTCATGCTTTTGGGAGTGATTGTTAGTTTAACAGATTGTAATAAGAGCCATTTGTGGTCTTGATTTAAATCTCCTTTTCTACAAGTTCTAAAGATCCTATTTCACATCATGTGGAATAACTAAATATGTTGGTGACTTCCTCTCCAGAACTTCTTCAGAAAACACGCACCCAGTGAGACTGGCCCTCATGGGATAAGTGCAGAGGTAATGGACACGTATGTTAAGAGCTGTGGTAAGTTACAGTCCTGGAATTGATAACTTCATACTGAAGTATAAAGGACAGGGTAGATGGAGGTTTTGAGGCATACCAGTTTAGATGACTGCAGATAGGGAACGAGGCGTATACTTGCTGTTGGAGTCCCTGTGAAAAGAGTAGTTTTGAGCCTGGCATGTCATACACAATTCCTCTCCTCAGCCCTCTTTTTGTTCTCCTTAAAGGAGACTAGAAATTAGATACTCTTTGCTTTCTAGCAAGAATCTTACCTCTGCCCCGTTCACATAATGAGTCTTTATAATTCAGGGAGATGTAAAATATTTATATAATAATAAATCATCTGTATTTGAAGTAGAAAAATTTAATTTGTCTTTAGAACATTGGGGTTTTGGGGGGTGAGGTTATGTTCAACTTCTTGTTCCATCTGGATGACAAGAAAGAGCACTAGCGTAGTTCTTGTTCAGGAAACTGATGGCAATGTTAAAGCAATCCATTTGCTGTCCATTAAATTAAAAGCAACTTCATTCTAT
>KZ505873.1:172305-191597 GCA_002844005.1 Limosa lapponica baueri | reverse complement strand
AGGAAAGTAATTCAGTTGTTGCTCCACAGTATCTTCTCCTTTCCCCTCTGCTTTCTTATAGGACAGTCTTTAAAACTGGTTCAAACTGTTCTGGTTAGTAGGTGAAAGTAAGAATTAAAACAGTTCGCATCAGTTCTAATTTATTTTATAACTGCCTGGCTTACTGCTTAGCTTGTGAATACTGCTGACATACACATTCAAATTCGTATCAATATGTAATGCTTCTTTACAGTTGTCTTCATCATTGTCATTTGCTCAAAATACCTCCTCTTCATATGAAGTATCTTAATCCCAGTATTGAATGAATTTAGGCTTTTAGTGTTAGGGATATAATTGTAGTAAGAAATTAAAATCTAGGCAGTACTGAATAACTTCACAGTTTTAATTTATTGCGCCAAATGTTCTTCACGGTGCTGATAATCCTGATTAATCTCCATCAGCACCACCCCTCCCCCCAGTCTCTATAGTATATTTATTACTTTTGAACAATAACTAAGATAACGTCATATGCTGCTGTTAATTGTGTGGAACTTGTTGCTCTCCAGGAAAGGTACTTATATTGTTTTTTAAAACTTATTTGTTACAGCTGGTTATTGTGTAATTACCTACATCCTTGGAGTTGGAGATAGACATCTGGATAATCTTTTGCTAACAAAAACAGGTAATTCTTTTTAGCAGTATAATTTTACAACAACAGTTGTTTAATTTCTTGTGTGTTGGTACTGTTTTGCTCCATTTTCCTTTTGTGTATATCCCACTGAGTATTGTAGATCAGAATATATTCTTAAATGTAAAGTTTTATTGTCTCATCTAAGGTAATATTTGATCCAGTGAATCAAAGTTTAGGTTTAATCCACTAGTAGTGTGAACTGGCAGTTGAAGAATGAGAAAGCAACTAGATTAATTGCTCTCTAAACATAATGTGTGTATGTGGTCTTGATGTCATTTTAAGAGCCATTTATACATGTGTAAGTAATGGAAATCTAACTTCACCTAACCACAGGCTTGTTTATAAACACTTGGGTTTTTGCATGGTTTTCTGTTGGCTTATTTTACAGTCCTGTGTTGCACTGTCACACTTCTTACACTGAAAGCTGGACCTGCAAGTTGTCCTTTGTTAAACACAAACATTTTTTTGGGTGATTCTACCTTTTTTGAAAGTATTAGGGACATAGTATATGGTAACATTTGACTGCCTTTACCTAAGACCAAGAAGCATTTCACTGTAATCTTAAACTTGGCTAAAATAATAATTGCAAGGTCTTTTTCAGAATTCTTGGTTCAAAGATGAAAAAAGGATTAATTAAAAAATACTTGTAAAGTGACTGCAAACCCAAGTATCCTAATTGTTCTTTATCAAACGATTTAATTTTTCATTAAATGGTTACATTTACATTTAGTAGCTTTTTAGCATGCTATCAGACAGAAAATACAAGATCTAATAATTGGATGCCAGTTGTATTTTAGTAGTTGTCTAATAATTCTGCTATTTTTATGTATGCCATTCCAAGTGCAGTAGATGTTTAGACAAGTATTACCAGTAGTTACAGGGAATTAGGTATAATGTTAATTTCACTGGGATGTCCATGCGAATTCTTGTCTCAGATGCGACTTTCTTTTAAACAATGTGATTCTCTGAGTCTTCCAGGTCTGTATGTTTTTTGAAGAAATTTAGTGACATGTCCCAGAAGTGGGAATGTCACACGAGACCTGTCAGAGGAAGATTCACTTCAGCATTTTCTATTGCCTGTGAGTCTTGTCTTCCTGAGGAAACCAAACCACTGTACAGCAAAAATCCAAGTGTTTCATTATCAGCCAAACTGAGCTGGCTGGACCAGATGAGATGATATATATATTGGGGTTTTTTTAATCCTTCTCTAAAAACACAGGATCATATAGGCTTTTCAGTGTGTTGCTTATTACAAATTCACAAACTGAGGGAGAGAAAGTAGTAGAGTTTACTGTTCAATCAAGTCCGTCCTTTAGTTTGCAGCAAAACCCATGTATCTTGAAAGTTCAAAATAGCAGATACGCGTTTTGATTCTTTCTAACTTGTTTTAACTTTTTTTTAATGTTATTTTTTGTTGCCATCTGTATGGATTAATAACAGATGAGGTAGAGTGAATAATTCTAATGATTCTAAAGAAATTGAAGATTTGTCTACTAGAGGAAATGAAAGATTGGAAAATTAAGCTACTCCAGCTATTGCAATCAATTCCTTGGGTTGGAGGGAAATTCAGGTGTTTTAGTTGAAAAATGAATTTGTGTATAGCTGCATGAACTTCACAAAGTTTTAACAAGTAAAAATATTTCTTGTAGGGGAAAATTTTTTGGAGGTTTTGTTGTTGTTGTGGTCTTGGTTTTTTTTCTTGCTTGCTTATTTCTGAGCTGCAGCTCCTCATAGGAGTTCTGATGCCTTGAATTCCTTCATTACATGTGAAGAGTTAGGAATTGGGGTTAAGCGTTTCTTATAAAGCGAAAGGTTTATTGAATGAGAAACGTGAATAAAAATGTTATCAGGGGAAAAGAGACACGTCCATGTGGAAGGTTTGTTAGTTTACAAGTAAGGCTGAAGCATATGTTATTCTGAATTAGTATGCTGTCTATGAAAGTTGAAAATTAACCATTGGGCCTTGATTAGAGTGAAATGTCTTGCTCTAAGCACATGGGGCAACACCTAAAGCAAGGGTATTCTTCCTTATCTGTTTGGAAATGTACAGATAGGCATTTAAAAATCTGTCTTGAGAGGTCTGTCATTTTTGTAAGGTGACAGGTATAAATACTTCCATAGCAGGCACTGCTTGCATGCTCAGAGTAGTAATATTCTAGTGTTTTGATTTGGGGTAAAGTGCATCTTGCCTGTCTGGGTTAAAAAGTAACAGCACAATGGCCGTTTGGCTTAGTGGAAGAATTTAAGCAGTACAGCAGAGGGCAGCACACATCCATGGTACGTTCTCAGTCTGAACTTGTTTTTCATCTGCTACCTATTCTCTGTCACATACCCGGAGAGGTTTTTTAAGCTATTAAGAGAAATTCTTATGCTCCAAATACAACAAAGAGTTGCTACAAAGGCTTGCTTCTTGCTACTGAGAATCTCTTAGACTTTAGTTGGAAAAAATCTTTGTTCTTCTGTTGAAGAATGGAAGCTTATAAGTACCTTTCTTCAAAATTGGATGACCATATGTACATCCTTCCTTGATATTTATTCGATAAGTTGAAGCTTTCCAGTAGGGTAAAGAATGCTGAGTACCAGCTGTGGGTTTGCATACTTTTCTTGGATTTGTATGACAGTATATATCATTACGTTTTTCAGCTCTACCTTTTAGTTCAGTGGATGTAGCCACATCTGTGCTGAACTCCTTTCAACAGAATTATTGCATCATCTTCTAACATACAGATGTCTGTGCTTGTAATAGATGTGCTATAATTTAAATATTAAGCAATAGATACTGAAGTTCATAAAAACAAGTTGTTTCTAACTCAGTGTTAGAAATGGGGCTTTTGGTGCTATAGGATGAGAATGTGTGTTATCTGGGTGAAATATTTTCTGCTGTCTTTTATGAGTGTTTTATGCCTCTAATCCTAGAAATAGAATTGTCTTAAATATTGTCTTAAAACAAGAAATCTAGATTTTCACATTTTTAAATGTTGTAGCACTATACTTCAAGGACAGCCGTAGAAGTTTGTTTAGAAAGAGATATAGGGAACCTTCAGTCAAAATATCCTCATCTATCAGTGACATTAAAAATTACAAAAATACTTGCCTCAGTTTCACAAATGTGCCTTAGCTTGTAACCTGAAGGTCACATTATGTAGTCAGTATTGTGTTACAGCAAAATTTATTTTCTCTGAGAACTTTCAACTTCCTATTTCTCCTGGAGATAAAATTTTATCAATTGCTGTATGTTTCAATTTCTTGTTTCCAGATCTAGAAGAGCAGATATTACTGTGCTTGTAAATAACAAAACATTGTTTCGCAACTGAATACACAGCTTTAAGTAACATCAGTGTCTCATTGTAGGATTACAGACTGATGTAGAAAATAATGCCAGTGTCTGACCTACCACCTAATGTGCCTTTTGCCTTGGAAGGAAGAGCTGGATGGTCATGAAGCTGGATTGTGATATAAGAGATGCAGTGTGTTCAGTTAACTTTCACCTAATGTGCCTTATGCTTTTATGTTTCAATTATGATGTGCCATCCCTTGAAAATAGTTTCTTCTGCATTTGTCCTGCTCTCCAGCTTTGATTGATGAGCTGGGATCTAGCTACTGATGTAATACCCAGATATGGAGGTCTTCATATTTTCTAAGCCTTTTTTAAGATGGTCATCATTAGAGCTTAGATAGTGTTTCAGCTGTGACGGACAAGTGAAGTCTTCTGTCCCATTTGAGATACCTTAGTAACTTGCTTTATGGAGAGGCAAAGGCTTCACAAAGGCTCTGTTGTATTTGCAGGCTATGTGTCAATAGTCTAGAATATCCTGAGACACTCAGGATATGACATTCTTGAGCAGCATTGTATGTGCTTGTCTGACCAACCATCACCCTAGTGGCTGGCCAGATTAATCTTTCAGTAACCCTTAGGGACCTACATGTAAACTGAAGTTCCTATTATAGGTTCCCTAAGTACAGGCATCTTGATCTGAATTCCACATCTGAAATTGCTCTGTAGCGGTAGAGCAAAATGATATGTGGATAAAATTAGATTGTTAATGTCTGAGGGCAGGTCAAAGACTGGGGACTTAAAACTTGAAAACCACATTTGCTTTTAGCATCATGTGTAGATAGGTGAAAGAACTGGACTGATTTCTCATTTAATGCTTCAAGGTAGGGCTGTGGTCTGTCTTCAGTGTGAAGTGCACCAATTGATATTTAATTTATTCTTCCCTCTCAGTTGCCATGTAAGACGGTGGAGATCTGAACAGTTCCACGTGTGAGATGACACCACGTGTTTGTACTCTCAGTGCTTTTCAGTTAAAACAATCTAGCCCAAAGCAGGTTTGAAGATGATATAAATGGAAAGACTATAGGATACAAACCCTCCTTCTAGATCACTGCTTATATAAGTATATTGATAAATGCATTTATTTATGTTGGAAGCATACTACAGTATGTGAAATGCAGTGGAATTTTTAAATATGTTTTTAAATGTTATTGGTCTTGATAGAGGAACATCCTTTTTTTTAGAAACATAACAAAACTAGCATATACTGTTATCCTTTAGATTTCTCTGTGCAATTCCTATTTCTGTGATCCCTACTAAAGAGAATATAAACTTTTAGTTGAAAGCTAAACACTTTCTCTTTTAGCTATCTTCAACAGTATTTCTCATTTAACAATAAGTATCTGGCATCTTTTTTCTTTTTTTTTTTTTGTGTTTCACTATGCCTTCGTGGAGTGTATTTTGAGAGTGGACAGCTTGAGGTGTCAGGGGGAAGAATTGCAATGCTTAGCACAAGCCGAGCCCTTATCTGTTATATGGATGATGATGATAAACTTTACCTCCAACTGTTGCTGCATACTGAGTTTAAAATCTGTATCCTGGATAAGTCTTTAGCAATTCATATTACTTTCTTCCATTTTTGTGTAGTCATAAAAAAGTTATAACATGTAGCTGATGAAAATGATGACAAGAAATTAGGAATTCTGATTTTTTTTTCACCATGGCAGTGCTCTGTTAGCAAAGAAGAAATTCTGACGGTAGCATCAAAATTTGCTGGGAAAGCCAGGAAACCACCCCATCATCCATTGATTTTCATCAGAGGAATTTTTATCCCATTGCTTCAAACTTAAAATAGGAATTCGCTTAAAATACTCATTAAATTGTAATTTTTCTATACAAGCCAGATTAAAATAATAGTGGCAGTTGCAGTTTACAGAAAATATATTGAAATTCAGAGATTGGTTTTATACTGGCTGGGGTTTTTTTTCCCCCTTTTCCCAAAAGTGGGAAGCTAACTGTGAATTAATTTGTAAAGCTTTCTTACCTGTTAAGAAAATTGCCACCAGACTTATTTTGTTTTAGTAATTGCATCTAGTTTGCTTTGCCTTCTACATTTTGTTTAAGGATTTGAGAGTTCTGTGCAGCTTTTCAGTAGTTTTTCCTAACAGTCCCCTGGTGAAATAAAGCAATTTCTGTGCTGCTATATGGAACTTTCTCCTGTACTAAAATCTAGGCATTAGCCGTAAAAGTGATGGACAAATCAGCCTCTCCACCTGCAGTTGGATGTTATTAGCTATTGCAAGCACCAGATATCAATTTTTAGACTCCACAAGTCCATGCTTCACTTAATCAAAGATCATTTCACTCTCAAGGCTGAAAGGAACTCAGATGGACTTTCAAATCCCTCATGTCCTGAGTGCTAGTCAGGGAAACTTCCCGTATTTGATGCTATTTCCTTGAACTCTCCAAGGGCCTGTGCTCTTTATTCCATATATTAGAAAACGAGGCATTCAGTAGAAAAATGTAGTCAACCTCATAAAATTAAAAAAAAAAAAGCTTGAAAATACATAATAGTACCAGCTTTTAGGTTTTCAAAAAAATAATTTTGTATGTGCATGCTTCATTATTTCATATTCCTGGAAACGTCTCATCCTCTTCCAGGCAGTAAATGCCTTGTGTCATCCCCTTTCTTCAGTAAAATAGCTTACATGAGGAGTGGAGTGTGATTATTAAGGCACCATTTGTTAAGGTGAGAGACTCTATTTGAAGTCTTCCCAGCTGAGATTTTTTCTGCTTCCTGAAAGACTGCTAGTGTCATCTTTTAAACTTTGAGGGGTGAGCCACTTTCAGCCTCAGAAATGTTTGATCAAAGCTGTGTATCTTGAACTCTGTGTAGGTGCCTACATAAAGTCCTGCTGCTACCCTCAAAACAGGGCAGGAAGTTCATGCATACTTGTCTGTGGTCTCAGAGCGTTCCCTGTATTGTCATGTTTTGTTTTTTCAGATGTTTATAAAAGATGAAAGTTAAAGGCCTTTAGGAAAAGTAATGCTACACAAAGTTCATGAGCAGTCTAATTTTCTGGGAGAACAGAAAATTGTATATAAACACTGCGCTATGAGTACGAGTTTTCACTCGTAGTGAGAGTGACAGAACACTGGCACAGGTTGCCCAGAGAGGTCATGGAGTCTCCATCCTTGGAGATGCTCAGAAGCCATCTGGTCATGGTCCTGGGCAAGGCAGCTGGCTGCTTTAGGTGGCCCTGCTTGACTGGGAGGTTGGACTAGATGACCTCCAGAGGTCCCTTTCAACCTCAGCCGTTCTGTGATTTTTGTGAAATAAAAGTTTGAAAGGGTCATCTTCTAAATTCAGTTGAGAAAGTATGCTTCTTATCAGCCAAATTACATAATTTTCAGGAACTTCCAAATACAAACTGTGTGACATTCCAGAACTAAACAACTCGCTCAACACCCACCCAAATAAGATGCTGATTCTCCTGGAGACTGTTTTTAGCTGTGATTACCAGGCAAGGTTATTTTTTTTAAGTATTTTCATAGCTGAGGCTGGCAGTTTTCAAATTACTAGTGTTTTGAGGACATGTGCTTTTGAAGAAAAAACATGTTTAAGTTGACCAAAAAAAAGTCTTAAGTTGTTACTTGTAGGTTTTGCCTCCAACCTTACAGATGTGAGTCGAGTGATGGCTATGTTAGGAGATAATATGCTATTCACGGTGAAAGTAAATTCTTACAGAGTAAAAATTCTGATTAAATATAGTTTCTGTGCTCTTAGAATTACATCCTCAGTACAGTAATTTGTAGATCAAAGTGGTATTTTTTGTTTGAAGTTCATATATAACACTTGCTTTATATAGAGCTGGAGTGTTAAAGTTCTTGTTTTTATCCTCTTTCTGCTACAGTTTAGTATTTTCTGGCATTGCATCTTGTCAGACAGGTACGAGACACTTTCTCCAGACTTGCTGTTGTAGTAGAGTTTATACTGAGTAGCAGTCTGATGGTCACATTCATAAATACTGTAAAAGTGGGGTGTTCATTGTTTATATCCTGATAGAAATTTTATTTAGGATGATCACTTGAGATGCTTGCAACCTCTTGTTTTAGGATTAGAAGATGTCAAATCATCAAGTTTATTAAGTTGATAAATTTATTATTTATTGTCATAAATAATAATATGAACTTCACCTAATTTTCAGTATTAAGTATCCAAACAATTTCATTTGTCCAAAGCAGGCTTGTTCTTTGTTTGTTCCAATTGTAGTTAAGTCCTCAAGGAGAATGTAAGTCAGGCTTCTCTATAGAACGCTCTAAAACTGCAGTTCTCTCTCAGACTGGTCGGTGGGTCTTTACTGCTGTAGCGGCTTCAGGCAAGCACCAAGGGGAGCCTTCTGTCCATCTTCTGTAATATGGTATGCTGGCTTAAGTGATCTTGGAGGAGCTGCTGGAATGAGAATGAGTTCAGTCTGTGTTTAGTACATGGATTTGAAAATTACTAAATATATTTAATGTATTTAAATGAAAGCTTTTAACATACATTTTGAGTCAGCCTAAAAATCTGCTGAACTTTGAAGTACAGCTAGGGAAGCTACAACGTTAGTGCAGGATAGCCTTGTTTTATACTTCCTTTTATGCTTCATTCCTAAAAGCTACTTGGTATCTAATTAATTTATATCGACATATATCAGTCAGCTCTTAAAAAGGTTTTTAGTGTTTTAGATGCATATTTGTTACCAATTTAAATTAATAATTATCACTTCTTATTCCCTGTTTCCAGAGCAAGGTAAAAAAGGGAATTAATTACTGCCACAAGAGTTACTGTTTTATTCAAGATGTTGTCTCTTGACTCTTCAAGGTGTCAGGTTTGAATGAGTGAACAGAAAACAGACCCTCTAAACTTTTTAATTAAACATTTTTTTTATACTTTAATGGTGCATGTGTGTATATGTATCAAAGGGCTTACTTCAGAAACTCTAAAAGTAACTCCTGTAACAGCTTGAAAAAACTGTTGGGGGAGGTGGGTAAGCACAATTAGATATGCAAAATGTAATGGTTGTGCCGTTTGTCAACTGGCAAATATTTTGCCTTGCTTATTAAGCATCCCTGTGATCTCCCTTAGAAGATTGACTGTTACGGAATTTGTTTCTTGGGTTGAAGAAGAATCCTTATGACAGATCTCAAGCAGCCGTCTCTGATGATAGAAAATTATTATTATTCAATGAAATGGTCAAAGAGGGGTGACTAATTGGATAATGCTGGCTGTTCCATTTTTTTCAGGAGTGCTGAGCACCTAAGCTTATGAAAATACTAAAATGAATAAGATGCTGCAGGTTAAAATACCGTGTGGCAAACAGATCTCTGTCCATAATGCTGTTCAGTTCCCTAATTCTGATGCAAGACTCTGAGTGTGTGTTATGTGCTTTCTGTGACTGTCAAGATAACAGTCATACTAATAATTTCCTACCTTCCTGTTTATAAGCTCTTCTGTCTTATATCTACATTTAATTCTCTTCTGTAGATTAGTGATATATCAGACTTAAATTTTTTTTATGTCACAGGGTAGCTTTGTTTTGAATGCAAAACTTAACTTGCCTCACAGTTCAAACATACCACCTTTTTTTACTTCTTAATTTGCTTCATGATTCCTCATTACTGCAGAGTTCAGGAAGATGGTTCTCTCTCTGTCCTGAGGAAATCACTTAATAGATTTCTTTTCTTTATTATTTTTTATATAAATGTTTCCTGACATATCTTTTTGTAATGCAGCTCTGGTATGGCCCAAGTCATTGTTGAAATTAGGCATTTCAAACTAAAAATTTGTTTGGAGAACACTTTTGTAAACTTTTTTTTGCTTTATATGATCAATATTTTCCTCTTAAGTAAGGCAAGAATGCTCCTAGAAGCTGGCTTCCTGAGAATTGTGAATTGTACTATTTTGATTTTGTTGACAACATTTTTGTTTGTGTATTTATATAATATTTAATCTTCCAACTATCTAAATATTTTAGTAGGAATTTTTTGAAGTTGCTGGTGTTTCAGTTGTTCATTTTGCCACCTACTGCATCTGACATAAGGTTCAGTACTATTGAAAGGGAATACAGTGAGTGCTTCCCAATAAATGTCTAAGCAATATTATTAACTGTAGCTGTGCCCAAGTTCTTGACAGGAAGCAAACTTGCCTTGTGATTTGAAGCAAGAGATGTATATAAATTTCTGTCAAGTTAATGCTGGAGAAACATTTTAAATGTAAAAACATTTTAAATTAGGAGGGAAAGGTAGTGATCAAGTGATGTAACTATTGCATTTTTAGTACTGAAAAAGTGTAAGACAGACTTTGGCACATTTGAAATACAGTTTCAGGTATGGAACTGTAGTGTTGTTTCTTCAGTGTATTTGAAAACTGTTGATAAAGGTTAACCTTAATTAGCTGTTAAAGAATTTTGAAACAGCTTTGAAATCTTCAATATTTAGTGGCTTTAAAAGGTCAGTCTTAGGATCATGAGTCTTCCTTTTGGTAAATTTAATGTACAACTAGTATAACCTATTTCATGCTGCAGCAACAAAATGGGATACTAAAAGCAATGTGATGTGTGTATTAATATTTTAACTTGCTAACAAATTCTAAAGAAGGCACAAAGAATTTGTAGTATCTTTTATATAATTCCGCATTTAATATCTGATGACCAGATTCAACACTGATTCAGTCTTTGTAAGTATACTAAATATGTTTAAAAAAAAAAGGGCAAACAAACTCATCTTGTTTGTTAGTACTCCTAATGAATTTGAAGTGAGCTTTGTTTGTCTAAACCTACAATTTCAAATTGGCAGCTGACGATATAAAACACACAGTTATAAGCCTTACAGAAAACAGTGAATTGAGCTGCTTAGCATCTTCTAGAGATTGCATTTATAAATATTCTTTGTTCTACATTTTGCATCAAGATTGAATACTATACGAAGTATTGAAATAAGAATCTCTGTTTGCCTCTCCATCTTCTACAGGTAAACTATTTCACATTGACTTTGGTTATATTCTGGGTCGGGACCCTAAGCCTCTGCCTCCCCCAATGAAGCTGAATAAGGAGATGGTGGAAGGTATGGGGGGCACCCAGAGTGAGCAGTACCAGGAGTTCCGTAAGCAGTGCTACACAGCCTTTCTCCATCTCCGCAGGTAACAATACTGTTTTGATGCTAAAATTTGTTAGAGCCACTGTAATGCAGGGAAGAAGAGGAATAAATGAATCAGAAAATATTTCTGTTGAAAATTCAAAACTTGTTTCAAGTCCAAATATAGACACACAATTTTGTACAAAACAAAGGAATCAAAACATCACAGTACTGGGGTAATGTGGAGCTTCAGTGTAATTATCCTTCAAGTTAAAGGTCCCCAATTTTGCTTGTTTGATAATCTAAGTGGATTTTTTCATAACTCCTGTAGGATATTAATTGCTTTTTGGATATGTTTTTGCCCTTAAGCAACTTTTTTTTCTCTGATTATTGCTGATCAAGTAACTGTCCTTTTAACTCCAAGTCATTACTCATTTGCTGCGGTATTGTCCTCCAGTTTAGATTAGTGATGATCAAATTCTTTGGTTTGTAGATGCATACATAAGGTTCAGGTCCTGCGGGACAAAAATTATCTACTTGTAGTGACAATCAAGTATGTTAGCAGTTTTTGTAGGTGAGCAGAACTGTGACAGCTAAAACCTTTTCAGACCGTATTTATTTACGGACCAACAGATCTCTTGTTCAGACTTGGAATCAGCTTCGTTACTTTGCAGTGACCTTATCATTTACCATTGACTTTCTGAGACAAGTAGCTCAGCTTTGTTGTGTTAGAACAGGATGCAGGGAAGCACGCTTGGTGTGTCCAGTGATTCCTTTAGTACATCTTCCAGAGAGGTGGGAGAATTTCACTTTGATATCAAGATCACATTATGTAAGCCTGCAAGTATGTGGAAAGAAATTAGTAATATGAAAAGCATAGGTAAAAGTACACGTCGTATGAAAAGTACACAGTCGATTCAAAATAAAATGCTGCATGTGGGTCTCTCTGTTAAAAGGAGAAAGAGTAAGGAGTTGGTTTATGACTGACATTATTAATGGATTAAAAGCTATTCAGCAGCATGAAAAAACAGCAGCATGTTATCAGCAAACAATATTCATGACCTCAGAGAACAATCAGGAAAGCTAATGTATACTCCATGTTCTAAATTTTGCTTAAAACTGTTTCGTAATACTGCATTCTTTATTTGTGAAATACTTGAGTTGTTTTTATTGTTTAAACCTAGCTGTTTCAGTGGAAAGATCTGTGGCAGTGAAGGATTATCCATTACATTAATTTATGTAATGTTTTGCTACAAAGATGATCACTAAGTGTGGAGTATAGCAGTAATTTGGGTATAAAACTAAACTGTAAATGAAGAGGGTTTCATTTTTAATGTCTGGGACTGTAGTTATAGTCTCTCCAATATTTGTTCAGCTTAATAGGAAACTATTTTTAAATGGTTCTGGATAAATACCTTTAAGGCTTTCAACAAAGATAGCATAGGATAATATTAGTATTTCTGTAAATAGTCCTTTAAGCAGCTAGAAATAAAAATGATTAAGATGAGTTTCTTATTGAAAAAAAGAATGATTAGAGGTGGAATGGCTTAGTTCTAACACTTATGCATGTTGACACAAACCCGTTCACAGATACTTCTGGCTAAGTAGTGTGAAATTATAACTTCTGATTGCTAAATCAAAATTCAAACTCTGTTTGTCATCTCCGTCAATTTGTATTTTATTCTTTATTTCCTTGGGGTATAGACAGTTCTCTGCATCTTTCAAGTGCTGTATCAGTGTTTCAGGATTCCTAGGGGAATGGGTGTCGCATAGTGAAAACATTTTAAAACCTTGTAATTGGAAAAATAGTTGTGTTCATTGTTTTAGGCTGGGAGCGATTTGGCATATAAACATTGGTGTGTGATTTTTTTTTTTGTTGGTTTTGTTTGGTTTTTTTGGGAAGTGGGACAGTCAGTTGTGTGTGTGTTTGCCAGCAGCCCCTGCATTCTGACATGTGCTGCAGGGCAAACCTCAGCTTGCAGCAGGACTTGCATCCTCATTTAGGCTGTCGCAGCCTTTGCACCTTCGTTATACACATTGAACCTGTTTTAAAGACGTTCAAGTCCTGTTATGTGTCATCATTTCCCCCCCTCCCTCAGGTATTCCCAGTTTACAAATCCTCAGCAGGATCCCCGGAAAAGAATCCACCATCAACGTTTGAGAGTTTTTCCCAGGGTGAGGTTCTAGGTTGTATAATTCCTTCCCAAATAAGGGTTTCCCCTGTGTTAGTCGTGAGAAGTTTGATATTCAGTTTGAGTTAGTCAGCAATAGATAGGGACAAAGGAGTAGGAAGTAACTAGAGACAGAAGCTGTAGTTTGGGCTGAGACATGCTCTGAAAGGACCGGACCTCCGAAAGGTCCAGCTGACTGGACCGGAGTGTTTTCTTCCTGTCTGTTCTCAATGGTCTGGTGGACAGAGGAGGCCATAGATCTGAATGACAAAACTATAGCAACAAGTGGGAGTTTGTGATGGCCTCAGGAAGCGCTGATTCTCTGGAAAGGTTGTAGCTGGGCAGTGCAGGGTCTAGATGCTCTTCTAAAAGAAGAGAAAAGGTGAAACTGTTTGGGAAGAGATCAGTTGTTGCTTGAGTCTGGACTGTGAGGAAACGCTTTTGGAAGAGTAGGTGCCATAGTTCATTATGGCTGTTTGGGATATGATAGTGATTGGAGAGTATCTCTGTTTAAGGAGAAGCTGCTGCCCAATTCACCAACCACCATTCATGGTGTTGTACACACACGCACTCTGTCGCTCAACATCTGTATGTCTTGAAGAGAAGAAATGAATTCTGGGGGGACACAAGCTGCGTTGTAGAAAAGGCAATCCCATTTCAAACTTAGGAATCTTTTAATTAGACCAGGTAAACAGGGCTTTAGTTTGGCACTGCAAGTACTTTCCTGTCCTGTCTTTGCAAAGGAAGTTTGTGGCTTCAAATTTGATAACATTGCAATTTGATAACAGCTTAAATGTTCAGTTGATTTAAGACATCTATATGTAAAGTGGCCAGTAAATGTTTAAAAAGTAAATAAAGAAGTGCTTAGGATCAAACACATATTTGATGAGATACTAAGCACTCCAAAACAAAAGCTGCCGTTCTTGGAAAAGGTGGCAGTGAGAATTTGAACTTGTCTGATGTGGGCTTCTGGGTATATATGAGGCCTCTTCTCTCTAGGAATAGAGTTGTTTTGTTGGATTTCTTAAACTTTTACATAAACTCCGTGTTTTTAGCACTTCATGTTCAAACCATAAGTTTAATCAGCCTCCAGTACAGCTGAGTGCTCCTTTATTTTGTAAATTAATTTGTATGGGGCTTTGAGGAAAACAGAAAATGCATTTACATAAGAATAATTTAAGGTCAAATGTATGTGCTTAATTGAAACTTCTTAAACCGAGGACTGAGCTCCTGATTCATTCTGATTGAGGATGGACGGAGGTCATCTATTCCAGAGGCCTTTGTAACATAGATGCCAAAGACTTGCGATATGACTTGCCAAAGGTGTTTGAATTTTTTACAGGTCAGATTCCTAATTAAGGTGTTTCAGCAAAATGTCTAATCTTAGGATGAATTTGGGCTGTCAGTTTACCAGTTGTGAACATCTTGATGTATTTTCCAAGGATCTTGCCTGTGGGAAGGCTGACAGCCAATTGTCTATAAAACAGGAGGCTTTTACCTTTCTTGTCAAGTCCTGGTTTTTGAATACATTTTCTAAAAATCTATGAAATACAATAGCTGTTTTTCATCCTTAGACCACTATCTAATTGATTACTGAGTTAAAGAAATGCTAGAGTGAGGGACAGAGCAAAGACCTGCAGGTATTAAAGTAGCAGTTCTTTCACAATTTTTGTCTCTTCCCACCCCATATTGGCACCCACATTACCTTTTCTGTATTTTTTTTTTTTTTAAGTGAGGTTCTTCAGATCATCTTATGCGTTTACTTTAAGCACCAGGAACCAGAAGACTTCATTGTGTGGGGCAGAAGCAGCTCTTAACTGGCATCTAGCGCTTATCCCTAGACTTGTTTACAAACCTCCATCACGTAAATAATCCCAGTAACCTGTAGTGCTCGTAAGCTCTTACCCTCTGTGTGGTTCAAGAGGAAAAGGGGCTCTGAAACTCTGGACTTCTGGGTCAGTTCAAAGGGAGGGCTACGAATGGAAGCTAGCAATGACCTGGGAAGAGACTTGACAGAATGTAGCTCTAATATTGAAGTATGTTTGAAGTGAGATTTGATTGTTTTAGGCAAGTAGAAAAAAAATTCCCCAAAACCTGTGGTGACTGTTTCTGGCACCAAAGCAATTTGACTGCCAAATTTCTTAGCTGGCTCTGAAACAAAATGATAGCATAACTTCTTACTGTCTGTCACCTTTTTTGTGATACCAACCCCTGGGAAAGTGAAATAGAACAGCTGAAACAAATTAGACACAGAAGACTTCTGCCCAGACAGTTTATTTTAAATATTTGTGTTTATAGAGAGTTAAAACTTAAATTCGAATGTGGTAGGTAGTGCTAATTCCAGTTCATAATGAAACGTCAAGAGTTTTTGGTGGAATTACGCTTTTCTAGACAGATTTTTGTTAAGCAGTATTTACTTTGTAAAATATGGCTATGAAGCAGTCTTTTTGTGTAGTTAAAATACTTTGTACTCCTTGCAGTTGTCAGCTTATATATATTCAGCAGCTTGCTAATAAACAAGTTTAGCTGCGAAGAATTCATTTTATATCATCTCTGAAGCTCCTAGTGCTCTTAGCAAAGCAATATTTCAGATTTTGAACTCAGTTAGCACTTGGTCTTTGAAAGGGGATCTAGTTCTCTTTACAGAGGAAGGAAAGTTTCAGTTTGTTGAACAGCTTGAACATTACCCTTTCAAGAAGCAACTTACAGCTAGTTTCCTGCAAGGGGAAAATGGTGTTCTTCCAGATTCGCAAGTACTTCCACTCCACGTTAAAACTGAGAACTCTTCTCTGTCTTGTCTTTTCTTACTGGTTATAAGTGACATTTGTACTTCATTAAGTGCAGCATGCCTGCCGATGTTATTGCAGCTTAACCGAGCAACTGCAGACTTGGATCTGGTTAAATCACTTATTCAACTTGTTACGGCAAAGGCTTTGCAGCAACTTGAAAAATCATTTTTTTTTAACTGTGAAATCTTCAACTGTTTGAATGCTGGTTTATATAGTACTGCTAGGTCACTGATAATCGTTTTAATAAAAAATAACCTTTGAATCAGTACCTTAGCATAAGTTTTTCTTACCAGTGGTAAAAAAAGTCATTAAATCCTACAATATTTGAAATTATAAGTTATATTTGAGATTTCCCTGGATAAATGTTCCAACAATTTTTAGACGATTATAAAAAAAAGAGTAGTCTATTCAGTTTTTGGATTTTGAGACTGTTTGAGGGTTAAATTTTCACTGGTAATACCAAGTGTCTTATGTTTTTAATATAAGCATGTTCAACAAAGTGTTATGAACGCATCTCCTCGGAACCATTATCAATTCATGTAAAGATGATGTTGTTTTCTTAAAAGAAGTTGTTTATAAATGTCTTTTGTGCAGTTTACAAAGTGTTCTGCCTCATTTGCTCTTCTGCTTAGGTATTCCAACTTGATCTTGAACTTATTTTCCCTCATGGTGGATGCCAACATTCCAGATATTGCTCTTGAACCTGACAAGACTGTAAAAAAGGTAACTGGAAACCTTTCTGTGTCTTTCAATAACCTAAGTCATCATGTCATGAAACTTTCAGTCACTTTGGTCACACATTTGTAGCTAGTGACCTGAAAAGACTTGGTTGTGTTTTATGGGTCTGGAGCAATTTCTAGAACCTTTGAAGTTAAAGATAGGAGAATATACTTTTGAGATCACATAGCACATGTGCCCATAAATACAGAATTGATCTTTGTCATCCATGCAGGAGTCCACAGGCCGCTCTAACTCTCTCTCCCAAGTGGTATTTTAGCATTCTGCTGAGAACAGTGATCCCACCTTATGAAACTTTTGATAAGTGAAGCAATCAGGACTGACTGTATTGTGAAAGATTGTTCCATCTAGTCTAGAATCCTGTAAGTCATGGATGATTTTACAAAAACAGTCTACTGGTGGATATAAAATCAGTCTACTGAAGGTTTAAAACTAGTAGACTGGTATATCTTCATCACCAAGAAATTTTGGTTTATTGTGGAAACAAACTCGTGTCCCATAATTCTAACTTTGTCCCTTTGTGCCAGCCTGAGTCATTCTTTTCCATTTGATGTTTCAACAACAGTTGACATTAAAAATACTGGATAAATCTTCATCTAGATTTCATTACACTCGCATTTTAGGCAAATGTTGGCTTTTTTTATAACCTGATTGATAGTGAAGGGCTATCTGTTTTAATTCCACAAAAGACTTTGTGGAACCTATGTATCTGATAGAAGTCAGCTTAATGTAATTTTTATTCAAGCAGTTGAATAATTTTTTTTTTCTCTAAAGTAGGCTGTTCTTCAGTGTTTTCAATAAGCTGTGGAAGCAGAGATTCAGAATATTTAATTAATATTTTATATTCTAGTACAATTCCCTTAAAACAAAAATGTGATATTTTTGTAGAGAGACCTTTTGAAGGAAGAGACCTTCCCAACAGTGTGCTTGCAACACATGCCTGCGAATTTCATCTTTATAAAGATGATATGTTTTGGCTACCTATAGGGAAAAATGGGGAGAAGTACTTTTGTGGTTTTTTGTTTGTTTGTTTTTACTTCAGTGATACAGTAGGGAGGGGAAACCCTTTTAGATTGCAAAGTCTACAAAGAGATGCACACTAAATCCTGGGAGAAATTGAACTATGTATCTACTCATCCCTGTCCAGAGTTCACTGTTGCTTGACATGGTAGTGTTCATTCTTGTCTTGAGTACTCTCATGAGCTCTGATGTGTTTTATCAAACTGAGTCTCCTGGTGTTCGCTGCCAATTAACATGCAATATTCCTGTTTCTTTTTAGTATCTCGGCATCGTACTTTATGTTGGTAAACTCCGTAGGAGCGTGGTCCCAGGGTGTATTGCTTTCTGTAATTAATGATAATAGGGTGGTAAGTTTTGTAAAGTATTTTAAAGGACAGTTTTCATTTGGCACCATTTGAGCATTTCAGACACTTCTAAACCTCTCTTACTCTATACAAGTTTCCCATATAATTTTGTTGAAATAACAAGATACAGAACTAAAAGCCAACAAGTCTTTTCTACAGCTGCTGAGAATGTTACAGTTCACTGATGTACAGTAGAAATTACATAAAGCGTGATTGTATTGTATCCGATTTGAGATCATGGAATGAAGTGAAATCTAAAAGGAAGTTCTAAGAGGTGTGAATTAGATCAATGTGGTTACTTCTAAATTCTCTTGCAAAGTACAAATCGGTAGTGCCTTCTTTGCGTGGAAAGAACGTAAGTTTATTTGCTGTTTGACAGTTCACTGTTAGATCAAATGCAGTCACTGGGACACTGAGCTCTGACAGTGCTGCAGCTTGGGGAACTGTGACTTTTACCCTCATGGTAGGTTCAAGTCTCTCTATTCACAGAGGCTTTAAAATGTGAAAAGAGCTACAACTGAACCAGTAAGGCAAGTGTTTCTGATAAGGAATGCAAATCACTTTCACATTTTCAAATGTTTTCTGAGGAAAAGATTTTACTTTCCCAAGTTGTGTTAAGTTCATTTGCAGTGTGCTTGTTCCTTTAAAAAATAAAACTGACACGGTAAGGTATTATCAGAAAGATACTGAAATTGTTTAACTTGTTCATAAATACTTTGTGATTCCTAGACTTCTCAGGTCTCCTCCAATATTGTTATTTTATATAAACTCATTTTTTCTTAACAGTTCAACTGTTTTTAACTCCTGTTAACTGTTCAGGTTTGATCCTTTTGGTTCAGAAATTGTCCTTTGAATATACTGCTGGAATTTGTGCAAAAATAGTACATCATAATGGGATCTCTAAAGAGTAGGTGAACAGGGGACCCTTCCATAAAGCAGTTGATGACGTTATGATCTACTGGATGCATACAGCTATGTACAAAGCTCCTATGACAGTAATTGTTTTCTTCAGTTCTTGATTTTTGGTTTTACTTTTTTGCTTTAAAAAAACAGCAGATCAGCTGTAAAAAGGGCTAGGATCAGAATCATCTTAACCCATTGTAGAGTGGTGAATAGGTCGTTGGTTTTTTTTTAAATAAGGTGTTAGAAAACTTGTTTTGGATATTAAAT
>KZ505873.1:117742-145026 GCA_002844005.1 Limosa lapponica baueri | reverse complement strand
TCCTTTTGGAATGAAATCCTAAAATACTCCAAGTTTTACCTCATTCATAGCGTAACACACCTCTTCTGCCCCGGAACAAGCAGCTCTTTCTGATCAAACCTCATGTGGTTTTGCATCCACTAATCTATGTGCCAGAAATCAAAGAAGACTTTATTGGAAATGTGAAAAGAAAGAAAACAATTAAAAGACAATAAAGCCACTTCAGACCCCTCCAAGCATCTAGCCATAGGCCATGGTGGCCAATCTGGCCTCAAAAAGCAAGTTACGTAGCCGAAGTAGGAAGTGAAAGTATGGCTGTTCTGCTTCCTTCCCCATTTCACAAGCCAGAATTTTTCAGCCCTTGGACTGCTTACTTTGCATGTATCTAAAATTTTGCCAACGATGTTGATAGAAGTGTCTGAATTCTTCTGTCGTTGCACAGACCAGCAAGTAAATGTAGGTGGTGTTCCCATAAGCTGTGCTACAACCATCTCAAAAAAAACCATAAAATAATAAAATCAATTCTCTGATCAATACATTACTTCAATATTCCACCTTTACCCGTACATTTCTACCTATTTTATCTGTCCTCCCACTTTCTTTCACTTTTCTGCTTTGCTATTGCAAAATAATTGAAAGGGGGCAAAAAAGCTAATGGGAAATAAATTCCTTTTTCAGTTTTTGTTTGAGAAAGGAAGGCAAAAACTGAAGGAAGTATAGGGGGAAGTATTTGAAAGTGATTCTAATAATAATACCATAAGGAAAAATTGGCATTATACAACCCCATCTGTTAAAAGGCTTATTGAGGAAAGAAATCTCTGAGTTGTAATACACAGTTCTAGGAAAACATCTTTTCATGCTCCGTAGCAGTCAAAGAGCAATCGAGCATTAGGAGTTGTCAGAAACAGAATAGAGAAAATACAGAAAACATCCTCATGCCCACTCTCTGTGTGTGTGTGTGTATGTGTGTGTGTGTGTGTCCACACACTGTATTCAAGCAAAGCTACGTTTGTCCCATCCCAAACTGCAGATATATTGGATCTAGAGAATATGAAGATGAGTAAAAAGGACAAGAAAAGGAAGAAAATTTCTCCAAACACAGGGTCAATAACTGGACCAAGAAGCTTCAGTCTAGAAAAGAGGTGGCTGAAGATGGCTGTGCCAGAGGTCCTTAAAATCTACCGTACTGTGTCCAGTCCTGGGTTCCTTGGTACAAGAAAGAGAGACACTTACTGAGGCAAGTTCAGCAAAGGGCCACAAAGATGACTAAGGGACTGGCTCATCTTTCCTATGAGGAGAGGCTGACAGAGCTGGGGCTGTTCAGCCTGGAGAAGAGAAGGCTCAGGGGGGATCTTATCCCTGTGTATAAATACTTGAGGATGAAGAAGAGGGTGTCAGACTCTTCTCAGTAGCGCCCAGTGACAGGGCAAGAGGCACTGGGCACAAGTTAAAACTCAGGAAATTCAATCTGAACACAACAAAACTTTTTTTATTATTATTTTTATTTATTTATTGCCAGGGGGGTCAAACCTGGGGACAGGTTGCTCAGCTTTGAAGTCTTCATCGGTGGAGATGCACAAAACCCACAGTCCTGGACAACACGTGCTTTGGATGACCCTGCTTGAGCTTGGACCAGGTGGTCTCAGGAGGCCCTCTCTATTCTAAGGTATTCTGTGGAAAATCCTGAGTAATATCGAAAAAAATGAACAAGAAATGATTGCTTTTTCTCTTTCTTAATGAACAGATGGTATCAAAAGGAAATTAGTAAGAGAAAGGTTTGAAATAAATAAAAAGAAGTGGTTTTTACACAGTGCATAATTGAACTATGGAGCTCCTTATCATAGTGTTTTGTGGATGCTAAATAGCAATTAGATAAATGCAGGGAAGAAACATTCATCAAGGTCAGTTAAACACAATGTTACCCACAGTTCTTGAATTTCCTGAACCTACAAGCCATTGGAAAGTGCGAGAATACAACACAGAAATATTAGTATATTCTTGCCTTTCTCCTCACTCTTTTTTCGACTTTTGTTACTGGCCACAGCTGAAGACATGACACGATACAACTGACCTTGTGTGGTTGATCATATGTTTAAAAGTATTACGCATGTGTACTTTGTTGCAAATCCATTTTGTTGCAAATGCTCCATAAAAAGAGTGTAACAGAGAAATGGGTGTCTGTCTTAGAAATAGAAAATACGCCTTGAACAGAGAAAGAAATTATTTGCATAGAGGGCAGATTTGTTGAGCAAGAAAGTTCCATTCTCATGTCTGCTTTTGATGAATACTGTATTTTAAGACTATTTTTTTAATTGATGTTTAATATATAATACAGGAAATTCCATACTGAAAACTATTCAAGCACAACTGAAAATTTAATATGCTTTTCAGAGGCTTGGTGTAATTCTGAGGTATACAAGTATAAATAAAATTACTTGAATTACTTAGAGTCAAATGGGAATTAGGAAATCTGTTCCTTTTGCAAAACACAGGAGCATAGCTATATATTAGGAGACTGAAGAGTTTCCCATTTTAAAAAGCAAATCATACAGTTCTAGGAAAATCTGGAGCATATGCTGAAGAAATTGTTCATCCTAATTAATTCTTAGGCAAAAAAGTGAAGATCTTGATTTGCACAAGACAGAAACTGACAGTCTCTGTCATGCACTAAAATTGAGGAGACTGAGCCCTGGAGGTTATTTTTTGTTTTGATTATGAAAAACAAAGCAAATCAAAAAGCAGGCATGGTCTAACTTATAGCGCAGGGAAGGAAAAGTCTGGATAAGAGTCTTCTTATTTCTTTTTGGGCTGGAGACCTGTATATTCAAACTGAGAAGAATGAACAAGTGCAAGTGACAGGATTTTGTGCAAAGAATCTGTACAAGGTTGAAAATGTTGAAAAATTAGACAGCGTGGGGATTAATTGAAGTCTGGGCAAGAAAGTTCTCTCTTGAAGATGAGAGCAGCTGAAGCTGCCTTTGAACTGATGTCAGTGGGACACTGTGATTAAATACATCTTGTTTTTAAAGCGCTGCCGGTCCCTGCGGAGCACTGATTAGGAACCCAGATCAATTATATGTCGGTATTGGTTTAAACCTGCTTTTTTCCTGCAGTTGCCTGCATTGCAAGCCTTTGGAATGAGATGATAAAAAGGAGGAACTCCAGGTTACTAACCTGGAAAGGCTGTTAGTTTTGTTTGGGTAGGAAGAACCACGTGGAATATCACGTCTATATATTACTCAAAGTTCATTCAGGATAGTCCAACTTTTTGTTTTGATCCCCGCCCCCCCCAACATCTGCCCTGGGTGAGTATGACCTGCTGTGGCTGGTAACACATCCTGATGCTTGCTGTGCCTTCAAGCTGTCACGAGCTTCATCTAGAGAGCTGAACTCAGCTGTAAATATTCTGAGTCCTTTTATCTATAGTTTGATTGCTTTGATAATATTCTTCTGTCATGTGTGATGACAGTTAAAGAACACTTAAATCATCAGAAACAAAAGAAACATGAAGGAGCAGTGCTGGATGAGGGAAAAAAAAAAGCTTTTATTTAAACAGTGGGATCTTAGGGAAAGAAAGAGGAGGAACCTGAATGCTTAAAGTGACTTTTAAGCAGAATTTGAGTGTCCGTGCTGACACCACCACCCACTGTGTCAGGCAGAACTTTTACAAATGCTCTCTTTGACCTTAAAATTTGTGCCTGAGGATAAGCACAATTTTATGCCTGTTGTGCTAGGTTTAGACAACACCAAAACGTAAATCAGGACTCTGAGAGCAGGTGACCCTCAGTTTGTAACTGGTTCAATCTGATGGGTTTGCTCCAAGGAAATACAGAATGTGCCCTACAGGAAACTTGGACCTCACGCAGTCACACCAGCCATATCACAGCAGTTGTCTGCTACTGATAAAACATTCCCAAGGAGAAGGAAAGCCAAAGGCTGTGTCCTTCCTGGATTCCAGGGTGCAAACCAGGGGCTGATGTCCTTTCCTTGAGCGCTGCTTGTTTCCATAGGGTGCCCTGTGGTTTCCCCCAGAGAACTCTCTACTGGATGACCAAGTGAAAGTCCACCATTACTCCAGGGGCTGGAGCAAGGAAGTGGCCAGAACCACTCCCCGATGTGGCATGATCCACCAAGCTGTTGGACTCCTCAGTAATTAGAGCTCACAAAAGCAGCCAGTTTTGATGACTGATTGATATTAATTACCTTTAGGATATAATCCCTCCTATCTCTGACTTTTCAAATACTCGCCTGAAAAGTCAAGAGAGAAAAAGACGAAAAATCCCCTCTTGGAAACTGTTTCCATATCCATTATTCTTAGCCCATTGGCTGCTAATTATTCACTGTGTGTGAGCTCACATTATCGTTCATTGCAGAAAAGGCACCATAAAAGATGTGATAGATAGCATTTATGAACACAAAGAGCTTTGAAAAACCACTTTTAGTCCATAACAGCCAAGTCAAGCCTACACTCTACTCAGTCAATCGCCTCTTATACAGTTTGGACAGACTTTCCTAAAACTCAGCATATAGTGATTTTGTTCTCTTTAATCATTCTTCTGTGGAGGGAGTGGCTGTGAGAGCAAACCTTGTCCATGCTGACAAATGGAATTGAGGGTGTTGGGGTTTTCTCCCTCTCCTGAAAGAAGTCAAAACTATAGATATGTTTGTACATGTATACTTAGTTCAGGTTTGTTTTCAGAATGGTATTTTCAACTGGTGGTGATGTCCTGGTCAGCAGATTAACTATGGTATATGGAAATAATATTTACTACACAAAAAAACCCAGAGTGGCACAGCGGTACATGAGAGGCTGCTCTAGGAGGAATATTTTTCCCCTGAAGCGGGTAGAACTCATTCTGGGGTTCCACTATAACTATGTGTTGTGGTCTCTCAGTATGTGAAATAGACCCCCATCAAAGGGAAATTACTGTCTGTAGATCACATAGTCCAAGAGATATGAAAAATGCTGAGCTCCTTCCAGGGGGAATGATTTGCTGATTCAGACCAGGGGCCAAAGAAAAAGGTTATATTTATTTCTATTTTTTCTGAAAAGATGAGGAGAGGACATGTGCTGTGGCTTGGAATAGCTATTTCGACTCTTACTTATAGTGACTGTCCCTGTGAGATTTTCTTTAGCAGCAAAACCAGTTTAGCAAAACCTTTTCTTTCCATTATCCCAAGGGCATCTTCTCGCCTGTGTGTGACTCTGTGCTGTCCCTTCAGTTGGCCACTGTAAGACTGTGTGTGATGAAATCGTCTGAATTCACACAAAGCACAATAAAAATCCAAGACTATTCCAAATGAAGAAATGGTGACTGGAGAATGGATAAAGAAACGGGAGAAGAATCTGACTCGGAGAGGTGAGGAACACAGTTAAAGTACTTATAGCTGAAAGGAAGATACGCCTCGCTAGCATTTAAATGCACATAAATCAATTCCTGTGCACTGCTTAGGTCCCAAAAAAGCTGTGATACAAGTGGGGAAGGCTCCCTACGTGTCAAGGAACACAGGTACCCACTGAGCAGTACCATAGGAGGAAGAGGAGACCCCAGAGCTCCTCTTACTGCATCCCTTAGGGACAGTCTTTGCTATTCCTGGTCATGCATTGCTTCTTAGCAATAAGGATATGTCTGCTCTGGCCATACAGCAGCCTGCAAGCACCTGCTGGCTCTTTTGCCAGATCCATTGCTGGAGTCCTCCCTGCTGGTGCAAACCTAATTGAATGCAGCAATGTGGCACTTCTTCCTCTTAAAGGCAGCTGAGCTTGCCCTTTCCAAACAGGTCCAGTTCCTTTCTTCGTTATCCTGCTGCTTTCTAAGGGCTTCTGAAGCTGGCTGAATGTGCTGGCTGAAATGCTTTGCAGAAATTTCATTGTGGGCTGAAGGTGGTTTAGAAGATTGGCTCCCATTCAGCTTGACACTTAGCCATTTGATTTTAATAATCAAATAATCCAGTGGGACAACTCAAAGGCTTTTAATGAGATGGATTAAACTTCTTGGAAACAAGGGGTTTAATAGATGTTAAAAGCCATTAGGTTTCTCTGTTTGCCTCAGGCATTCCAGCAAAGTTATAGGAGACTGCTCTGGAGTTTGAATTTGGTGAACTAAAGCTGTTTGCCAGGAGATATGCACAGGTGAAGAAAGGTAAGCAAATACTCTAGAATTAGTCACAAAAGGAGAAAAATGACAGAAAAAGGACAACTGGAAGAACCCAAAGAGAACTCTTGGCTTAAATTCTGACCTTTATAGGTCTGTTTTGCATAAACAACTCAATATCTGTTTTGTAGATTAAGAGACCTCATGGTTGTGGGTTTTTTTTGTTTGTTTCTTTTTTTTTGTTTGGTTGGTTGGGTTTTTTTGGTGAATTAGAGGCAATAAAACATCCATAGTAAAAGAAAATGGAAACAACAAGAAAAATTAATCAACAACAGTAAGCCTGAAGTCTTATTCTAGCATCCACATCTTTTTCTATTAAGAATGGGAGAAAAATATTCCTGGGACACTTCATGTGACCTCAAAGTTTGGCTACATCTAAAAAAGGGTCACCGTTTAGAAACTAGGCGACAGCGTGTACAATGCTGGCTCTTGGTAAATCTGTTGCTGAGGTCTCACCTGCACTGAACAAACTGTTTTGTTACACCTTTTATTATTGTTAATGTTAAATTTAAAACAATCAAAAATTGTCTGCAGTTTCACCTTGTGAGGATGCCCTTTCCACTGTCCTTCAATGTCCTTTTGAAGAGCATGGGACAAACTTGGCCAGCGGTTCCATGGATGCAAATGTAAAACGTCTGTGATAAAGTCTGGACCTTTCCCCTGACCATCCCTGTCTGCAATTTATTGCAAGCCACTTGAGCAGTCTGAGCCTAATGAAGGTTTTAGAGCCCTGCTATGCAGTTTGAGGACCCCCTCAACTTTAGAGCCAGCCCAAACAGGGAAAAGAGGTATGCTTTGCGGGGATTACAGCAGAGCTCAATCAAGGGGCATCAGTTGTAACAGCTATATCCAGCTTTGCAGCTCTGGCTCCAAACATTCCAATAGATTACTATTTCCCAAACTCTGATGGTTTGTGATTTCACGTCTCTCACAGAGGACCCATTTTTTCACAAGCTTCAACATCTGCAGAGAGGCTGAGTGGCTGTACGTGAGACAAGCAGACAGAGAATGATCCCTCCGGCTAAGGCAGGGATATGTTTAAGGGCACAATAATCTCTTTTCCTCCGAGAAGTGATGGAAAAGCTCCATAATGGAGCAGACGTTCCCTGAACTGTACAGATGTCACGTTAATGCCATACCCAGGTGTACAATGGAAGCTAATTGAGGAAACTGAGCAAAAGATTGGTGCATTGCAAAAGATGTCAGTCCAGCACGCAGAGCCCAGGTGTTCCGTGGGAGCTAATTAGATCAGGGAGTGAAGGCGAGATGAGGTTTTGACAGGGGAGGCAGGAGGCTTGGGAGGGAGAAAAAGCAGAAGAAAGGAATAATTAAATTAAGGAGGTTGGTGCAGGAAGGAGGGGGGGTAGTGCTGTAAAAAATGCACAGTATGTGGCTTTGGGACAGTCAGTAGGATTTGATGAAAATCCCACGATGACGTGCAGGCAGAGCTGTTCCTCGCTGGGGCTCCCTGGTGCTGCTGGTGGGTGCTCATAGCAGTGTTTGCAAGTGAGTTCCTTCCAGCAGAACCTGGGCACACATTTGGAGAGGGGAGGGAAGGACAGGGGAGACCCAAGGATTGTGGTCTACAATCCCCATCACCCCCAGCTGAAATTTTTCACGAGAAGACAACAGCAAAAGCAGTCCTGCCTTTCTGATAGAGGCAGGTTTGTAAAACATTCCTTACGCCCTCGTTTTGAGGTTATTTTCCTCCATGTACAAGCCTATGTGAAGGCTGCTCTGAGATGTTGCTGGACTACAGACCTGTTGTCACAGAATCATAGAATAGAATCATAGAATTGTTTTTGTTGGAAGAGACCTTTAAGATCATCAAGTTCAACCATTAACCTAACACTTCCAAGTCCACTGCTAAACAATGTCCCTAAGGACAACGTCTACCCTTCTCTTAAATACCTCCAGGGATGGTGACTCAACCACTTCCCTGGGCAGCCTGTTCCAGTGTTTGACAACCATTTTGGCGAAGAAATTTTTCCTAATTCCAGTGTAAGCCTCCCCTGCTGCAACTTGAGGCCATTTTCTCTTGTCCTATCGCCTGTTACTTGGGAGAAGAGACTAAACCACACTTCACTACACCCTCCTTTCAGGGAGTTGTAGACAGTGAAAAGGTCTCCCCTCAGCCTCCTTTTCTTCAGGCTGAACATCCCCAGCTCCCTCAGCCGCTCTTCACAAGACTCATGCTCCAGACTCCTCACCAGCTTTGTTGTCCTTCTCTGGAAATGCTCCAGCACCTCAATGTCTTTCTTGTAGTGAGGGGCCCTAAATTGATCCATGGGGGATATGGAGAGCTGGGAACACCAAGGGCTGGGCTCTTTCCACCTCTAGTGCCAACTTGAGGACACATGGAGTCGCGGTCTGCAGATCTCTTTCTCCCTTGATTGCAAAGGTGGACCAAGCCCCCTAACGTAGGTAAGGTGTCTCAATTTTAGACTTGCTAACTTAAGTTGAGGTGAGTTTAGCAACTTGAAAGCTTTGTGGCACCAGGGTACCATTGTTGTAGGATGTTTTGACATCTGCCTGGAGAATTTGTTTGTGGTCCATGGGGTAACCTAGTATAATTTTCATCTGTTTGCAGGCTGAGTGTTCGCTTTGTGCATATTAAACTATTTTACTGTGTGTTCTTACTGACGTAACATAACAATGATGTGAAAATGGTGTCAGTTCTGAGTTTCCCATGAAATTTGGCTTGTTTTGCCACCATCTGTCTGCATTACTGACTTTCAAAACTGTAGACTGTGAGATAAAGACTGATAGTTTTGTCAAGCTACCTCTCTGGTGTTTGGCTTTTTCCAGACAAACTGATGAAAACACACACATTGAATCCTAGTCATATCTTAGAGGCAGAGATTAAGCCCTAAAGTAATCAAGTAATAACTATTCTGTAATGCTCTACCAAAAGCTAATGAAGTGTTTTAGACCTCTATGTGCTGGATCTTGTATGGCTCTTTATCTTCTTCAAAGAAGATTAAAAAAAAATCCAAGAAGCAGCAGCAGGAGTGCTTTATTTATCTAAACAGTGGTCTCTTTAAAAAAAAGGGGTCTGTAGAGGGTATGATGACACTGTCTTTTTGAGTTGGACCTTTAAGCGATTTCTGACACTGAAATATCAGGAAGTACACTGGACCTCATTGATTGTAGGCATCTGATAATTCTGGAATGACTGCAAACCCATGAAGTGCTCTGGCCCCAGTATATTTAGTTTATAGAAGACCCTGGCAAAGGTGAGTTTTGTGCTGTTTTATACATGAGTGGTCTTTAGAGGGTAGGATTTCTAACTTGCTTTGTTTTTCAGGGAGACAAAAAACTGTTTCTGCTGTTTTCAGCATGTAATAAATTGAGCGTTTGTCTAATTCACAGTAATTTTCATGACACAATGTCTCAGGTCTTTAGGTGACTCCTTGGATTTCCATTTTTCCTGTACAATTTCCTCTTACCCTCATTTAGGTTCTGTAAAGTCAAAATTAGGTTAGGCACTCTGGTTTTAAAAGATCATTTATGTACATTAACTCAGGGAGAAAAAAAATCCACCACACAACACTTTGGCATTGAGCAAGGTCTTAACTGCCGTGCAATCACATTAAACTGAATCTGTCCTAAAATTTGTTCTCCCCAGGCAGAATGGGCACAGCAAACCATTTGACTGAATTGCTCCACCGGGAGTAGTTATATGCTACATTTTTTCCGCAGTATGCCAGGTTCCCTGCCATCCCTTCAGCTGCGTTGATACAACTATGTGTGGGGTTGCAGTTTACACCAGGTCTCTGAAATTATCTGGGTTAAAACAAATAATACAACCTTGTATTTTATTTTATCATTTCTTTGTACATTTTTGCCTTGCCTGGCAGCACTGTAGACTCTTGTGCTGGTACAGCAGAGGAGAAGGGAGGGGTGCAGGCAGGATTCAATGGCTGGGGAGGGAAGAGAATCGTAGAATCATAAAATTGTAGAACCATAGAATGGTCAGAACTGGAAGGGACCTTAAAGACCATCCAGTTCCAACTGCCCTGCCATGGGCAGGGACACCTCCCACTAGACCAGGTTGCTCAAAGCCCCATCCAGCCTGGCCTTGAACATCTCTAGGGGTGGGGCATCCACAACTTCCCCGGGCAACCTGTTCCAGTGCCTCACCACCCTCACAGCAAAGAATTTCTTTCTGGTATCCAATCTAAATCTCCCCTCTTCCAGTTTAAAACCGTTACCCCTTGTCCTGTCACTACACTTCCTGACAAAGAGTCCCTTGCCAGCTCTCCTATAGGCTCCCTTCAGGTATTGGTAGGCTGTTGTAAGGTCTCCCCGGAGCCTTCTCTTCTCCAGGCTGAACAAGCCCAGCTCTCTCAGCCTGTCTTCATAGGAGAGGTGCTCCAGCCCTTGGATTTTCTTTGTGGCTCTCTGCTGGACCCACTGCAAGGAAGGATGGGGGTGACAGGAAAATCTTTAGAGAAGGAAACTGAAGAAGTGTGTGTAGTTTCATACTTGCTTGCTATGCTGTTTGCTTTCTTGATAGACAAGCATTTGAGCTGGGCATGTTGGTAATAGACAGTTCCCTTTGAAAGGTAAAAAAAATGGACTCTGACCCCAAGTTAGAAGGGAAGGACCAGCACAGGAATGCTATATAGTGCATGCATTTCCCTGGCACATATGATGGATTCCTTTTTAATACCCCCAGCACTTTGTAATTTGAACTGCTGCCTGCTATTTATTTTACTTTAATCTGTGTCATACCTCTGTGTTTTTTTATCTTCCTTCCCACTGCCCCTCAAGTTATGTACTTCTAGACAGGTCCCTATAATATTAGGGGTCTTTTCAAGAAGAGGAGCCTGGGTTTGTGGGGAAGAAAAAGTTCAATAAATTATCCATGCAATTTGTAACTGTCAGAGTACAAAATATAAAATACTTAAAAAAAAATAAAATAAAACAAATGTTTGCATTTACATTCCATACTGGGAACTTATATTTCAAACTAAAAATAAAGCTTTTATCTGAACTGTCAGTGTTATAGATGGTGCCTTTATATATATTAAGATTTGCATAGTTTTTATCAAAGTGATGCACTTAACTGATTTAACATTCCAGCCTTTCCTTTAGGAAGGAAGAAAAGATAATATTTTAAAAGAATATGACAAATGGGCTGCCTTTACTCAGGCCAGTCCATCAATCTGTCTTGCATTAGTTCACTTCAGACACAGAAGCCCTTTTTGGTGGTTTTTAAGGGTACACTGTCTGTGAGACGGATTCTGGGTCTTGTCTTCCATCTTGGTTTTCAGTCTCTATCCATAAAGCATCACTTCTCCCATACTCTTATGGCACCAGAAGTCCTGCACATGGTGGTGAATATACTGGAGATTAATTTAGGACTTACCAGTTGGAGCAATGAAGGTTGGGTTGGTTTTTTGAAGCTTTGCACTAAGTTCAGGATTTCATTTCCATGTCTCCTTGAGATCATCTGTAATTTAGAGTTATGGTTTAGTGGTGGTTTTTGTCAGTGTTAGGTTGACAGTTGGACTAGGTGATCTGAAAGGTCCCTTCCAACCTAAGCAATTCTATGATTCTATGATTCTACCGGTCACTGTGTGTTGTGTGCCCATGCTCCATGGATGGTTCTGAAGTTGTCCCAGAGTGAAGTTCACCACAGCCTAACTCAGTCTTTCAGAGCTCCCTTTCCCTCCCCTAGCACTGGGTAAGTCGTATGACTACCCAGCTCAGGGAGCAATCCAACAAAACCTTTTTTTTCTTATGGCTCAACACATTGAACTTATTTACTCAGTGAGCTCGAGAACATGAGGGCTGGTGCCAGTGGGGCAGGGTGTCTGTTTGTGGCAATTTAGCTTATCCTGCCATGGAGCAGCACCTTTGAACAATCATCTCAGACTGTTGACATGGAAGATTTTAGCACTGGAAGTGCCCATTTCAGTCTCTGGTGCCTGGTGTGTGGTGGTTTGTGTAACAGTCTTAACCAGGGAAATGATATTAAGGGGTATTCAATCCAGTGCACTAAAGCATAATAGAATTGGATAGCAAGAAGTTTAGGTCAAATAAATTCAAATGGAAAAGAATGAATTCTGTCAAGGTGTTTAAGCACATTGTAAGCTTAGCAAAGAAGGTGGTAAATTCACAGTGGAGCGTTTATGCCAGGACTGGATGTCTTACTTAATGATAAGCTATAGTTCAGCCACCAGCAAGTTATTGGGCTTGATAGTGTTCAGTTAGGAAGAAAGAAAGAATAATTCCCTCCGCCACAGTGGGTGAAATCCTGTGGCCTGTGTTAAACAGAAGGTCATGCTTGCAGAGGGCTGTGATCAATTCTCTTTTGAGATCTATGAATCTCTGCTGGTAGGTGTTTTAAGGTTGCCATTTGCTATGTGTTTTACTGAATATGTGAAGTCCCAGACCTCTGTATATGAAATTTGTTGCAGTTGTATTAATCTCTCAAAAATTATCTAGTCTTTGAACACATATGCCTGAATACAAAAAGCAACAAACTGCAGTGTCATCTAGGCACTCCCAAGTTGCTAGAGCCCTAGAATTTGTATTAAAGGGTCTGTGGGTTAAATCCTATTTCCAAGAATGAAGTGGAAATTGGGCACAGATTCATTCAAATTTAGGCTTTTGTCCCTCATCACCCAAATAGATTTCACAGCCTCAGCATTAGGGAGCCTGGATTCCCATCTGGGAGAATCTGGTGACTGAAATGGATGGGTCCAAATACTCTAAATAGAGCAGAAAAGAACCCACAGTAGGAGACGTGTCTAAAAGCCACGGGTGTGTATGTCCATTGAAAGTCCAACTCTGGATGGAGTTCTCTTTAGAGAGCAATCACCAGATAACATCCATCCTTTCTGATGAAGGTCTAACTCTCTGCCACCGGGGAAAAAACAACAACAAAAAACCCCCAACAAACCAAACCAAAACAAAAAACCCAAATGAACCAAAAAAAACCTTATCCATGATCTTCTCCATTCTAGAATTAACCTTACCACTACCTTCAGTCTTCATTGAAGTCTGTCTATACTCTTCCTGAAGCTCCCTTCTACCCCCCAGCCCCCTCCTCCTGAGAAGTTCAATACAAAGCTAGAATCAGAGTTCAAAAGTTCTTCCATCTGCTGGGTTGGTCTGCTGCAATTGTCCCCAGGCTTCACAGGTCCATGGAAAAAAATACTAATGCACTAATGCAGTGGGTACATTCCTCTCTTTCGGGTCTAGACCAGCTTCTAACAAGCATTTGTAACATTGTAGTGTCTTCTAGACAGTGTGTTGTCCACAGAAATGTGACAGAAGTGCTATGGGCTCCCATGCCCCTTGGTCCCATTTTTATAAATCCCTGACAGCTAGATTCAGATTATTCACGTTAAGAATCCCTGCTTTATTTTTTAAAGATGAAAATTTCTCTCTCTCAGTTGTAGAGAAGAGTTTATAATCTCCGTCTGAGAGGAAGCTGAAAGCTGCAAATCACAACATAAAGATTTTGTTTTCATTTTGAATATTGTGATTCTTAAATTTGATTTCACAATTTTTGGGGTGGGGAAGGGCAGACCAGTATATTTTCCAGCTTCTCTTAAAAGCCTGTACCTCCTGCTATTTATTACCACTCTGGAGAAAAGTGAGTTTTACTACCTGTTGAGACTATGTGAATCCAATGCAATGGCAATTACAGTGTGTTATGGCAGCTCTGGGCATAGGACTGCAGTCCTAACGTAGGCAAAATCCCCCACTGCTCTCTCTGCCTAAGCAGCAAGCGTCTCATCCATTTTCCTTGTTTCCTGTCTTTGATGTTCTTACTGAAATTAATCATTTGACAACAGCAAAGGATTGCTACTGGCCTCCCATGACTTAGCTATCTATCATGGATTTTATTTAATATAATAGTACAAAACCTTCTTTCATTTAAATCTGTTTTGATGTCTGTTTAGGAAGTTCATGAGTTATTATCTCCCTCCCCGCGCCCGCTCAAGCCAAGATCTTAGGAATTGCTGGTTGCCCGTTCACAGCCATGGTGGCCATCTGAAGTGCTTGTAGCCATTGGGATTAAACTAAGCTTGTCCTGCTCCTTAAGCCCAGTTTGCCGCCTTCTTATCTCCTGCTAGAGATAAAGGAGAATCTCTTTGACAGCTTTGCGCTGAGCCTGTGAGACACACCAAGGCATTAGCAATTCTGTCATGCAATGCACATTTTGGTCTGGGAATAGTTGTCTGTTCCGCATGTTTGTTAAGCTGTGATCTCTCTGAAACAAAAACCCTGGCACAGACCCAAAACAAGACTGGAGTGTAACTCTCCGCTGGAAGGCAGGGCTGTTTTTCAGGGAGATCGGCAGGCAACCGAGGTGCGCGTTAACAGCCTGAAAAGCTAGGGATGTAGTTAAAGTTAGTCATACACTGGAGAAACAGGCATGTGGTCTTGAAACGGATGTCAGACAGGAGCACAAGGAGCCCAATTGACTGGCTTGGACTAGATACTCATGAACCAAAGCTAAGTGAGATGAATTGCAACCTGCGTGATCTACCCAAGCTCCTGTCTCGTTGGAGAAACCTGAAGGTCCTTGTCAGTGGTTGACCAAGAAGGTCATCTCCTTTCCTGTCCTGCTAAAATCAGTGGGATCTTGAACTGCTCTGATAAATGAACTATTGAACAGTAAATGGAGACCATCTGGAGATTTGTCTTAAAGTCATGCTACAGCTCCAAAACCAATCACTGCAGCCACTATCAAAAAAATTTGGCAATCTGGTTTTCTTTTCTTACAGAAATACAGAATTTTGCGAAAAGAGACAGGCCCAGAACACCACCAAACCAGTGCTCTATAGCGTGGGACTGTCAGTGGTCCCATTTCAAGACCATAATCCATCTGCTCTGTCCAAGAATTGTGTTGGCTGAAATATTGGCACCATACCTTTCTACCAAAGACCTTTCATTTCTTACTGGAGGACTATCTCTGCTGCAGCTGGTGTGGCAGACAGAAATGGATAAATTGGTTCTTGAGTTTTCTTCCATAACACAAAACCTTAAAAATCAACACATATTGACTGAAGTTCTGGACCATGTTGACTATTCAGAATACATGAGCTCATGTACCTATGTACTCCAAAGGCAGAGAAAACAGAAATAACCCTTATGAAATCCAGTATTTTAAACAAAAAGCATGGTTCTCACGTTCTCTCATATTTCCGATGGCTGAAACTGGATTCCCTGTTTTTTCTTCATGTGAAGAAGGGCTCTACTCACACATATTTAAAATACCATTATGAGAGTGGTATAGTCATTCCCTCAATAATTCCCTAAAATAAACAGAAAAATTTAGTGACTTATAGAGTGGATTCTTCTGTCTTATAGAAAGACTGTTATTCTCAAAGCCACAGTTCATATGTCAAAATCATCAATTCTGATTTGAGTCCTTAGGGAGAGTCTATGTTGTGCTGTGAAAACAGAGGGTGGTAACTAAGAACAAACAGAGCAAAGTGTTAATAGTGGTGAGAGTTGAGGAGGGACTGTTAAAATCACACAACAGGAGCTGTATTTTTTCAGTCTAAGCCAAGACTCCGTTATTGCCTGTCAGATTTCCCCCAGGAAAAAAGCTACCAATACACTAGCAGAGCCATGTATGTGGATATTTGCTTCCTTTACCTGCTGAATCAACAGCATGTTGGTACAACACCAGTAGGGTCTTCCTGGAAGGAAACTACCTCTGTTAAATTCAAACCAAGCTGAAGACTAACATCTAGTAATTTAATCTGCTATCAGCCTCGTAATTCGATTTCATTATATATTGTGTTAATGCAGTGATTTGATCATTCTGAGTCTATTGATTTACTGATTTAATTTTAATTGTGACCTCAATTTGACCATCACATTGTTCAGTTTTTAATTGTCATAGTAAAAACGTAGCATATTAGCTCACTAACAGGCACTCTAAAGTGAACATTTGCTTGTTCATCCTTTTAAATAAATCCATTAAAAGTATACAAAACTGTTTTATTCCTTCTGCCTGCAATGTGGGTCACGCGTTCTGAAGATACAATTAACCTCAAGTGAGCAATTTGCAAGCCACTAAGTTATTGCATTGAAAAGTAAAACCAAGGTCTTTTCACCTTATTATGTAAGACACTATAAAGCCTTCAGTTTCTTGCCAGAGAGAGAATTCCAGAGCAGAGATGAAAAGATAGGATGAAATGAACAGAAATGCTGAAGTTTGTGGTTTTCTTTTTCTTTTATTTTCCATTAGGACATCACTCAGGGAATACAGTACCACCAAGGGCCCATCTGGTGGCACTGTTAGCTGAAGTCTTCATTTCACAGACAGAAGGACAAATCTTACACAAGAGAAGGAAAAGCACAATTCTCACTAATGGAATTATTCCTGTTGCAGTGGTCAAGTGAAAGGATCCAGCCTCATTTTATGTGCGTGTACCATCACATTCTCTTCAACTCCATTCTGAGGATTCCTGCGGGTGGGAGTATCTGACTTCTATCTTTTTTTTTTCTTTCTTTCTTTTTTCAGTTGCAGCTAATACCAGAGAATAGAAGCATGTTCCTTGTTAAATAAATGCCTAAATGTGCAATCATCTACAGATATGTGTGTCGACTTTTGTTCCTGTAGTGTCAGAAACTTGGTAACACTGAGCCTGATAAACTTACTAACAATCCTGAACAGAAATTCAGAAATTTGAAATGCAGATGTGCTGAACACATAGATGTATGGAGGAAATCTTTTATTTATTAGTTCTCATTTTATACCTTAAAAAGTATTCAATGTGCTCCTACTTGGGATTGCTTGTAAAGATACAAGCAGTATCTCTTTCACATTTTATGCATTAATGAGGAGTTAATATAACCCCTTTTCTTGGACTAAATACACCCCTTTAAAGTCATTGAGATTACAGAATTTTTAGGGGCATTAATTGAGGTCACTGATGGAGAGATTCAGGTGCCTAAACCTAGATGTCCAGGGCCATTTCAGATGAAGCCACTTCCGCTGTGCTGCAAGACACAGGAAATCAGGTCCCATTGGAAAGCATACAGGCACCAAGTGGGAAACCACATAGGATTATATCTCCCCGAGTGTCACAAGACCTTTGTGTACTCAGGATGCCTCAGTCCTCCATGGATGAATGCAAAGGCTGTTCATATCAGTGTCTACATGTGGCACTGGAGTAGGAGGTCCTTCCACCTTCCCCTCCTGTCACTTGTGTAGTGCTGCCTTTAGCATTCTTAGGACCTTTGCATGAGCTAGTTTACCTCACTGAAACAGGAGCAAATGTCTTGGAGGAGGCAAGAGTGGGTAGTTTTCTGCTATTTTATTTAATAAAATTGGTACTGCATAGGTCCAGAATCAGTTCAAAGGAGGGTGGAACATCATGGCTGTGAAAGAAGGAAGAAGGATGGAGACCTCCTTTTCTGGCAGCAGAAGTCCATTATGGCATTTTCCTGCATTTGAATCAGCACCTCTTGTGTCTCCCCTTGGAGGGCTTTGGCACTCTCTTCACAAGGCCAGCTGGCTGTTTTCAGGCCCCAGGCCAGCAGCTCTCCCCCAGGGTTTGTTGTGGGAGGATATTTGGCACCTCCCTCAGCATGGCGTAGAACCCCTGTGGAGCTACACACCTAACTTTGTGGTGCTGAGTGAGTCATGTGGCTTTTGAAGATGGAATTTAGCTGCTATAATTAGAAAAAGTATTCCATATCTAAAAATGCAAAAAGCTAGCTCGGGGCATTTCTGAAAGCACTGGCAAACTGGACACCTAACTTCAGATGAACACTTGGAAGTCTTGCTATAGTCTCCAACTTCTTGTTCAGAAAGAGATGTGATGGCTCAGCCCAGAACTACCTACTTACCCCTGTTAGGTAACTTAGGTACTTACATTCTAAAATACTCCTAGTTAAGATGGTAGGCATAGATTCATTTGTGGTTGCTGTGAAAGTTTCATTGAGTGAAACTTCTTAATCAAGCCATTAACTTTTAAAGAAGCAGTAGAGAGAGTACAATGTAGCAGCAATAAAAATAATTAGGGTTGGAAATGGGTCTTTGTTGCTATCTGGGAATTTGCAGAGGAAATCTCAGTTTTGACATCCACTGTTATTGTCATGCTGCATTGATATTCAGACTGATGGTTGCTCAATGAATCTCTCCGTCTTTTTTTCTAGTATAATGTGAGACAAATCCACACAAGATGAGAATAACTACGTGTTCAAAATGCAGACTTTCAACCTGATACAGTAAGAAAGGAAGTTTGTAATTGAAAATTAATTCATACTGGAAAGTGTAGTCAATAGACAATTACTGAGATACAGCTTGTGTTTATTGCTTGAGGAATTTTACACAAGATTTATAACAACTAAAAGCAATTACCTTTACATGTAAAGAACAGTCTAAAAAGATGAAACTTAATTACTGTAGAAGCCTTCAAACTTTCTTTATCTCATGTAAATAATCACCAACCAGACAGTAATTAAAAAAAAAAATTAGATGTGAAAGTCAGCATGTTATCCACGTCAAAAAAGATTACAGAAAAATCCCCATATTGTCCACAATTCCTGTTCTATTAGTTTTACAGAAATACAGCACTACTGTTTTACTCCAGATATAAGAGGTGAAAGTTGGATATAATGTTTGTGAAACTGAAGTCAAGAAGGCATGAGTTTTTGTAAAGTATTCAGGTGCATCACTGCCTCTTCCATTCCCTATACCCACTCTTTAGACCCCACTGATAACCTCAGAAACATGGGAGTTGCATTCTTCACATGGAGACTTTTGAAGGAACTTCCCTGGGTATATTAATTCCCATCTGTGGGACTGGCAAAAACTGATCTGAATGTTGACCCAATCCAGAATCAATGGCCTGCTCAGAGCATTGCCTGGTAAGAAATTCCTAATGGCATCAAAATGGGATTCTCAGATCACAGGCTACTCTCTAGCCCCTTTTGCCTGACCCAGCAGACACATTTCATGCTCATTGAAAATAATTCCTTGGGACAAGTTATACTGGAGACAACATGCCTGATATAGTGAAGACTATGTGCTACCTTGGAAAGTGAGATACTGAATGCATGGCATCAATATATTTAAAAAATGTCAAAAATAAAGGATCTGTACAGACACAAAAGCAAAGCAGCCAGATACAACTGAGAGTCCCAACACCAAATCTAGAAGGTTGTTCAGAGCATGAAGACCACCTTAGCACAGCAGGAGACCAAAGGCATTGGCCAAATTAGAATACTATTGAAGAATGGAAAGGCGAATCCTCTTTCTCCAGAATCCTGGGTGGCCTGTTGTCCACACACAATGAACCAAACCCCTGCTGGACTCAAGAAAGAGGTTTTCCCTAAGTTTCCGGGGGTCACTGTGATTTGGAATCAAATTTGTGGGGTGGGGAGAGTATGAGTTCTTTCAATTTTAATTATTTTTTTTTCATTATGGTATGGCTCACATCCTGAACAGGTGTCTGGGCTTTGGGCATTAGTACTGCCTTTGTCCTTCTTTTTTTTTTTTCTCAGTGATACACAATAGTTTAGACCATCAAGGACTGAAATGCCTAGCTCTAACTGAGGCCTGGGATCAGGATAATATGGAAGACATATGCAATGGTCTGTAGAATAAAAAAAGTCCGATAGGATAAGGTAATGAATCCTTGTTTTTTCTTTAAAATCAGTGAAATTCAACCTGCGTACTTTGGTCTTTTGGTGAATTAATATATTTATAATATTCTCCTGTCCCAAAAATCAGTTGAACATCCAAAACCAGAAGTGTGAAGATTCTTTTCTCTTTCTAATTGAAATGACCATAATTAACTTTTAGACGTACACTCTGATTGCTTTTTTCCTTTTTTTTCTTTCTTTTTTTTTTTTGAAGACCAATATGTGAATAAGTGCTTAATCCCTTATGCTTAAGATAATGAAGATCTCTAGTCTGAAACACTGTGAATATGTTGTGATGATTGCAGGGAAGTTTTGACTCCATGCACAGGTGCAGAGAAGAGAAACGATGAGAATTGCAATACATTTTCACCCTGGAGTGAAAGGAAGCTGCAAATTGGTTATAGAGAGAGAAGTAAGTGTGTGTGAGTGGAAATTTTCCCCTGATCTTCCCTCTGCAAATTACTTCTGAGATTAAAAGAGTAATTAGAAAAAAAAAATGCCATAAGAAGATTTATTGGTTAGCGAGTCTAGAGCTCCGGGTTTGTGCTGCTTTTGTTGGAGCTGCAGCAATCTTTTTGCTTTATTTTAGATGCTGGGAAAGCATCTTTAGCGACTGCATTGAAACAGAAGGTAGTGCTGAAGTGTCCCAGGAGAGGGAGAAATGTGCTCAGGGAAGGTGCAAGCTCCGGTGATTGCCCTCACAGCAGCATGTCACTGGGCTCAGTGGGATGAGTTTTCATTTTTGGGACCCGGATGGCATCCTCAGGGCTCCCTCGTTGAACGTGGGAGGTGCTCTCTCTGTCCCTTCCATGCTTGGGCTTCCTGAGTGAGGGCAGAAGCAGCAGTATTTGCCATCACAAAGACAGACGGACAGACACCTTCCTGAGCTTCAGATCTGAAAGCAAAATGTAGTGACATGCAGTTAAAGGATCTAGGTTAACAGGGGAAGGTTTTTCTATTTATCTGATCTGCTGGAGGGCCAGCAGTAGGGCCAGACCCCTTGTGACAGTGTAGACCTGTCCTGTCCTGGTAAGTCCACTCCTTTTTCATGTGCAAGGGTAGGTGGAATCGGGACTTGATGGCAGAAGAGATTTGGTCCTTTGTGAGCTGCTCTGGCACAAAAGGCAAAATGTACGCGTGGGCTATTATGCACAGACCTCCTGGGTGACTTCTCAGCACTTGATTACATTTTAATTATTTTTGTAATGTGAAAGTGAGCCTACTCTCCTGAGAAGAAAGAACGGCTTCTACTAATCTAACAGGTTATAGCAGACAATCAGCAATTAGCTGTGTGCTTTTTATTATGCTATAATTATTAATAACAAGGGGCCTCCAGGAGCCCCATTTTTGATAACAATTCCCATTCAATCGAGCCGTCAGATGGTTCATTTTGGTCTAGATTTGACAGACGGATCACAGACTATGTGAGCTGAGCAGAACCTGGGCAGGTGTGTCTACCTGATGTGTCCCCTACAATGTGGTAGCACAGAGAGCACCAGTGCTGGGTACTACACAAATAGGTTCAAAGAAAGTGCCCTGCAAAACACAACCCACAACCTGGACAAGGAGCTACCTTCTTTCATTTCTGTTGTTATTATTAGCAGTACAAATAGAGCCTGCAGTGGTTAAAGCTACCTTTACTGCCATTCAGTTGAAGGCCGACAAGAGCGTTTGGAGGACGTATCATAAATGCTGGTCCTGTTATTCTCCAGTCATCTGCAAATGGTCAATCAAGGGTGTGATTTGTACTCCTCTATATATTACAAAACCATCTTTCAACCTACCTATGACTTAGCCAAAGTTTATTCAACATCATGTTTTCCAGGCCAGACATCTACAATCATGTCACAGAGCAAACTCTGGAAGAACTATTTTTTTAAATATTTCCTTTTTCCACAGACAAACTCCATTCTTACCTTTTCTTACTGAAAACCCATAGTTACTCAGCTTTTCTCCAAAAAAGGCTGAAGTGCCAGTGGGCAGGTAACTCTCGTATCAGCAATTGTACGTGTTGAATCTGAAAAATATCACACGTGCCAAAGAGATTTTGGGAAGCACATTTCTGAACCCCTTACCTGGTTAGAGGATACCCCTTGGTTGGCTCTCTCATCTGCTGTCCTTCAGAGGGGTGGTGCCTACTCCTTCTCAGGATGGCTGAGGTTGAGAAGTAATTTTCCCTGCCATGACTGTCACTTGTGTGAAAATTTAGTTTGCAGGAAAGAAAAAGCATATGTGACCCGATAACATAAACATACAGAAAGGACTATGAACTAAACCCTCAGCTCTAGCTTATCTAATTTTTTCAGATCTTGATATTGCAGCCTGGCTATTCTTCTAAAAGTGTTTTTAGGGATTGTTTCTGGACTTAGTAAATTCCCAGCAAAATGGAGAATTTAACAACTATAATTTTATAAAGGAGTCCTGCTTCTATTTGATAGCTTCTGCTGGAAAACAGCTTTACAAGATTAGTGTCCCTCTGAGCAATTAAGTAGCAGGGTCCCCTAATCTCTGAAGTCATACACAAAACAAATACAGTAGTAGATGTTGCTTCTCTGGGATCATAACAATTATTTATTGCTTTTAATAAGTCTGAGTTTGCTTGGATCTGTCAGGATATCCTTCTGTACTAGTGTCATTGGGACTAATTCTAACAGTCAGTGGAGCTGATAAGGTGAAATCAGACTTATGACCAATGTACTTTTTATTTTCTTGCATGATGAAGGAAACGGAGAGCCTAGAAAAACTCCAGGGAACTTCAAACCCCGTGGTTTTCTAGCTTTTTCATAAAACCCTGTTGTTTTAAAGTTTCAACTTTATAAAGCTTCTGACACTTTTCCACATCTAGTAAAGCAGTTTAATAGTGAACTTGCACTTATCAAAATATTACAAGACAGAAAACTACTCATGTTGATCTTATTTCATGGTTTTGTTTTGAATTTCATCACCTGTAACAGAGGTCAGTATGCAGCTGTGATCAGGAGGGCGGAAAGGAGCTAGAAAGGCTGTTTCCCTCTTGCACGAGTTAGACTGGTGCCCCTAAGAAGATGGACTATAATGTCATTAGTTTTAGTTTATGGTATGTTGCTGTATTTGGTCAGGAGGGGTGTTTGTACCATGAGAGTCCCAGTATAGGCACAGTCACTTAATTGCTGGAAGTATAAACAGGAAGAAGTGTAGTCTGAGTGATGAAGAGGGTCACAAATATGTATTTTGGAAACTAATGATCTTTCAGGCCTGCAAGGGGACTCCAGCCCTGTGGGGTTTTGCCCTGGGAAGTTGCACTGCTAGCTGTATCCAGTTTTACTTGATCAAGATACTGTTTGGGCAGGAAAATTGCTTGCAGTTGTTTAGGCTTGACTGTGTTTGCCTCTAGGAGCCACTTGATGGCAGTCATTAGCGTAACAAAATTGTGTGTACGCCTATATGTGTTTGCATATGTTTATAATATACATAGATAGTGGAAATAATTTCTAGGATCAACAAGAGTCTATTCTCTGCTTCCTTGCACTTGTACTCAATGTTTTTCCATGTATTTTCCTAGGTTTCTCTAGCCTTTACGAAGCATTCGCCAGATTCTCAAAGCTTTTCACCAAAAGCGAATTCATCACACACTCTGGGTGGAGCCAGGCTGTTTTTGAAAAGTGGAAGTAAAGTTTGAAAACATATTTTCACAGCTACCATGATAAATTCTATTCATGATACAGCCTTCAAAACTTGTAAGTTTTACTTGTATGACACTTGGATAATACTTGAATGCAATGTAGATCCTCCCATGCAAAATGTGTTCTCCTGGAAGCTGTGTGTGCAGAAGGAGGCAGCCATTATGCACCAGCACAGTCTTCTAAGGATAATCAATAAGGGACAGAAACATCAGGTTATCAGGGAGAGGGGATTTCTCACTGAATAATCATTCTAGCTCTGGCCTTTCAGTCCTGAATCTCAAGGGAAAGCTACTCTACACACCACTCCCTCCAAAAAACCCCGCCCAAAATCCTTCAAAAAATGAGTCTGCAAACGGGAATTCAAAACTGCGCTGGATACTGAAAATCCTGGACTCAGGAGAGACACTGGTTTCAGGTGTGTTTCAGTTTCCTCCTCCCTCCACTTGCCACCTCCTGCCTTTCCCATAGGTGATAAATCACCTGGCTCTGCTCTCCCCATAGGAGATAATCGCCTCATCACCTTTTTCCCTGCGTACGCTGATTTTTCCTTTACAGATACCGCAGCATTTTCTCTTGGATGATTTAACTAATTACCATATCAAGTTCAACTCATAATAATTGTTCTTAACCCGAATTTGACACTGACAGTTGCTGCTTCTCTTTCAGACCAAAAGAAGAGCTTTTGTGTCAGAAAGCTTGACTATTTCTCCATCTACAGCAGATATTACTTTTCTGTAAGCCCTCACTAGCCCTTAGAAACACACAAAAGCTCTAGGACCATTCTTCTGAGGCCCATGTTTCATGCTCTGAGGATTATGGCAAGCATTTTAAATGCAATTATTTGATGCTGCGATTTCAAATGAATAAATTACTTTTCCCTATTCAAGGCCAGACCAAATCTTGATGAAGGGAACAAAGACCTTTGTTCCAAGGTAGCTCTGCTGACCCCATCTGGAGCCCTGACCATGGGGCTGTGAGGCTGAACAGTTAAATAGTGCCTGGGGGGCAGCAGGCAGTAGATGTGACTCACTCCTGCCTGAGAACCAGACTGGCCTTTCCTATTTGCCCGGAGAGTGAACTCACTGCCCATGCTGCAAATAATCCTCTTTTCACGTATTATTTGCAGGGGGAAAGAGATTTTTTAGGTTTTTTTATTAAAGGCAAATGATGGTAAACAGAAATCTGCAGAGAGTCAGGTGAAGGAACCCAAGAATTCTAGTAATTGGTGAAAATGGAGGACACTGAACTGGTTACTCCTGAGACCACCAAAGGAGAATGATTAGCCCATTGTCCCTCCTGTGAACTCCAACAAAGGGAGTTGACCAAATAAATTCTCCTCAAAAACCTTTCAAGCTAAAGGGTACAGGACCCTGTGTTGCCCTCATGTTGCCCACAAGGGTATAGGACCTATCATAAAGCATGCAGTAAAGAAAATTTGAGGACTGGGTAAAATTCACGGTGACATGTTTTAAGGGGATTATGGGCATGACATACTAATGGGATGGTTGGGAGAAGGACCAAAAGTGGAGAAACAGAGGTTCAAGGGAGATTGGGAGGAACAAAACATGGGAAAATAAAAGGAAAAGGCGGTAATTCCCATGGTAGAGGGGTTGGAACTAGAAAATCTTCAAGGTCCCTTCCAACCTAAACCATTCTATGATTCTGTGATTCTATAAAAGTGGCCAGTCAAGTGCGGACAGGTGACTGACCAGCACCCTTGCCCTGTGCTTGTCTTCTGGCCTTATCAAATGCTATTTGTATGGGCCCACTCTCAGACCATGCATGTGTGTGACACTGGCCAACTTCAGGCTGGACAAGCCAGCAGCAGGATAAGAAGTCTGAGTACAGAACCTGCTGCAGGACCATGAGTGACAGGCGCTTGAGGATCCAGGTGTCAGCAGCGGGCTGGGGACAAGGATACTGCAGTAGCCCAACTCTCTGGGGCTGGGGTGGCAGAAACCCCCCTGTGTCCCATAGCCCACTGAGTCAGCAACCTGTCAGCAACTGAGAGGCTTAATTTCTGCTTTTTTAAAGAAGAAAAAATATGGAGGAGAGACACTTCTAGAAAAACGACGTCTTTCAGGCTGAGTGGCTTAATTAACTGTGAGATGGCCTCTCTGAAACTGTGCTGCGATGTCCCACCCATCCTGGAGAGAAATTTGCCTCTACATTTGAAGTTTACTGAAAGGTTTATGTGAGGATGTGTGCTGTGTTTTCAGTCAAGTTTAATGGTGTTTAAAATATAACTGTTCCAATAGCAAGATGCTGCTCAGTGAATTTTATGCTGAGGGTTTCTATTAAATCCGTATAAACAGAAGCATCTGCAATCGCTATAGCTGTCTTTCATGTCATCAGCTTAAATACCAGCAAGATTAAAAGTGCTGTAGAGCTGAAGAATAGAAAAAATGCATGTGAGCTCATTTAGTTGTTTGGGCAGAGGGCTGGTCCAAGCTCCATGAAGGAACTTGAAAAATTCAGCGCAAGCCCCTTCTGATGAGAAGCTGGGCAAGCTCACACATGCCAGTTGCACAGAAGACTTGACAGCGAACTGCCATGAATAGCAGACACTTCAATTTGGGGAAGCTTCATCTCCATGGGAACCAAGTTTTTGCCCCTTTCCCAATGCCTACAATTTTCCTTCTGGCCCTGCTCAGGATATTTTGTGTCTGAGCTGTGTTGGGAGTCACCGGTGGTTTTCCTCCACAAGCACAGCCTGAGATGGTTGTTCTTTGCATCCTTTCTATATGTCTCAGGGTACCAGGCAGTAACTCTGGGCACATAAAGAGCATTTGGACAATGGACTTGATCTCATCGACATGACCTTATACGATGTATCAGAAAAACTTCCCTAAATGAGTAATTCAGGGTTTGGATAAAATGTTTCCATGACATTTTTTTTCTGAAATTGAGGAATGTCTATGAGACTTCTAGACAAAAAAGATTTTTCTTTTGATTTTTTATTAATATTTCTAAGAAAAATAACTCATAACTCTCTAGTAAAGGTGCAGGTTTACAATATACCTTGTTTATAGTCTCTTTTGGCACCCTTTGGGAAATTAACTATTTCAGGGGATTCTGACCTGTATTAACAAAAGGAACTAGACCTGAAGGCAGCTCTAGCCAAAACAAGAAATTTCAAGGTTTTTCAAGATTCTGATTGTACATTCAGAGTTCTTCAGAAAGAGCTGCCCAAAGTACCCAACAACACCCAGGTACCAATTTGTAGATACACAGCCATGATTAATTTTAAATGGGAACTTAATTCATAATTCTGATGTCGCTATTTAGACGCAAATGCAAACATTTAAACAACGCTGAACACAAACCAGCTTGTATACAAATCAGCAATCAGCAGCTCCAAAAATACACCACTTTTCTCTCTACAGTGCCACACTATTCTTCCCCCTGCTCTACTTGGTTTTCAGATAGGGAAAGTAAATTGCACTTATTAGGACCCTGTCACATATGTACCTCATGAAAGCCTACAGCTATAGACTATAGAAGCAGATAAAGGGAACAGGAAATTTCAAGCAATTGTGCAGTAGAAGGATAGTCCAGAGTAATCGACTGACCACCCTCCCTCACATACTTCACCTGAGCGCATCGTGTAATATACAGCACGCTCCAGCACAGCTGGGATTTATAATGAAAACTCAGAAACCTTATTCCAGGTGTTGGATAAGGTGGCAGTAGAGGTGGGTATGTCAGGAGCCTGTAACACGATAGAGTCAGTTTAAATTCTGAGCTGACATCAATTTGCTTGCCAAATTGGAGGGATACGGATTTGATGGGTGGACGGTTCGGTGGATAAGGAATTGGCTGAATGGTTGCACCCAGAGGGTGGTACTCAATGGCT
>KZ505873.1:101723-116755 GCA_002844005.1 Limosa lapponica baueri | reverse complement strand
GAATCTATGAATCTATGAATCTATGAATCAGGGAGTGGGCCATATCCCCAGGAAGGAAGGCAGGAGTTTCTACCAGTTTTATTTAAGGAAAGTTTTCTGCTGTAAATCTGATGCCTGGTTCAGCTCTGAGGGCATGAGGAAGAGACACGAACCAGTCAGCAGAAAGATCTGGACATCACATAACCCTGAAGCCCTGTAATACAGCCCTGCCATTGCCAGGGACAGGCTATGGGCTGAGTCTGCACAGCCTCAGGACAGACGCTTGTCCAACCTGCTCCATTTGAGTTTTTCTTGACCTGCCTGCAGCTTTGTTTTACTAGGTTTAGCTGAAATTGTAATTTTTATAGTTGATGTGTATGGCTAATATGTTTTACTTTTGTTTATCATTGTATGGGGCCACCATGGTTTTATGAGAAAAGTGATTGTAACAGCAGAGAAAAGGCTAAAAAACTAAGAAATGTGCATTTAACAATTTTGACTTTATTATTAGTTATTATTAAAACTTCTTCTCTATAGAACATTATTTCTCTTTCTTTAATAGTTAGATCTAGACTAACAATTATAAGGTTAGACTTTTAAGATTTCAGTTATACTAACAACAAGCTCTTGGCTTTATATATCAGGTGTGTTTCCTGTTTGCGCATAAGCAAGATTTTGACCTAACACATCCTGGCCAGCCCTTCCCAATCCTCCATACATGTATCAAATTTCTGATGTCACTGGAAATGTTGGAAAAAAAAGGTAGTTAGTGTTTTGGGGTAATTGACAAAGGATGGAGGTAGACCTACATGGCTATATCTTGTTGAGAAAATCCAAGCATCATTTTTTTGTTACCACTGAATGAATCCATGGCTGAGTTTGTGCTTCATGTCTGTTTGTCTAGCTTTTGTTTTGTATTGCGCTTTGTCTTGCCATCTTTGACTCTTCTCTTTACTAATTTTTCCAGTTGGCAATTAAATGACAGGCATTAAGGATCATTAGACCAAGCAAGTATCATCTGTTTTTAGCTAAACTGCAGACAAACAACTTAAAGCTTAGAATTCAGGACTTCTCAGTTCTCAAACTGCAGGTTTATTCCCCTTTCAGTGTAGTCTGAGCAGATAAAAGGGAAGGTGACTTGTAGCCGTGTTGTTCATCTCTCCAACCAAGGCAAAAGTTTCCTTCATCAGTGGTATCTAAGCTATGGTGTGCAAACCGAAAATGATCCCAGAGTGGTCTGTAACTGATCTTCAAAATCATAATAACCCATACAATTCCTTGTATATAATTTCCAGACAAAAATTCTGATACTAAGAAGATCTGATGTTGCAGGAAAAAAATTGAGCATTAACAGTAACCCACTTATTCTGAAGCTTTGGTAAAACTGCCGCTGCCTTGTCGCATTCTGTGTGCTGTTACACAAATGAGAGCTGCTCCTTTGCAATCCCTTCTCTGTGGTTAATTCAGAAAACATTTAAGATGGGTGATAAGTGTGATTTGAAATTATTTCAAAAAGCTGTTTAATGAAAAAAAGATGTATTAAATCATTTTCTGCAAGAAGCACTAGGTATCTCAAAGTTGTAATTTATTTTTTCTTTACAGATATTCTGGTTGTGTGTGTGTTTGTGTGTGTGTGTGCATCATGTGTCTGCATAAATTTTTTAAAATCTTTTCTTCATTATCTAATTTTTCAGGACAGCAGGGAGAGGAGAGGAGAGGAGAGGAGAGGAGAGGAGAGGAGAGGAGAGGAAAAAATATCCTACTGTAAACATCATTTATTTGACAGAAGGTGTAAAATAAACAAATGTAATACAAAAGATAGAATCTTTCAAAAATTACTGAAATAGTTTGTAAAAATATTTGTTTTCCCTTTTCTTCTCTTTATTTTAAAATAATTCATGACTAAATGTATTCTGTTTATCCCAAGTGGTAAACATGGGGGCATACCTGTTGAAAAAAAACTGCATACCCCAGAGATCTAATCTGATAGCTAATCTGATTAGGTCAACCAAGCCTTATCTAAAAACTCTGTGCCTTCAGAACATGCAGTGATTTCACCATTACTCAGAGTCTGGATTAATTTCATCCATTTCTGTTTCTTCTGGGAATTTAGCAATGCCCTTTGTAGCAAGGCTGTTTTCATCTCAGTGGTGTTGCTATATACATATTGGCCTTTGATAATACAATCTTGTTCCCTGGATGGTCTGCATCCATTTGAGGGGGGACGTTCTGATTTAATTACAGACTGTGACTGTTCATACCCTGGGTGGTTATGTCCAAAACCGCAGAGCTCTCAGCTTCCTTCACATCTCCCAAACTGAAACAGATTGTTTTTCAAGTTTACAGGTTGAGGTGGAGTTCCCAGTTGTACAGACTCATTTCTCATTTGCAGTTATCTTTTTGTCAAGAAATAGCTGGTGGCTAAATCCGAGCAGGGGTAAGGAGGGGCAGCGCCTCTGCAGTACTCCCCCTGAAGGTATGGAAGACATCTGCTGGTGTCTGGGAGCCACGCAAAATGTGGCATTTCCCTCTTAGGGGGGGGAAAAAAAAAAAAAAGGAAAATCAATATATAGAAATTAATGTGCCTTTGTGAAGATTCAAAACAGATGGGGAAAAGGTCAAGGATTCTTTGTTGCTAAGTGCGTTTCTATGACAACTGCAATGTGTATGTTATGAGTGAGCAATCATTTGTTCCAGCTGCTGGATCATTAAAGGGGCAGCATTTCCCGCAGCACTGGGAATGTTGTTCATGGCTTATTTACTTTTTCCTTACCCCTCTTTAAACCAAGGTTCAACAGGTAAGACTCAGTGAGTACACGAAAGCTTCAGTGAATCACAGCACGCTACAGCGTGGGTCTGGATGAGTCTGGATTGCATGGTGTGTGCCTTAGAGGGTGCTGGGGGAGCTTAGTAAGAGGTTAAGGAGATTGATTTAGATTCAATCATGCCATTAAATCTGTACACTCATGATGAGATATTCTACGATTCCATGACGGTGGGCTGTGTTGGATGTGTTTCTGTAGAATTTATGGCATAATTTGAGATACTCATGTGACTTGGCTTTCCACTCATCTGTAACATGGGAATAATAGTATGTACAAAGACTTATAAAATATTTAAATATCACCTTAGAAAAAGTTAATTAACTGGAATGATGCTAGAAATCTAGTCCTTTCTTCACAAGTTGAAATAAGAGCTGTCATCATGGCCTTGTCCATTGCTTCAACAGCATGGGGTTCTGGTTCAAGAAGCACCTCATTTTACTACTTCTGTTTTTTTTTCCCTAATGCTTTGATTACAAAACAAAAAACCACCAAAAAAAAAGCTAAACAACATTAGAACAGCGTTGACGCATGGCCGATATCCACTGTCAGGGACACTGAAGAATATGTTTGGTAATTGTTCTGTGAGTTGTGTATCTGGAAAAGGTGACTGCTTCAGTGTCTCTGAGCCTAGCAGTCACTTCTGGTGGTACATACAGCCCTCCATCTTCTCTACACTGGAGTGCAGTACTTCAGCTAACAGCCAGAAAATGTCTCTCTAACTGTTTATATGACATTATATGACATCTCGTTGGCTTCTGGCTGTTTGTGTGATTTTCTTTGGAAAACTACTATGCAAACCCATTAATAATAAGAGGTTAAACTTAAGAGTGATGAATGTGAGGGAAAAGATTTATGCAAGAAGCATTAGGAAACTCTGAACCTGCATGTTGGTAGACATGGCAGCCCAGTTGCTATCAAAGGACTCGTCGCAGCAGGCGAGAGAGAAATTGTTCTATTGCCATGACTTGCTTTTGGCCAAGCAGCAGAGTTGGTGTTTTTAGGTGGGAAGTGGAAGTTGCAATAAAACCAGGCCTTCAGTATCAGAAAGCCAGACCGTAATATAGGCTTAGCTAGCAACTCTTTTGTCTGTCTTCTGACAAACAGTCTTTCTCTTTTGCGCAGATTTTTTTCCTCACACTTTCTTTGTTGCAGCTGGTGGAAGAACAAAGGCGTGTGGCTGCTCTGTGTTTTGGATCCTGTCCATCTTGCCCCGCTTCACCATATGGAGTGATAATGGTCTCCCCTATTCAGATCTTGTTTTGTTCTTTGAGAAATATGGAGAGGGAGGTATTTACTAAATTCAGTCAAGAGTGGCAGGAATGAGGCCAAGTGTCTTGGAAACTTAGCATCCCCCAGTGATTTAGCATCTATGTGGTTGACTGTCTTTCTGGAAGCCTGGGCTCAGCTGCCCTCTGCATCACAGCTCTTTATACCTCAGTTCTGGCTTTTCACAGCCAGCCAGAGTGCAAATTTCTCCATGCCATCTCAAATAATGTCACTTGGTGAAAGAAGAGTTTATTCCCCACTTTGTAGCCACAGCTTGGTGAAATAACTAATTACGTTAGTGGTTTCAGCTTGGTGTCTGTGCTTGTAGATACAGAGATCTGGACTCATATCTGCTCCAAACTGACTACAGACAGGACAGTTTATCAGCACAATGTTGGACTGAAATATTGCAAGGATAGTTCCTGTTCTGGGTCACTTGTATTTGAAGAATGGGAACTTGGAGATGTGGGAAAAGAAATTTCATGGGAGACATGTCTGCTAAGAGGGAGGAATTGGAACAAGTTGTAAAAAGGTACAGAGATGGAGTGAAAACCAATGCACTGCTATCAGTGCAGCCCAGATTAGCTATCTCAGGTTAGCTACCCAAGAGGAACGGCAGAGAAAAGTTGGCTGGAGGAAAGAGACTAAAACATCAGCTTTGGAAAAAAAAAAGCAGAGTTGGGAGAGTCCTCCAGAGGATGCTGATTTCCAGAGCCTTTAAGGTGAAGGGAAGTCCCTGAGTCTTTCCAGCTGCGGTCAGAAAAAATGAGTCTCATTTTCGAGGGGATATACCTGAAAAGATGACAGTTTATTACTTCTGCCAGTTATTCCTCTACCTAAAGTATCTTGTGTGGTGCAGATCTGTGAAAGAAGCCAATCATGTCCCATTTTGGAGTTACTGGGTTTGATGTCTGACTTCCTTTAAAAATCTTGGAAGCACTTTTAACTTTCTAGTCTTCCTTATACAAACACTAATCACAGAAACCCCTGATTAGAGTATGTAAATGGTTTACCCAAGTTATAATACCCAAATGCTAAACAAGTGGTGACCTCCTTCACCACTTAATGCTTTAGGGTGGAGAAGAGCAAAGCAAAAAATCACATTTATGCTGTTTCCAGTAGAGTAGGTACACCTCAGCTAGCTGGATATGACTTGCTTGAGCCGTATGTGATCCACCCGCACTGTACCACAGTTCCCAAGTTGCTCAGCCTTAAGCTGTGCACAAGTGGAGGGCTGGACAACAGGGATATCCTTTCCTGAAACCTTATTCTAAATGGTAAAAAGTTAAGGCTTATAAAATGTCTGTTTTCAGAATAGACATTCAGAACTCTTACTGAGTTCTCCATTACAGCCAGTTCTGAACATGCAGCTGCTGACCACCACTAAGAACTGCTGATGTTCACACCCACTCTCTCGCCCCATCACATTTTGGCTCCTGTTTTCGGTCTGACCTGCCCAAATGCAAGTTGTAAAACTATTTCCTGACCTGCTGTACTCACCTCCACAGACTTTTACAAGCCTGGATTTACCAATGGATAGAAAAGACTCGCCTGAGCCCTGTGCTGTTCTCATTGCTGCCTGGCTTCCTCTTCCTCCCCAGCCGGTCAGGGATTTAGGATCTGATCTTCCCGTGCATCAGTGGTTCTCAGTGTCTTTTGTGTGAATATATGCGCACACTGCACCACATTGCAGATGCAGTGTTGCTTGTATATTAACACATTTGTGAGTCCTTTAGGAGAAAGTTTCCTTGGTGAAACTTATCTTCATCTAAAAGACTATTAGCTATGAAGAGAGCAGAAAAATGAAACACTAGTTAGAGCAATAATCAACGTGTCTGAGGATGGAGCTAAGTACTTTGTTCACAGATGTGAATATTAATAAGCATTTGGAAGAAAACATCAGTAATTTTGCAAGGCATATGCTGTAAAATTAAAATTTATTCAGTTAAAAAAAAAGAAACATAACAAAAACCCTCTAAAACAAAACCTCAAGAAATATTAATCAAAACACAATAGAATACAAAATTATTTTTTTTTTTTTATTATTTTGCTTTATTTACTCACTGCAAAACCTCAGGGGCTCAGATAGAAAGATCCGGTAAGAGTCAAAGCCAAAAGAGCTGAATCTACCAACCCATGGAGAAGGCACACTCGCCTCTCCCCTGCAAGTTCTCTGGATGGCTCCAGGAGCTGCCAAAACAGTTACAAAAATTAATTAGGATAGAGGAGTTACAAGAGCTAGCTGTAGTAACAGCTAATTAATCCTCAAATGACAGTGAACTGGATCACAATTCTTAGGGCTTTCAAGAGTGGCACTGCCATGAGGTGGTGGCTGAAGCTCCCGGGGGTGCCAGGAGGAACAAAACTCTTCACCAGGCTAATGCCAGGGCATCTGCCACTCCATCAGGCTGGGAAGCTGCATCTGTAACACTGGAGGACAGCCCTGCCACTGGAAAAAGTGCCAAACAGTGGGCCCAGGGGTACTGGGCACAGTGTCAAGCTCCCAGAGTGTTAGGCAGCTCCTTTAGAAGCCTCCAGAGCAACTTCCCTAAGGATTGCACTGGCAAGTGGGGAAATTGCAAGCCGCCAGCATGACTGGAAGGTAACCTGAGGCAATATAGTCTAAATGTTATAAACACCCGTCATGTTATTTGCCCCTAATCACTTTTTGTTCATTTTTTTTTTTTTTAGAAAGGGAGAAATATGTGAGCTGAAAAGATTTACAATATTTATTTTGTTAATTGCTTAAAATTTTTATTGATACTCAGCTCCAGGGTGTGCCTTTCCTGATTTACTGTGTATCATAGTTGAGAAATACTTTTCTTAAATTCAATAACTTCAAAATAGCTCTCTAATGGCAGTGTGTTTTCATTGCAATCAGTAATAAAATTCTCTTTAATTTAGGGGAATTGATAAGCAAATGCTCTGTGTGTTTCCAATACTTTCCTTGAAGAATTTTCTAATTCTAGTTGCAAGCTTGTCCTTTTATAAGAAAATAATAATATTGCTGTAAGAAACTCAAGTAAAGTTTCTCTGTTTTAGAACTTCTGGCAGAGAATTGAAGTAGGCATATGCTCAGAACAGCAGGTAGGAAAGAATCCATCTTAAATTAAGGATGATATCTCACTCTTCAAAATTAAAACCGGAAGTTTGTTTACTTTAGAGAAGCTAATCATTTTTTGATTAATCCAAACACTTATTTTTTCAAGACATTCTGAAGGTTAATTGTGCATTTCTGAGCTAGAAAGTACTAGAGAAGTGCAGACTGTCACTGATACTTGTTAACCATTTAGCCTGAGTCTGTCAGTTGAGACAATAATTACTCATAAAAGCGCTGTAATCATAATCCTTACCTACCTCTGCTGATGTCAGTACAATATTCAGCCCTCCAGGAGAGTTTTTAGTTTGCGTATTATTTCCTTTGTCTTGCAATTATCAGGTTTTTTTTACATGATACAAGTTCAATGAAACTGCAAGTCACTAGGAAAAAAAGCCAGTGCAATGATGGGTCGCACAGATATTTTACTCATAACTGTAGAACTTTGTGAGTCAAAAATAAAATAAGCTAATGCCACGGTGGGTGTCTGGTTTATTTTGCAGGCTGAACCTCTAAGGGATATAAATACGGAAAGAAGCAGTTTGTGCTGATAGCGCTGCTGATTTCAGTAATAGACTTTCAAAAGTGTCAGTGAGCATTTGCAGAGAAGGAGGCAATACGTTTGCTACAAATTCAATAACAAAGAAGAAGAGGGAAAATGTTTGACATAGAAGGACTAAGTATTGTTCATACTGAAGGAGTTAAGAGTTAAAGTACTCTGGGGTAGGAATGTGTCTGTGAAGATCTGAGAAAGTAAATAATGAATAATAAAACACTATGATTGAACTGGGATACAGCTGAACCGAAAGGAAGATAGTATAGGCAAGTACTAAACCTCTTAAGAAAAGAACCCAAAAAAGCTCAGCCGCTACCTTTGTCTCCACAAACTTACACGATAGCTCATGATTTCAACTGAAATGTGTTAAAGAGAGTCTTTCTTTTAGAGTAATGAAAGAATGGCAAAAATACCTATTCATGTTATTACAATAATGGACACCCCAGCTACTCATTGAAAAAAATAATATAAGGAATATAAAAATTGATCTTAACAAGTCTCAACAGTAAAACAGATTGTATCAAGTAAATACAATGATTTTGAGTTGTTATTTTTCTGAATTCTATATCAGAATATTGCAATAGATCTGAAATTGCTAAGGCTACATTCCCATGTTAAGAGCCAGCATGCAAACCGACATTAATGGGAGTAATGATTTTCAGTGTTTAAAAAGTCAATATAATATGGTTCTTTCACTGACAAAGTTAAAACACATTTCAGAGACACCGGTGATATTAAGCCACACAGCTCACCATCTGACTGTCAGGAGAGCTAGCTCTCCGTTAACTGCTGTTCAAATATCTTTAACACTTTTAAAGAGCTAGCTGATTAACCATCCAGCATCCTTTGACTTTCTGTGTAGAACAGGAGCTAATGATTTCTCAAGTGTCAGTGGCTGAAGTCTTACAAGTTTAATGGGATGCATGTGCTGCAACTTTTTGCAGGTCTGATAAATTCAGGGGAAATGGCTATCGCCAGATATTTGTTGCTACAATCACTGGGAGGATGCAGGTGGTTGCCCAGTAGGCATAAAGGGGTGGTCTACCACCATGAGTATGACCAGGAGTTTTGGCAAGAGGGAGGTGAAGTTAAACTCAGAGAGTCAGAGGATATTTCACTGAGAAACCTCCTTGAAAAAGTGTTGACATTCAGACTTGCTCAACTGTGTGCTGATGTGGCAGACCAGGAGTAAGAGCAGTAGTTGGAGACCTTCAAATGTGAAGGAAACTCTTGGAGAGTGTGGGACAGAAGGCTAAGGGCTTTTAGCAGGTTAAGTGGCAAATAGGTACTTGGGAGTTTTGTAGAAATTGCATGCTCTTGACTTGATGGACACTTTGATCCCTCGAAAAGTCCATATTATACCTTGTTGCATCTTTGTGTGCATAAAGGCGTGTCTGTCCCACGTGATACGCTCAGGTTTTGAGCATTAGCAACCTTGTGATCTTCTGAAGCATTCTCAGCCTTTGACTGCAGCTAAGAGCAGCTCTAAAATAAATCAAGTATCTTAAGTGAGCAGAGATTTCACTACATGAAGGAGAACAAAATTTACCTGTGAGGCTTTCCCCTGTCTCATAAGTCATGGCACATCTTCCATCTCTCTTCTCTCACTCTCTTGTAATGCTCCAGGGTGAAACCCTGTGCTTTCTGAAGCAAATGGGAGGTTTCATTTTCATTCTGCTCAGCCAGAACTTAACCTTTATGCTCTGTGTTGCCTTTTGTCAGGTTGGTGTCCTTCCTTCCTTCCTTCCAGTTCTACCACAGCAAAAGCTCAGTTAACTTAATAGCAAATAAAATGGTTAGCCTCAGTTAACTTAATTGCAAAAAAAAGGATAGTTTAGGGATTGCAGTTTCGCATTATTGTTTTGATGCAAGGAAGTCCCAGCTGAGATATGTACTCCTTACCAGACTATAAAATGATAGTGTAAATAAGATGGTTGTGATTTTGTGGGTTGAATGTTCAGAACCAGATTCTCATTTATGGCAAGTGCTTTGCCAGTGGGTCGGCAAGAAAAGAGCTATTAGTGTGAAGGAACATGACCACTTCTTGGCATAGCTTAGATCCCCATTTGGTGCAAGCTGGCCTTTCACTGTACTCAGTAAAACTATATATGTTTTAAATAAACTTGGGCTTTCTCCCTGTTTACATTACCTTTGAACAATATTATGAGGAGTATAAGAATTTAATTGGACTTCTGTTATTTTCTGGATGAACTTGTACCACTTCATTTGTAGCTAGGGAAAAAAAAAGATCCTGAAATTACAATTTGGAACAAATATTTCTGTTCCTACTATCCAAATGAATGTCTTTTCACAGGTGGTTCAGTAACCCTTATACAAGGTGATCCATTATATTGACATCTCTAAGGGTACTTGGAGGAGTAAAGCCTCTCTATAGCAGACTGAAGCTCTGAACTGTGATCTATGTAAATAGCTTGTTGCCAGCATTCAGAGTTTTATCTTGGATATTAGTGCTGGATTATTTTTAAATGCCCCAAGTTCATGGATAATGCAGTGACTTGAGAATTCAATTTTTCCTTGAAAAACAAGTACAAAAATCGGACAGTCAAAAAGCAAAAGCAAAAGCTTGACCCTTACCTTGGACCTCAGAGGAGACAGAGCTGCGGATGCAGGTTTAACACAAACCAAGGCACTGTTGAGTTAAGAAGGCTGTTACATGCCTTAGTAGATTAAAGGTGCCTATCAGAGTTGTTTTCTGAAGGATCAGAGTTTTACAATACAACCAGTTTCCAATATACTTGGCATCATTGTGATAACCCATCAAAAACTCCCATTGTACCACTAGTACAAAGGATTAAGCTTATGGTTTTTATGCCTTAGGCTTTTTCAGCTCCTGCAACTGGTCATGTTGTTTGTTTTGTTACGATCTTGCAATTTCATTTCGTTCCTTGGGTTTTGATTTTTTTATTCCTGACATTTTATTTGGGAATATTGTACTACTTTTAGCGTTTATTCAGCTGAAACAAACACGAGCAAAGCTTTGGCTTATTTTTTCAACACAGGATATCATTACTGTGTGTTAAGAAGTGTGCAGGCAAATTGAAGTGCCCAGCTATTTCATTTCTGCTGTGTGCATAAGCTACTAGGAGCAAAAATGCTACTCTTGTTATTGCTTACTTTAGTAGGAAACACAGTCAGCTTCCATTAGCCTATTAAAGTGGCTGATAGCTAATTCTGATGTCTGCAGAACTCTTCAAAGAACAACTAGCAGCTCATTGATGCGCTAATACAAGCAAATAGATAACACCTTCTGTGATTTTAGATACAGCTGGAAGGCACAATTAACCAACTATGTCCTCTTTAAGTGGCTGGTGCCCCAACCCTGACTTGGAGAAATAGCTTTGAACCTGCTTATGCACTGATTGGAATTCAATAACTGAGGCATTGCTAACAAAATGAGATGCTAGGTAAGTATGACAATACGCCATCTTACTGCTCTTTCCCGATTTTAAGAAAGATGACTTAGAATTATTTTCCTATAATAAGCCCACAATTTGAGTAAGTGTTTTGCTTCTCTTCCTGTCTCTCGATTCTGTTATTTATTTGTTGTATTTCAGAAATGCAGAGTCAAGGTGATCTTTCTATAGACCCACATAAAAATACAAAGCAGTTTGAAATATGGTTGTGCTTCATTCTTTTGCATGTGGTAGAAACACAGACCTTTGAATAAGCTCGCACACAGAGACATGTCCCCTTTGAAATGAAATGTTACCATCAGCTTCACATGGTCAGCTGGCAAAAGCGGATCAGAAAAGAGACAATGAGCACAAAGATGTGTTAAAAGGGACAGTCACTGGTGTAGAAAGAAGTGGCCATGGTCACCAAGGAGGAACCAGCTAAGTCATAAACCAGAAAAAAAAACCCTGGAATTTAAAGATATTGTATGTCAAATCACAAAGAACAGCTCACTATAGAGATAGGAGAATTTGTGATATATCTACAGGATGGGGGAGGAAGGCAGTGCTTGGGGCTCTTCTCACTTGATGTTGCACAAACATATAGTGGTAAGCTGAGACAGCCTCACAAAGATTACAGTGTTCAAATTAAAAAGTCAAACCCGCAGAATCTCTACTTTTTGGATGAGGACCTGAAAAATAGCAGTGACACCTAAATCCTCGTGTTTCCTTGGGCTTGGTCCTGAATTCAACATGAATACTCAGATGGTCTGAGCTACCTAAATTTTACTCATGTTCTGCTTTGGATGGGGAGCAAGTAGAAGGAACCTCAGAAAAAGGTGAAGGTAGACTCCTGCTCTTGCTCTGCCTCTGCACGCAATATAGGTACAATGAGCTTGAGTCAGCTAGCTCTGGGGTATTTGATCCAACCCCAATGTATGTGACCTGTGCACTCCCAAAAGAGCACAGATACAGACAAAGAAACTAAATCACTCTTCTCTATATTTCAGAAGACACCATGTTGACTGAGAAACTAAGTATTTTCTTGCTTGATTAACTTTAATGAGCCAACTAGCATAATAGTTAGCTCCAGATTAAAAAACCAATGTACATGTAGATGTCCACATGTAGCTCCTGTTATGGTCCATGGAGATTTGGAGCTCAGTTCACATATAGGTACCCAGAGCTATCTGAGATATCTTCAGGTTTTGTCTATCTGACTTTCAAGTGCTGCTGAAAAATGGTGGAGCCTCCCACAGGCTCCATATGACAGCCGCCATCCTCCACAGATGTTTCATGTCACCAGAGACCTCTGTGTAGGTAACTAAAGCCTGACCCCAGTGACTAGCTTCCTAAATAGCTCAAGCTCCACTGACTGTACTGAGCAGTTCTCCATTGACCTGTGAACATCCACATTTGAGTGTCTTAATCTTGAAATGAATCTCATGCAGATTAGAATCAGTCTTTGAAAACAACAAGTAGTTTGTGAATTCATTAGCATCTTAGTGTTCAATACAAAGGATTTTGAAAACTGGAATGTGCTTTTTATTGTTTCATAAACCAAGCTGTATTTAATTACTCATGTGGATTTCAGCCTCAAGAATCATTGCCAGAGATACCCTGACAATAATTCTCTTCTATAGGGAGCTGCTTTTGTCTTCTTAATCATTTTATGGCATGAGCTTATACCCACACTGTTTCAAAAGCAGCCCTAAGGCCTAATTTGCCAGCTGTCCTCAATGTCTACTGTTACTTGGATGGTAGTGGTTAGCTTTCAGATGACCACCTGGTGCAAGTGGAGGGAAACCCTTAAATTTGCCTGCTGAGTTGGACTGCTCTCTATTGTACAGTTATCTGCAACGTAAATGGAGCTTCAGAAACTAGGATCTAGGTTTTCAAAAATGGTTAGTTCCCTAAATCCCCACAGCTGAGGATCTATTCCCATACTGGCTGACTGGTTGATGGAGAGAAAGGACATAATTTTCAATCTTGGGCCCCTTCTTATTCCTTTTTTCTTGACTCAGAGCAGACCCATAAGTGAACTGTAAGGTAAATGCACATTTTCTTTTTGTAGGCTATTCACCATGACTACGAGCCACAAATGAGTGGTTTGTGTCTATAAGAGATGACACAAAGCATAAAGGATTCTCTGTTTAACAATAATTCTGATCAAAATGTTAAAAGCTTATTCACTGCTGTGTGTCAAACCTTGAAAATAATTGGCATTTATGAAGAGAAGGCCATGCAAGAGCGGTTGCCTAGGTGATTTCAGTGTCAAGTATGACCACATCCATGGAGTTTAAATACCTTTTCTTTAAACAACAGGTGAATATTTGCCATGTTAGTCCACTGCTCCAATAAACTCAATCTTTGTTCTTGTCGACTTGTTGCCAAGTCATTCTGAAAGCAAGAGACATTTCTGCTTTGAAGTGCTGCATGGCTGGCACGTGAACTGTCGTGTCCCCGTGGAAGTGTCACAGATAACACAAAGAGAGGAAGAACATGCAGTGCATCCCAAAGTCCTGGATGCCAGGGAGAAGAGAGAACAGTGAGGTTACCTAGCTCCATCTCTCTATTCATGCAAGGTTACTTCCAGTCTGTATTCCAGGCTATTCCAGCCTCCAATCTAATTGCAAAGGCATGAAGAGGTCTCCACCTCTTCGCAGGGGCTACCTTTGGACAGACTAAGCACTGAGTGAAGACATAATTTCACTTTGGAATGATAGGAAACAAAAAAGAAAGGAGAAAATTCTACTGTGTTTTACTTCCTGAGTGTATTGAACCATCTTGGGAATATTTATAACTGGTTTAAAGAAAGTAAGATTTACAGCTGTCTTCCATGCATCCTACTTGTGTAAACAGACAAATCCACAAAGTAACATTGGCCTCTTCAACAATTAACTTACAGTGGATTCATTTTCATCGGACTCTCTGAGCACCAAGATGCAGATGGATATAAAAACATGAACGATGTTAAGGTGATGTTAAGAACTGGTGTTGACCAGGAACACAGAAAGAGCAAGTTTAGACTTCTGTTGGACCACCAGGAGAGAGGAAAGGATGAAAAAGAACTTCAAAGGGACTGATTAGAAGAAAAACTAACAAAAAATGCCAAAGAAGAACAAAACAAAACACACACACAAAACCAACCAAACAAAAAAACCTCCAAAAATCCAATTACACAACAAAAACCTAAATAAATACCAAGCTGCAGAATTGAAAAAAGAGATTGAGGAGGGAGAATAGCTACTAATATTTGTTCAGGAAGGGGTCATTAAAGTAACAGTAAAGAAAGATTCAGTGCAGAGGAAGAACTGCAGCAATAACATCAGAAGAGCTCCCTGATGCAGAGAAGCTTCAATGATCATAGACAGTGTTTTTGATTAATTTAAAGGGGAGGGAAGTAGGCAAAAAGCTAGAGAAGGAGAATGATTCCTTATTTTTCCCATGAGGCTGGGAATAATAACTGAATATTCTTGTATTTACTATGAAGGAAAAGAAGTTTAAACATAAAATTAGAGGATAAAGGTTGCAAATACAGTCCACTGACTTGAGGAATTGGGCTCAGTGCTGCCAATGAAAGTCAAGAAACAATGTGATGGGTAAAAGAGAAGGAAAGGAAGGTCTTGTGTACCTGTAATCACAGGTACACACACAAAAACCCTTCCAAGTGCCCTTTTGAATACCAAAATGCTATAGAAAAGTGTGTCAGCTTAATTCTCAATAAAAAATAATAAATATCCTGACATTTCAAAACTCAAGGGATATGAAAACTGAGGCAGCCAATTCTTGACAAAATATCTTTCACTGAAGGTGTTTATGGTCATGTTATATGAAGTTAAATTTCAGTTGTAGACTTTAATAGGGTCCTGTGCTGTGCTCATGTGATTGTGTTT
>KZ505873.1:69704-91546 GCA_002844005.1 Limosa lapponica baueri | reverse complement strand
GTCTTGATTTCCTGCACCTCCATTCCCTGGGTTAGAAAGCTTCCCTCTTATAGTAATATATTTCTTTGTGTCTGTCTTCCATCTGTAAATCTCAAACAGTCTGTGTAGCCTCGTTTCCATCTTACAAATCAGGCAAAAGAGGCTTAGAATGCAGAATGCCCAGCCCTCCTCCTGCCTTGGCAGCACAATTCGGATCCTTGAACCGACCTCAGTGGGAGAGCCAGTCCCACACACGGCCTTGGCCGGATCCAAGTTTCAGTGCCAGTTCCTCAATTTTCTGTCAGTCAAGGGAAATACGGATACAACCTTAGCCACCATGTCTGTTAAATCTGGTGGGATTAGTACCATCTATTTTTATTTGTTGACATACTAGCTGCTGAGGATAAGCTAGTAAATGAGACTCTGAATGAGGAGCATAGTAGACACCTAATAGTTTGGGATAATTTAGCCCAATTAGCATTACGTATCCTAGTATGAGAAGAGTTTCATAAGTTAAGATGAGTTGGACTAGATGGATAGGTAAAAATTACCTTACCCTCTGACTAGGCTTGCCTATGCCTGTGCTCTGGGGACAGGTTTTTAGTACTGTTAGCTCCTTTCAACCACCAATATTACCTATATGACTTTTCTGGGAAGGCAACTGCAAATCCTGAAAGCAGGAGCTGGAATTGAGAGCACAATATTCTTGTAAGTCTGAAAACACAGACATCATTTCCCTGCTGATGTTGTATAATGAAGAGATTTACCTGCTAATGCCTTAAGAGAGAACATTCTCCTGCGTAGGGCAAAGAATATAAAAAACCTTTAATGTTCCGTGGTTAGAAGGAGATTAGGGCTTTCTGTGATTCAGTTCTTTCTCATCTGCTGTGCTACAAGCTGGAGTCCCCTCCAAAGCAGATTTGCCAGGTTTGCCCTGTCTGCTCTGCTGTCTTTCTTGCTTCCCTGCCCTGCAGAGATGTGCAGGGATGCACAATGTAGCTGGTAGAAAAACTGGATTAATTAAACTGGATTCAATTCCCGTGTGCAGTACATAAATTACATGCTCTTTTACCTCACCCAGAAGTGGCAGGCTTGGTGAACTTTTTGCTCAGTTGCCTCATCACTTCAATATCATAGGAGATCCAGCTCACACTGCAGGGTTCTCCTGCCCCAGGAGAAGAGCTGCAGCACTCAGGGCTGGATTATGTAGCAGGTAAGGGCTCAGAGAGGCCAGCGGAGACTGGCATTTCTTCGTGCAAAACACTGTGAAAAGGGAAGATCTTGCCCCAAAGAGATGAAAGATGGAAAATAGCAATGAGGGTGGGAATTTGCTACAGAGCTCCCTGCTGCAGGCAGCCTAAATAACTTGCTGAAGATCACACACAGGATTGGTGACAAGAGCCTAGGTACCATTTTCGCCTCTTAACTGTCAGTTAGAAGTTAAAATTAGTCTCCTCTTAAAAAGATGTATTCCAGTTACATACATGGGGAAACTGAGACACAGTGCTTTAGTAGCCCAGCCAACATCTTGCAGTGAAAACAGTGGCAGTGAGAGATCTCATGGTGCTTGGTTCCTCTTCCTTAATCATCCCGCCTTTGGTCAGATTTTAAAGTGGAAGCAACTGAAACCACCTCTCACTTGTGTCAACAATCCCTGAGAGCTGTGCCTTGTAAAAGCAAGAAGAGATTCAGAAAAGAGAAAGCATTGTCTGTTAGGGAGATCCATCAGCATCCACTCACGTGGCTGCAGAGTTGTCATGTTTCTTGAGTTATTTATAAGGTCAAGGGAAGACAGAGGAAAACCGACCCTCTTGACATCCTCGCAGAGGCTCCGCAGCCTCTGTCTGTGTGCTCATGACAGTGACCATTTCACTCGAACCAGTGCTAGAGCAATGTTTCATTCCCACATGTGTAATGGTCTGGAAAGTCTCAGTGAAGTCCTCACCTACTTGAGATAAAAGTAAAGAGACAAAACAATAAATGGATATAAAAAATTAAGTGTGTCCTTTGGAAACCCCTTCAAGTTAGGGGTAAAGACCATTAAAAGTTGCATAGTAGTCAACGTAATTATCATTTTCATTTACAGCTTTGGGCACTATGGTAATATAGATGATTTACAATGACAAATTCTAATAAAAAGTAATAAAAGAGCTTTCTTTAGAGGAAAGATTCATAAATGAATATTTGAGTGAACCAGACTATTATAACCAGACTGTTGGTAAACTTCTAAAAAATTTAATTACTTTAATTAAAAAGTATTTTGTGATCAAAAAGCAAGCTTAAAAAATTCCCAGCTTGATGTAAATCACTCTGTATTTTGATAAACCAGGATCCGCACGCTTTTCTGGGGATTTGTCAAATATGCACTGTCTGTAGAAACCACTCCCTTTATGTGTTCGTACTTATCAACCGCGGTATAGATGTACACTATGCTTCCAAAGTCTCCCAATGGATGCTCTCTCTGCAGCTTTCCCAGCAGTAGGATCAGGGCTCTGCTGAACAGCTTGAGCCCAGGAAGATGTGAATTTACCCGAGTGTCGTAGGGCTAAATAGGCAAACACAGTAAGGAACGATGTCCTTTGCAAAATAAGCTGCGGTGCTGAAGTTTCTGCCTCTTGCCCATGCAGCGAGCTACAGGGGCTCTGAATGTCCCATCGGCCACCACCACCACCGAGGGAGGCTGAGCATGTGGGGCTTGATCCCCTCACCTCAGCAGTTGTCTGTTGTTTCTTGGTGGCAGTAAGAGCTGGAAAGCCACTTTCCACTGAGGCCCTGGGGAAATATTATGTCTTCACTTCTGCTGCAGCAGGACTTGATACTCTGTTTGTCTGTGTGTCTGCATCTGCATCTGAAATTGCTCCCCAAGCACCCTGAGCAAAAGGGCTCTCTGAGACAGACTGTGTTGGTCTAAGTTAGTGTAAGTGCACTGAGGAAGTCTCATTAGGGCAAATGTCTAGAGAAGAGAAGACTGAGGGGGGATCTGATCAATGCTTATAAATACTTAAAGGGAGGGCATCAAGAGGATGGGGCCAGTCTTTTTTCAGTGGTGCCCAGGGGTAGGACAGGAGGAAATGGGCACAAACTTGAATATAAGAAGTTCCATCAAACATGAGGAGGAACTTCTTTCCTGTGAGGGTGGCGGAGCCCTGGAATAGGTTGCCCAGGAAGGTGGTGAAGTCCCCTTCTCTGGAGAGATTCAAAACCCGCCTGGACACGTTCCCGTGCAACCTGCTCTACGTAGACCTGGTTTGGCAGGGGGTTGGAGTAGATATCTCCAGAGGTCCCTTCCAACCCCATATCATTCTGTGATTCTGTGAAATGTGATATTGGAAAAAAGCAAAAAACAACAAAAACCCAAGCAAGCTTTCATGTCTACAGCTCTTTAATCCAGCCTGAAATAGCAGCATATGTCAAAGGCACCCACGGGTTAAGAGGAATTGCTCTAAGTTTAACTTTGTTATGTCAAACAGTTGGTCTGAGAAAAAAGGTAGCAGGTCCGTTCACAGCAAAGAAAGAAGTTAATAAGCGGAGAGGTGGTAAGGATGCCAGCCTCTATGGGGTGGTGAGAGACAGGTAATACTTGACTTGTAGAACGCACAAGGAGAGCTTCATCTATTTTAGAAATTGCAAAAGCTTCTCTCTATTGATCTACCAAAAAAAGCTCTTACAGATTTGGGAGAACGTTTTCCAGATAGTTCATGTTTCTCAAATTCTTTTTCATTTTTTTTTCTAGAAAAGTCCTGCTAAATTCAAGACTTGCTTGTAATAAGATGAAATATTGGTCCAAAAGAGGTGTGCTTCACATCTGGGGAACAACTGTAAGGTAAATGAACAGTAGAGCCATACTAACACATCATTGAAGGGGAATTTTATACCTAAATTACTAAATAGCAATTACTAAAATTGCTATAATCGATGCTGTGAATTACCCAGTTATTTAAAATCAGAGAGAATGATCACAGAATGATGCATTGTGAAGCACTAACTCTAGCTGTGGGCCAGAATATAGTGTCTGTATGCAGGAAATGTGCAAAACAGAAGGATGGCCTCTGTCTCAATGTATTTGCAATGCATTTGTGAATGTTTTGGTCCAACTGTAAATAAAAAGATGGATACATTCCCCCTGAATCAGATTAGATACGTGTATGAAATGCAGGTATGGTAGACTTAATGATGATGGCAGGTATGGAAAGCTGATTTTGGGAGGCAGAGAGTGAGAAGGGCAGGTTGAGGAGCAAGAGCTGTGGCTTAGCATTAAAGCATCAGTTGAAGACTCCTGACACACATGTGTAAGCTGACCTTGCTTGAGCCTTGTTCTTCTTGTTTGTAAAGTGGAAATAATGACACTGACCTCTTCTGCCATATATTTTGCTCTAAAGATGGTTCTAGGTATCATTAATAACAGATTTCCTTGAAATGAGTGGGGAGTAAGAGTATAAATATCATTGTTTGACATTCCTTAAATAAATGGGATTCCTTTTCCGGTTGAGACGAATATTTCATTGACTCAAAAGCTGTGTGAAGCTGGACTTTGGAGTCATGAACCTGTTTCAGATTCTGCCTTAGACCCGCAGCAAAACAATTTCATAGTCTCAAATGAACCCGAGAGGGACAGCTTTTGCTTCTTGTCCCCAGCAGAAAAATCTTTTTCCTGGGCAGCTCCTAAGATTCCAAGAAAATTCAAAGCTTTGCCCTTGGTCAAATTCAATTTATTTTTCTATTTTTAATTCCTCTAGGAATTACCTAATTCCTTGAGGAATTAAAAATCCTCATCCTCATCTAGGGATGGCACAATTAAAACTGAAGCACAGAGTACTATTAAAACTGAAATGTTGGGGTTTTATATACTGTTACTGTAGTATTAACCTAAGAAGTTACACATTATGTCATTTCTTTCCAGATCATTTTGCGTGGGGTACCAAATCTGGCAGCCTGGCTGCATTCCAGCTTTTTTCATGCTGGTTTGAATTCTTGTACTCCCTTAAGTCTTTTCTTTGATATGTTTGTGGGGTTTTTTCCATATCTCTCTACTTAGTTCAGTGATTGGTGTGTTTCAACCCGGAGGAAGTTTCTGTTCTGTGGAATTTAAGTGATATTTGTGTAAAAGGGCCAACCTTGCAGATGCTTATTGCATCTAAATAAATTCATTTGTGTGCAACTGTATTGAAAACAGCCTTGCATTAGAATCCGAACCGGTGGCCCTGTATGTGCTTTCCCATTGTCTTTAGAGGGAATATTTCCTATGTAAGGTGCATTTGTGAACTCTAACTTTTCTTGACACTTTTTAAAAGCACTTTCTTTAGTCCCTGGGTTTTACAAGCTGTCTTTTAGTGAAGAAAATGCTTAGAAATGTTCATAGCATTGCTTGTGGAGCTCAGCCTGACATTGCTTGCACTGTTCAACGAGGTCTGCATTTTGGATCAAGGATAATGGGATGTTTAAAGACAGGACTGATCATCACCAGTCCCCTCTAGCTGTCTTTTGATAAACAAAACCTTCTCATCATCAAATTTTAAAACAATCTTACAAATAGCAGTCAACCTCAATAGACTGATGAGATCTCATTTATTCCAGACTCTTTAATATGCTCTGTAATGCTTAAATTCCTGCATTGAGTAGGTCTATTCAGGAATTTTCTAATAAAGCATTATCACCAGAGAATTAATATTCTTAAAAATTTAAATTGATAATGCTGCTCTGTTTTGAAAGATTTCATTATTTATATTTTTTAATAATTGAAAGACCATATTTCTGGCAGAATGGAAGGAACAAAATACATATTTTTTGGTTTAGAAATGACCCTTTGTTCTTTTGAGAAAAAGATTTAAAATTTTGATTTAAAAATTATCAAAATCTAAGAAAAATAAGACATTTCAAAGCCTAAAAAAGGAAAAATTTCTCTTCAGATGTTCCAAATTAAGTTTGGCAAAGTCACTCTGTAGTTTAAAGATTTCTACTTTCATCTCGTGAGCCAGGAGAGGAAATCACTGTGAAATTTCAAAGTCAAATTCCTTCATGTCTATTTCCATCAGGTTTGTTAAAGAAAGTTTAGATTTATCCTGCATTTTAAACTTTAAATAAGTAAACAGCTAAAAGGAAACAATTGCCTCACTTAACCACCTCGTTAAAAAGTTATGGCAACTAGTCAAAGCTAATCACGTGTATTACATTTATTGACAGTACATAGAGACAGTTGCATCTAGAGGACAACTCTTTGTACCTATTCTGGAAGTATTCTAGGAAGAAAATAATTATCCCCAGGAGTTTCTATTATCTATACGTTTTGGTCTTAATTATAGGGAAAACCAAGGTGGCTCTTTAAGTCGGATGCTTCACTTCTGTATGATTAAACCCAGTTGAGATGTATCCCAGCCTTAGTGCAGTAATGTAAATAGGTGACAAAAGCTTTTTAAGACATTCCTTGGTTTTTCTTTGCCATAATCTCATTTTATGCCCTGTCTGAGCACTGAACATAGATAATTTAGCCAACTGAATGATCCAGTTGATATGAAGCTCTGCAAAAAATTCCTCATCAGATAAAGTTTTCATCTTGCAGCAACTTTTAGCTGGTGTGTTCCAAAGAACTTCAACAGACTGTGATTTGTTCTGGGAGAATCAGCCCCACTTACTGTTTGCAAGGGAGTAATGTCAGCTTCGCAGAAAACAGTTCGAGAAGATAATTGAAACTGGTAATGTTTTAAAACATTCTGTAAGGGGGAGCCAAAAGTGAGCATAAATCAAGATGAAAAACACCTGGGATGGATTTCATTTTTAATTTTAAATTCTGAGCTCCCTTTAAAGAAGTAAATATTCCTTTCGCCTTCTGTGGCAGATATTTCAAGTCTTCTTTGTGTTACCTGCTTATTTCTGACTTGCAACAAATGTCAATACTTTCTGTTTCTATCACTGCACGTAGTATCTAGTAACCAGCTGTGTGGTCCAGGTGCTTTCATTTTACCCCCGCAGAAAGGATAAAAAAAAATATCTTTCCAATCCAATCTTTATAGATCCCTGAAATGTTAAATCTAGTAAAGTTATCGTATTCTTTTATTAAGGAGGTCACTAGTTTCCTGAGGCTTTTTCATTCATCTTCAGAGTTGAATTCTGGCATTTACTAAATCAAGTATTGGTTACAAATTAGGAAAGAAAGAAGGAAAATGAGATGCAGCCTGGAGTTTCTGCTTGAAGCTTGAAAGTTTAAATACCGTTTTGGGTACAAAGCCATCCTGAACTCCATATGTCATTGCCTCTGCAGAGTAGCCAGGAGTCTACTCTTCCAGTTTGTGAGGGACACTGCTCACAAACCAGCATATGGTGGTTTCAGCTGGAGTCTGCTTTAGTGATGAACATCTCCCCCATCTCCTAATATTTCATGTACATAAATGGAGCTCCTCGAAGCGGGGGGAAGCAGAAAAGCTTAGAGGGGGTGTAATAAGAAAAAGTAGACCTGTGATTAGATCAATGTCTCGAAAGTGGCCAGGGAGAGTGATCTGCAGGTGCAGAACCTCTCAATATGCCCAGAGGAGTGAAGTCTGGCCCTTGGGCCAGCTGGTACGAATTAGATCATTGCTATGCTCTTCAAGGCTATCATCCTTTGAGTAAAACTGGCCATCTCCACGATTTCTGTAAGCTGTAGGTACTGGCACAAAATATTGTCATTTTTGCACAAGGACGTCTTATGGACTGAAATACTTGCTTCATGCCAGAATGAGCAGACCAAAAATCACAGCAGAGTTGCATGCTCAGGAGGTCCAAGAGACAGCTGTGGAAACTAAGCTGCTTTTTGAGCTGAAAAAAGTTTGCATTAATGGTCTCTTTGCTGAACTGTCATGTGAAGAGGGGTATGTGTTCTATTAATCAGCACAGAGCAAGTCACAGGAGGCCATATAAACCAAACTCTGTTCTACCAAGGACCAGAGGCTGCACGAGACCCAAAGAAGCTCATGGAGGTTTAAATTGCAACTGGAGTTTGGGGACCTGACCCCCAAACCCAACCTGTTAGTCAATTTTTAAGAATATGTAACATGCCCTAAAACTATCAAAGGTATTTTTATTTAAAGAATGACAGAAGCGTTACACCACTTGCCTTTTGTGTGCTGTTATCCAGCTGTAAGAGGACTCGCCTGAGATGTGTGAAACAAGGGTCCTCCTTAGCAGTAACATGGCTCAACTTGTATATTGGGGAAGTGCCCTGAACACTAATGTGCCGGCAGGGCTGGAGGGAAGCACCCCACGCTTCCCTGCAGAGAATGAGCTTCTACCAAGGACCGAGGAACATCCTTCCCCTCAACCCAGAGAATTGCTTAACCTCCTTGGGGTCATCATAGCTCTGTTATTTCTCTCCATGGCTCTTTAAACTTTGCTTTCCTTTCCCCTGAGAGGCACAAACTCAAAATGAGACAGAATCGTCAGAGTTGGAAGGGGCCTCTAGAGATCATCTAGTCCTAGATGTAGAGGTTCACATCCCCAAACTGGCCTGGCGCTAGGGCCAAATCCAGGGAGAAGCAGTGGTACCAGTGACAGCCCTTGGAGGTATAAGGCCACCTCAGCCACCTTTTTTTCTTGGGACACTCCTGGTTGTCAGCTGCCTTTCTTGAGTCACACAGCATTGCACTGGTGGGTCAGACGAAGAAACGCTCAGAGTTTTTTGGACAGAGAATAATAATACCTACTCCTGTCTAAATAATAAACTAACAAATCCTTTGCTATCAGTTCATTAGTGCATCCAAATCCCCTTTTTAATAAATAGAAATATAATAGGAGTTCAGCTCCTGGTTCCTGCCACTGCAGGAGTTTTTGCATTGAAATCCCTGGGCCAATGGCAAGGCACCAAACAACTGAAATATAAAATCTCCTAAAAATCTTTAACTTAAGTTCTTTTGGCAAGTGAGTGAATTGCTGCCTCAAGAGAGTCATGTACTGAGTAAGATAGTTTCTCTAACCCCTATGGGAAGAGTAGATAACTACCTGCTTTACAGCCCTCTGTGTTCTTGGGGTTTGTCATTTGTGTACGATAAAGGAAAATGCCATATTGACTGCAATTAGTCTTTGTGTGTGTGTACTCAGGAAAATAAAGAAACAAAAGTTTGTCTTAGAGGGAATCTGCAGTTTTGCTTAAGATCATTGTCCTTTGTCTCAGAAATGGGTTAATGGGTTTTTCCTTTCCACCCTCATTAACAAAAAAAAAAAAAAAAAAGATGGGAAGGTGTTAAAATTAACTGTTACCCTGGAAAAAAAGTCTGCAAAAGCTTAACTGATCTTTGTAACCATTATTTCTGAATGCCAGTCAGAATTGGGTTTATTCTCTCATCATCTCTGAGGGAGGGTGATGCTTCCCTTGTCATTTGGTGTTGCAATGAGAGGTGCCAGCAGACAGGTTACAGATACTTCAGATCCAGTTTCTTAAACTCTTCCTATCTGTGCTGATCCTAGTCAACTGGAAAATTTATCCCAGTAGGACCTTTAGACCCAGTGTGTCCTTCTAATGTTTGGAGGCAGCCTTTCAGATGGATACAGCACCAGTGCAGCGGTACACAGCACCCTAAGCTCAAACACCTCATCCTCATCACGGGAGGATGTCCCCCAGCTTCTGGGCACACACTGGACACCTGGCTAGAGAGCATGTCCTGAATAGGGGCTGCTTATTTTATGTCCCCTCCAGAAGGAAGAAACTTTTTGTTTAGATGAAAAGAGTGGAGAATTGAACTTAGTTGCATACCGGTCCTTGCTGTAAGAAAAGTACTCATCAAAGGGCTATTTCTGACTCATTTAAATTGAGAGGGAAGTTTATAATACATAGCTCTAATATTTTCTGTTTAGCAATAGCAAATCTTTGTGTGTTGTAACACAAGTTATATTTTCCTCACTTTCAAACTCTGAGAGATTTGAAGTACTCTTTCATTATAAACCACTGATGGATCCAATTAAAGAAAATGGTCACCATTTTTCTTTCTTTACTTCCTTTCCTACCCAAATCTGAAGTTTAAAATAATTCATCCAGGACTATTTGATAGTTTTAAGACAGTCTTTCAGACAGTTTACAGAGAGATATTTCTATAGAAAGACATTAACCACCGTTTGAGAGGGGGGTACTGTATTATTATCTTCAGAATTTTTGATACGTAAATTATTTTTTACAGGCAAGACAATCTTTGGAAACTGTGGGAAAACATTTCCAGTCAATCTAAAGTTGTAAAGGATGAAAGAAACCATAAACATATATGTGTATGTATGTATCTCTCTATATATAGATACATCTCAAAACGCTCTGCAGAACAGAGAGATGTAAGATTACAAGCAGTGACAGATAATGCAGAAGCAACTGATGTGGGTCAGTTCAATGTACAACCAGTTCATTTTGAGCTATTCAGTCAGCTTTTCTAACAATATCATAGATGATTAAAGCAGCAAAAATAGATAGTGACTTCCATGACAAAAGGCAGGCTTGTCATAAAGCTTGTTGAGATGATCTAATGTCGAACTGACACATACCAGTAGGCTGACCCTCAAATATTCTGTTAAAAATCTATGAAGTTCAAAGTCTTTTTGCTAAAAACAAGGGAGGTTAGTGATGAACTCTGGCTGGCACCTTCGTTCCTAGGAGCTAAAAACATCAGCCTTGCATTCCCATGCATCCAGCTCTGCTGCCGGTAGCCCCTGGGCCATAACTCAGAACAAGGGCTTGATGTCTAAGTTTAAAGAAGAAAATTAATTGCACTGCGTTCTATAAGCAGACAAGAGGTCTACACAGCCCACAGGAGACTTCTCGCTGGCAAACTGATGGTCTTTGACGTGTGATGTCTTCCATCTCCTTACGCTGCAGCTGCACCAACCCACAGGGGCGGCCATCAGTAGCACAAGTCAGGGTGCAGCCATGCTAATGAAGCACCTTACTGTTCAAGCTGGGGTTGCCACCCAGGAATCGTCCTTGGCCATCATGCTTCCTGAAACCATGGCCAGTTTATTAATTCAGGTCAAAACTGCAGCAACTGTCTTAAAACAAACAAACAAACAAAAATAAATAACCTGTACAGATAATGAAGTTCTGCTGTCTGGAATTGTTGCCTGGCCTTGTTCAACTGGCTAATGAAGATGTCACTGGAGATGTCACTTATCACCACCAAAGTAAACACAAATGAACGTGCAGACTTTGTCCTTCAAAGCATCTGTCTCACTTTTACTCATTTACCAACCTTAGGTTATTTTAGCTCACTTCAAAAATTAAACTCAACTGTGTGCATCAGCAGGAGTGGGCATGAACACAAGGTTGGGGTGGGGTTATCCATCCAACCTCACTGCTCTCCCAGCAAAAAAATCACCCCATCACCTCCCCCTTCTGTGGAGCTTGGAGCAGAGTGACAGGGCAGGAGGGACCTTGAAGTTTTTGTGATTGCTCCTGCTGCCTGATGATTTTCAGAGCAAGTGGCACTCCTCTTCCCCTCCTCCGTTACCACCTGTGTCCCCTTTTAATCCCTGCTGTTGAATTAACTGCTTTCAAACTTGAGGGAAGTCTCACATTTGATCACTAAAAAAAAAATAATAAAAATTCCTCCCTGACATGAAGGGCAAATGAAACGTTGATCACTGTGGCTCTAGTGACAGGTGCTGAGTGCCAGAGGCAACTGTCACTTTGCTGTGTGCCGGGTTCATGGAGCGCCTAGTGAAACCCTGCTAAATGCCAGTGCTGGAATATGAGTGGAAAAAAAATAGACCTTCCTTCAACAGGTACCTTTAACCTGTTCATGGCTGTCAGACATGCGTTTTGCTATGCAGACGGTTCTCAGAAAGCTGTGGAGAAAATATAAATATATCTAAGGATAAGAAACTTTTCTTCCCTGTAAAACAGTCAGTAAAAGAAAACGTTTCACAGCTCAAGGATGTCAGATGTCTCATTTTTCTGCATTTTCGATCACACGGCTGGCACTGTTTGCTCTCTGTGAAATAAGAGGGGGTGTCCCATGGCCAGAACTTCACAATGTCCATGCAAAAGTCACGAATTGATGGAAATTTTGTGGAGCAAATATCTGTCAGTGAAGGATCCCGTACTGCATCAGTGTACAGTACAAAACAAATACTAAAATTATGAGGAACAGGCAAATTCAAATGATTAATAAGACAAATTTTGATGGCAGAAGGAATTTTCCACTGGCACAAAGCACTTTGGGAAAAGAACAATTCTTTCTGTGTCTTCCACAGAAGTCAATGAGCATTTCCATGTATATGTTTTATGGAAAGACAACTCCAATACATTTTCAATTAAATCCTATGACCCGTAGGTATTATCCTAGTTTTTATTTCGTTTGCTTGTAAGAAGTTCTGCAAACATCATCTTCTGATGCAGGACAGGAGATAAGAAAACTACACAGCTCCAATGCCAAACAGAGCATTTTTTCTTGCCTTGGGATGACTGTGATAGCTGAATTCTACAAAAAGTTAACTTGAAGTAAGTAGACTAAGTTTTTATCTGTTTATATTATACTGTCATCAACCTCATTTTCCCAACTATAATTACAGTGGTAACTCCACTATCGCTCTAGCTATATACGGAGAGAAAACATTTGCATATGTCACATTAGCCATTATGTGCAGAAATGCTGTATTTCCATAGATAATTGTGGTATCTGAATGTCAGAGAAATTAGATATGCTAAGACCTGAAATAAAAAGTAAAACACACGAAACTGAATTTGTATGGAGTTCAATGGAGTCTAGGCTCAGACCTGAGTTGCAGTTTCAATAACTTTGTTATCTTCAAAATCTGAATTTTAATTCACAAGTAGGAGTCTAGATAACAAGGGGAAAAAAATAATTGGTCTTCATTGCAATAAAGATTTCAGAAGCATAGAGACAGTGACAAGCTTTATCCCAAAGGGCTTACAAATAACTTTTTTACTAGATGGATGGCTCTATCTGCCTGGATGAATGTGCATCAACTGGAAATGAAGCTTTAAGGTTAACATGCTTCTGATTTGTATTTTTTTATATAGTTTTTCCTTTTCATAGTATTAGAGCCTTGGGAGACAAGTAATAAAGCACAATCATATGCATGCAGTAATTATTTTCTTAAAAATGGTTAAATTAACATTTTGTTTCCTATTTTTATGGTACCACTTGCTTCACGTCTCTCCAACAAGACACTGTTAGAATTAATGTCTCTCCAAGACTTGCCTTCCCTCTCCTCCCCTTCCTACCTCTATTCCTCTACCATCTTCCTTTCCCTTCCTCTCTTCTGTCCTGTCTTTTTCTTTTCTCTTTACTTTTCCTTTCTTTTCCTTTTTCTTCCTTCTTTTTCTTTCTCTTCCTTCTTTTTTCCTTTTTTCCTTTTCCTTTTCCTTTTCCTTTTCCTTTTCCTTTTCCTTTTCCTTTTCCTTTTCCTTTTCCTTTTCCTTTTCTTCTTTCCCTTCCAAAAGCTCATAAGGTTTATGTATAATTCAATCAATGCCTTGAGGCAAACTATTTGATGATTACAATAAAAAAAAATCTCATTTTCCTGTACTTTGTAGAGGTAGTTTCATTATCGCATGTCACTTGGTTACAAGAGTTTATGGGACTGTAACTCCCCAAAGGACATTTTAAACATACACGTTTTATGGCAACTAAACTCCAAGATAAACGAAAGCATTAAAATAAGATATTGGAATTGTTTGCTTTTGTCTTTGATTGATATGAATGAGATTCATAAAAAGTCTTGTTTCACCCTTAATCCCTGCAGCCTCCCCTTCCCTTCTGAGTATGTTACCAGAAGACAGACAAATACGTTTTCCTGTGTGAGTTCTGAATGAATAACAGCACAGTGGCGGTAGCCAGTATCAGAAATGGGGACAGTGTCAAAGCTGAAAACTTGTTCATACACCACTAATACAGGACTGGAAGGTAAGTCCTTAACCACAGGTTTTTCTTTCCTTTCTGACCCATTTTTAACCTCTATGTAAAGGCAGACTGATTTATTTTCACTAAAAGGAACTACTTTGGCTCCCAGCAGTAAAGAATATATGTGCTGCAGCATTCCAGTTGATGTAATATATTTACCTCTTTGTCTCACTCCCACAAACACCGAAGCCACAAGAATTTTCCAGAGGCAGTCCAAGAAAATACTAGTCCTGGTCACATCTGAGCTAGCTAGAAGTTGTAGAAGGTTCCCGGTTGGTTCATGTGGTCAACATTTGAGAGAGAATGTGCCAAATACTTAGAGTAATTACCTGAGATTCAAAAATGCAGAAGCAAGCAAGCAAAAAAGTTTCCTTTTTATGTAGGAAACTTAAGAATTTTATTTATGTAGGAAATTCCTTCTTCAGCCACAAACAGTTTTTACAGTAGTCTTCAATTTTGCTGCATAAAAGACAGAATTAAACAAAATATTGGAAAAATGAGAAGGCCAACATTTTATGAAGGTGAATATTGGGAAATTCACTGAATCAAAGGGGAAGGGGGCGGGGGCAGAAAGAGATAGGAGTGAGCTCTTTGCAAATCACTTTGGAAAACGGTATTACAGGTCGTTCTACTGTTCTGTCTTGCAAGACCCGGGGCCTTAATGAATGACAACACGTGGGGGCTCTACCATTTCAGACGAGCACAAGGGTAGGCACAGTGTCCTGTAGCACTTTGAAGGTCTAAAGCTATATATGACTTCTACTTCACTTAAAATACTTATTTTTTCCATTTCTTATCCCACTCTGAACTGTACAATGACTCGAACCGTTAAATCTGCATGTGTATCCACCAGAAAAACTTACTATGTATTGCCATTTGTATTTCGCTGGTGCCTAATGAGTGGTGCTAAGCTGCCTACCAAGGTTAAACCATAACTATGAGGATTAATGCTTAAATCTTAAACAGGATAATGACTCTTTTTGATTTGAACTCCTCTGAAATCAACAGGACTCGTCTGCTGCCCTGACTAAGCTTTTGATCATGTTCAAGACTATCTTGTATTAATAGCATGCAAGAAGAAACAGTTGTAATCTCATAGAATCTTACAGATCAGGTTGAAGCAGAGGGAAAACTGGAGCTTAATAAGCAAGCAGGAGCAACGAGTAACAGTAAAACAGTTACAGGGTAAACATCTATTCAGCCTGGTGCTTCAAATCAACTGAAATGAAGTCTACAAGTTTACATTAGGCATTAGTGAGCCAGGAACAGAGGTGAAGCAGAAGGAGCAGAGTGACATCCCTGCAGGGCTGGCCAGCTTCAGGGGGGGCCAGCCACACGGTGGGAGCCCCCTGCTTGGAGAAGAAGGGCTTCTTCATGGGCTTCTTCCCCTGTAACTCCCTGCAGTATCAGACAGAGCTCTTTATGACTGCCTCTTAGCCGTAGCACCGTCAAGGGAAGCTCCTGTAATTTTGCAATAAACTCAGATGGAGTTTTAGGTTTGGAGATTTTTTTATGGGGGGGAGAGCTTTTTAAATTTTATTTCCCTCCTTGTTATTATTCTCCACACAGCAAAATATGTTCAGTTCTTAAACACAAAAAGGCTAGAGCATCGGAAAGTAAAAGTCTGAGGGGAAGGAAAACACATATGTAATCTTTCCCACGCAGAGTCAGACAATGAAAAAGGAAAGAAAAACATCAAGGAGACAAACAAGTACAAGTAGCAGATGAGTGAAGACAGAGCTTTCAGGAAGAAAGTCATTCTGGCCGCTGCTGTGCTGGGACCATTTACTTGTCACATGGCACTTAATCATAATAAATTAAGTTTTATTTTGCATTTTGCAACATGCTAACTTGGCTCAGCAGGTAATGGGAGGAGTCCTGGGTCGCCAAATGGTGTTTAACTGAGAATAACAACAATTTCCCCCCTGCAGGCTGGCATAAATAATGAATTCAAAACGTGCCTCTTTTGAGCAGATTACTCCAGCTGCTTCTTGTTCTTAAAGCTCGTTGGGAGGTTTAACACCAGAAAGTCAGCCCTCCTGAAGCTACAATTATCATCCTCAAGCAGCAGGCCTGGGAAATGGTGAGTTTAATTGAAGTGGCTTTGTGTTGCCAGAGGTGGAGTGGGTTCCAGCAAAGCTCAGTGAAGGTCCAGCCAAGGTGACCCACATCCCATCTGAAGGTCGCATATACGATGGCATCAGTTTTTCCAACGTGGGTCTGAAATACCACCAACACTGAGAGGTGTTGATCTTTCTGCCTTCTTTGCACTGGCTTAAATACCAGCATGGGGCTTCAGAGACTGATGCCCAGAGCAATGATCCACCAGGCAGGTAGAACAGCAGATGAGATGTAGGTTGGGCAGTAGGGGAGGGAAAAATAATACCCAAACTTTTCCAAGGCTAAGGGTAGATAAGCAGGAAAACAGGAGGAAGCTCAGTTTCCTCAGGAAACAGAGGAAGCTCCAGTGTTGTAGGGGGTTATAAGGACAGGTTAGACAAGCAGCTGTCAGGAGTAGTTTAGGAATAGTTTGCCTGTTTTTGAGGAGAGGGATGGACCAGTCAATCCCTCGAGGTCCCTTACAGCCCTCTATTCAATGATTGATGGAAATTGTGATATGCTTGCAAGCAACTTGCTTCCAGGTTCAAACAGGCTATATTCAGTGCCTCCTCCTGTTCTCTGGAGCTAATAGCTGTTTTGCCACTGTCTGCATTAGGAGCAGGGTCAGATCCTTAATTAAAGCTATGATTGGCTGCGAGTATATTTTCCTGGGACTAATGAAGGGTCTGCCACTTGCTAGTAGCAATTTCCCTGTGGGTATCTTCCCATTAAAAAAAAAGAATGAGAGCCAATGACTTCAAAGAAGACACTGATTGTTCATTAAATAATAGAAATAAATATATCTGAGTATTTACAGTTGCCTGGGTTTTTGCCTGATTTCTGGAGACAGAGGAAGGTTGTGGGGTTTTTCCCTTTTTGTCCCTATGAACTGTTGCAAAGTATCCCCAGGTCCTACGTGTAAGACCTCAAAATCAAACCTTAAGAGAATAGAGCACTTAAATATTTCAATCCTTCTTTGTCAGCAGAATGACAGACTGTTGGCATTAAACGCAGTCTCATGCCTTTGCTGTAGAGCTGAGATTAGCTGTGCTGCTGCCCATTCCAGGGCCTGGAGTAGCTGCTGTGGAAAATTACAGATGTTTATTTTCCATCTTAAAAAGACGCTTTCTTGAGAATTGCTCTAAAGCCTGCAGAAGATTAGTATTGCCTTGAAGGCCATCTTCCAAACCCCTTATTGTTACAGGATAAAGCTCCTCTCCATATCAAAATGGTTTTGCCAAACTCAGTCCTGGCAGAACTTTCTTTCTATCAGGGAAAGTAATTCTGGGTAAATATGGATTATTTCAATTCTCCATCACGCGTTTATCTCATGTTCTTGGACTGACCCTCATGCTGCGGTGTTTCGGTACTCATGGGCTTTATTTGTATTCATTTGTGGCCTCCTGCATGGAGGAAAGTTGATCATATCTGCAAAGTGGGAGATGACTTCCCATGCTGTAACAGAATTGGCACATGCAATGTGCCTTGGTTATCCTGCCACGAATCTTAACAGCCTTAATTTCTGTAGGTGGGTGAAACACCGCCCTCTCTTGTCGTTTTCTGCTGAGGTTTGTGACTGTGGCTGGGTGCAGTCTGGGCTGAAAATAAGGGGTGATAATTAGTCTGGGGAGCAAAATATTGAACCCTTGTGTCTCAACAGCATAGCACCTCAGTGGGGTGTATCCGTGGGGATTCTCTGATGGCTACTCTATGGAAAATTATGCTGAAACTTTTACCTTCATGGGGCATGAATGCAGTTTCTCTTCTCTAGTTAGATGCCTATCTTCTTGAATATTTTTAGAATATATGTATATTTTTTGCCCTTTTAATGAAAGTTTCCAGTGAGTTTGGCCCTATAAATATGAATGAGGCCCCCAGGAAACACACTCACTCTTTTCTTTAGGAAACAGGAGGAATAACCAGCATTGATAGGAAGTGTGTGATTTTAAGCTACAAAAGATGCTCTCAGGCAAGAAGTAATATCCTCCTACTTCTTCCAAATACGAAATCCTAGGGGTTAAACTTTGCTCGTGGCCAGCCAGAAAATGCAAATTTCTTCTGTACAACTATGTATTTTCCATTCCTATGAATTACTGTATTTTCTTTTCATACTCTGTGCTCTAAAAGTATCCTATGTAAATCAACAGCAAAAATTAAACAAGATGATGCTCATTTGGAGAGGGGGGGGAAAAAAAGAGGATATGAATTCAATTTATGGTTTAGCTGGAGATACACGAGACTTTGCCAGAACCCTCTTTAATCCAGTTTCAACAACACAAATGTGTCTGTAGTAATTCATAGGGTATAATGTGAGGTTTTATAGAGGTACTTTGTACTACACACTATATATTATTTGAGAGAGGAAAAATATTTCTGTCTTACAATTGTTTAGCATAAAAATTATACTCGTTTTCCCTGGCCACACTGAATGATCTTTCTCACATTCAATGGTGTTACTAATTTTAATGAGACATGTTTAAATTAGGCTTTGCTTACACTGTTTATTAATTGTATTCCCATGAAGTTCCCATAACTGTATGTCTGGCCCTTTTACGGCTAGGGAACCCACATCGGCATAAACACCAGCCAAACCCAAGGGAATTAATAAAGCCAGAGAACGGTAAAACTGAGGAGGAGATGATAGAGGCTGGAGGAGAGGGAGCTGAGTGTCTGCAATCTCTTGGAGAGGGCATGTTGCCCACAGAGAAGTGTCTCATCCAGTGTCTTGCCCCAGATTTAGGTTGATGTTTGGAGTTGTGTCCAGCTGGGGATGTGGACTTGTCAATGAGACCTTCCTGATTTAAGAAGACAATCTGGTTTCCTTAAATGTATCCAGCAGCTGTATAATGATTTATAGCTCATTAGAGTTCATTTCCATATAAAATTTTATTTCCATAGTTCAGCATCCCCCAAGAATTGTTGTGGTGGGTTCAGGTCTATTCTTCCACTAGGACGTGCAGATGTTCAGGCCATGCAAGTTGAAGATCCCTCGGGCACGTCAGCAGTTGACCCTTCTGCATGATGGATGCACTCCCTGCCCCGTCTCAGCTGGAAAAGTCACTTGGCCACTGGCCTCCCATACCCTCTCCTCTCTTCTCTACATGTTTTCATTAGGTTTTCAAATTCTTAGAAACATGTTAATTATTTCAATCCTTCTTAATGGCAACAGGTTATGGGCATGCACACCTAAAGTTGTAAGGTTACTTTAGAAATTTCAAAAGTAAAAGATGCCCTGCAGCATAAAGGGAAAATGCATTGAAAAGCCTTTAGAAATGTCAGTACTCTTAAGGACATAAAAGTACGTATTTGAAATTTTATTAAATTTGGGAATGATACTGTATGCATGAAGATGAGATGATTTATGAAATATGTTTAGGAAACGGGATAAGTAATCCATGAAATGAGGCCACTTGGTCTGTTTTTAATAGGGTGTGAGGCTTTCTTGGAGGAGAGAATCATCCATGCTCTGGAAGGAAGTGAAAATTGGCAAAGAGAATTTCCATGGGGTCTGCAATAAAAACTACAGCATTTTCTTGACCTAGGAATTAGGACTGATGGGAATAGCCTACAGGAAAGTTGCAATGCAACTGACCGCAGAAGGAATAGAAATGTAATTGGAATGTTGATGTGCGAGTGCGGAGAGTAAGGATGTGAGTTTGGAAATTTATAACAAGGGCTTCTGCCCCAACATAGTGACTCAGCTCGAGACAATAAGGGACAACAAAGGGGAAGATTATTAGCCAGCAATGTGGAAGGACCATGAAAAATGCCACTACATTCTGTCAGATAGGTAGTGATAGGGAAATATTAAAAACATTGTACAAGACACTGAGACATCTCAATGGGAGTTATGTGTGTAGTTTAGTCATCTGTAATGGAGAAAGATGAAATAAATCTGAAACAAATGATGGGAGAGAAATACAGAAGGCCCCCATGAAGTGCAAGGGGATGAATAATAAGAGTTTCTGCTGAGAACATGGGGATATCTGTTAGGAAAAACTCAGTCGTGGCTGGTTTCACCTATCACAGAGTGATTATGGGCACAGACAGGATAACAGAATCAAAAAGTTTAATGGTATTTCAGGATGTGTGACACAGAGATGGAGAAGAGATAATGTTATTACACAAGGTACAGATTAGACCATATGCTTAAAACAGAAATTGGGGAAAAAACCCCAAAACAACAACAAACCCCTTACTCAACTAGTCATATGATATAATTGCTATTAAAAGCATCCTAGAGGGCTGAACAACAAGAAAGGAAAAGATCTAATCAAACTGAAAGAAATCGTTAGCCCAAGAATAAATGAATTTGAGTGAGAGATGAGTAATATATAAGCCTAACAGCTGAAGAGACTCTCCAGCTACCAGAGTAGGGGGGCTGTAGAAAATTTCTTGTTGGGTGGAAGAAGAAGAGGAAAATCTCGCTGGATGTAAAATGGAGTTTGGAAAATTTATGGCTGGAAGTTTAAGCTGAAGACGATTGCAGCATTACAAAGCTCATGGTGAAAAGTCAGGGACCGCTGCTGGGGAGCTATGAACCTTTCTCCTCAGGAAGAGACTTCCCAATCCCAAATAGTTCTGGTGGCACTGATTCACATAGGCTGAATGCCATGCAACCTCTTTCCATGTATTAAATGTTATGTTATGATTTCTAATTAATTCAGAGTTTCCTTTAACCTACTGTGGCTGTATTTTCAATCCATGCCAAAACAATCTGATATCAGTAATGTCAGGATTTGGATCTGCTACTAGATTTCAAAATTTGATTAAGATTTTTTTTTTTTTTGGTGGGGGGAGGGTCTGAGAGGGTTCTTGGGAAGCAAGTGGTTAAATTATTTCAATCTCTTCAAATTGAACCTCAGTGTAATGGCATTTCAGGGCACACGGCAAAAAAAGAGAGTGAGAGAGAATGAATTTTATCTGTCAGCTCAAACTGCAATTTAGATCCCTTTCTTTATGAAATGGTCTTAGAAGTCTAAGAAAATAAGTCAGCTACCTTATACCATCATGAAGATCATCAGCATATTATCTAATTGGCACTAGTATTTTTGTAAAGGTCTGGAAATTGGAATTTTAATATGCAGTAATCGCACAACCACAGACTAGATAGCTTTCTCTCTGAAGCATCACCTTATTGCATTAGCAGGTTAGTTTTAGAAAAATAATTCAAAATCATGTCTCCTCTGACTGTATTTAAAAGAAAATTTCTGTCGCATTTCTTACTCTAAGAAATAGAAAACAATAAATAATGTTCAGTATTATCTGAAAGATAGAAGGTTATTTTAGTGGAGAAAACAAATAAATAGTCCTAATCTGTCACTATACGATGGTACAGTGAATGCAATGACTTTTTGTTATGATTATTATTATTATTATTTGAAAAATTCTGCTTCATGTCTCTGCTTTGTTGCAGACTTTCTCGGAAAAGTCACTTTATCTCTCAGTACCACCATCTCCCCTGTGTTTAAAGGAAATAATATCATTCCTTGGCTTGCCAGGGATGCTAAGAGGACAAATGTTTTAAAGACTGAAAGGCTTTCTTTAACTGTGGTGTAGGAGCTGGGATATACAAAAGATAAAATGTACTCTCGCAGGCTCAGGTTCGTGGCTGTGTAAAATGAAGGCTCTCATCTATTGAGAATACATGTGGTTGGTGGGAAGTGAAGTGAGGGAAGATGATGTGATGGTAGAATTAGGGTGATAGATATCCGTAACCGAGCATACTATCTCCATCTCTGGTAAAGAAAAAAACTTAAATGTCTTAAACCCAGTCAACTGTCTAAATATAATGATGATATCATTATATAGTCTGCACCCATTGACAAATGCAAGGTGCTGTAGAAGCATAAAGCACCGCAAGTAAATAGTAACACGATTTCATCAGAGGTTAAA
>KZ505873.1:14806-60698 GCA_002844005.1 Limosa lapponica baueri | reverse complement strand
AAAGAAGTTCCTCCTCATGTTTAGGTGGAACTTCTTATATTCAAGTTTGTGCCCATTTCCTCTTGTCCTGTCCCTGGGCACCACTGAAAAAAGACCGGCCCCACCCTCTTGACACCCACCCTTTAAGTATTTATAAGCATTGATCAAATCCCCCCTCAGCCTTCTCTAGACTAAAAAGACCCAAGTCCCTCAGCCTCTCCTTGTAAGGGAGATGCTCCAGGCCCCTAATCATCTGTACCCTCTCCAGCAGTTGCCTGTCCTCTTGAACTGGGGAGCCCAGAACTGGACAACTAGTCACTGCTGGAGAGTCCCTGCTAAAACAGAGAAGCCTTCTTGAAGCAATCTAGGTTGAGGAGATATATGTACCTCCCCGCTCAACGCAGGTACCCACATCCCCACATCCCACACACATACTCATTTAAAAAATTTTGCTCTAGTTCATGAAAAACACACTAGCAAAATAATTCTGGCCAGTTCTCGTCCACAAGACCTTTGGGAGTGAAATTCAGCACAGCCTGGAAGACATTCATAAGTCCTCTGTGAAATGAAATCCCACTTCAGACCTCAGTGCACAGTTTAAGTACTCCCTACATTTCTAGCATTATCCACACAGATAATATAAACTCAGAAAGAATACCCTGAATGCGAACACTATTTATATCTTTCCCAGAAAGAAATTAGCAGGCGTAACAGCCTCCCCAAAGGTGGGATGTAAACATCACGAGAGATCTCAGCCGGAACAAGAAATGGAGTATCTGCCATCTCGTAATTGGAATTTAAATTTAATTAAGACGGAGAGAAAAATACTCATCACCCTTTCAGTGAAATACAGGAGCCCCTGGTGCAGTTATCTAAATATAAGAAGTCAGCCTTTCTAAAACTTAAGTTAAACAAACAAGTGTCTGTTTAAAAAAAAAAGAAAAAAAAAAGAAAAAAAAATAAAAGAAAAAAAGTGTCTAACTGTTGCTTTGGGCTTCTTATACACTTCTGTCTCCTGAATCACAATATAGAATTGAAATCCAGCATCTTAGCACCAAGACCCTTATTGTACAAAATTAAGCTCAGGTACTACAATGTGTGCATGTGGTGGGACCTGCTCAGACTGTGGACAGGCAGATAGGTAACCCCTAGTGCATGGTGAGCCCCCAGCTCCTACTTTTGGGTAAACCAGAAGAAGGAGGAGGAAAGGTTGCTCTGTCTGCATAAGGTACTATGTTATGCTGTCCTACCTTGTTTCCCAGATGACCCTTATGGGAAGGACCACATTTCAGGATGGATAAAGCTTTTGGCAACTGGTTTCCTACCACAGTCTCTCCCAAGGGATCTGTAATCCTTCCCCATTCATCTCATGGACTTTAGGTATGTCAGCTGTGCCTTCTATATGATTTCCAACCATGTCTGTGCCGGTCTCATACCTGAAACTGTATCTGCCACAAAACCTAGGCAGGGTATCTGACCACAGATCTTGGTGCTTACCGAAGCACAATTATAATATTAATACATAAAACTAATGAAGACCATTGTGAGGACAGTGTGCGACTTCCCACATAGCACACACAAAGCAATTTCACCTCGTTATTACTTTGTGAAGTATATAACATCTGGTTAAGCTGCTAGATATCTATTTATAAAAGCATTTAGTCTTGATTTAAGACTTCAAGTAAAAGCGAATCCATCATGCTCTAAGATAAAATGTCCCAGTGGTTTATAACTTTCAGTGTTAAAAAAGTGAAGCAATTTGTAGTTTGAATTTATCTTCTACCGTGAACCTTTGAAACTCATTATGCTTTTCCTTTCCTAGATTAAAGAGCTGACTGTCAGTTACCTTCCCTTTTGTAGATTCTTTCAGATTGATCAAATCAAACCTTAACCTTTTCTCGGGTAAGACTGAGAAGTGGAATTTCCTTGGTCTCACCAGAAGGCATTTTTTCTCCCCCAACTTCAGGTCAAGCTTGCGGTTTTTCCTGTATCCTCCCCTCTTCCCCCCCGCCACCCCAGCCTTTGTTAAAGTGTTTTGTACATGTTATGTAGCAGGCTGGACACAGTATCGCAGTTATGGCACTAGTGATGTTTGAAAGGGTTACATAGGATGGCATTCCCTCCGTGTCTTAACTTTAATGAGACAATTAGCTCCCCTTGACTTACATCCCAGGATGACCTGTAGTCTGTCAGGTACAGAGCCATGCTTGGAGTGGATGTTCCAGAGTTTTATACATCCTCAAACTCATTGCAGAGTTACTGTTTTCTGAAAGACCATCCATAGGCCTGTAAATGTGACCTAAGTGCTCTGCTTCTGCATGCTTGGCTGGAATTTAACTGTAATATTTGCTCAAGTTAATACAGCAGCTCATTAAATATGGATAAAACTTATTATCTGGATGCAAAGCATTGTGGTTAAAGACCTGAATTTGGCTTCAGGAAATCTGGGTTCTATTTTAGGCTCTTACTGTAAATGCCTATGTAAATCTTAACAATCAAAGGGGCTTAATTTTCTCCTGTGCTAGGAGGCACGCAACCAGTAAGCTAAAAAAATTGCAAGCCTGAATAACAGGAACAAAGTTAAAGGCTACAAACGAAGCATGGAAGAAGAAAGCACACAAACAGAGCAAGAAGCTTATTAGGAGCATAGACCTGGAAAAAGAGCCTCCTGGGCCATGTAATTCAAATTCTTCTATTACATGTATTATGATCTAAATTTTCAGTTATCAAGCTCCATTTTACAATTCATTAGGCTTCCCCACATTAAAATCCTTCTTTTATTAATGCCAAATCTCTGACCTAAGTGTCCTGTTTGCCCCTTTGCAATTAATACCCTTTAGCCTGAAACACTCTTTTGAGTCCATGATGTTTACACCATCTGTTTGCAAATATGAAGAGATGAATTGTTATATTGCAGTTCTCTGTGCTTGAAATACAATCCTTCAATCAAAGAGAATCCTACATATATCATATATATATAAACTCATAGAATTATAGAATCATTTAGGTTGGAAAAGACCTTTAAGATCGAGTCCAACCATAAACCTAACACTGCCTAGTCCACCACTAAGCCATGTTCCTAAAGCACAATGTCCACACGTCTTTTAAATACCCCCAGGGGTGGTGACTCAACCACTTCCCTGGGCAGCCTGTTCCAGTGCTTGGTCATGTCACTGTATCTGCCATGTCCAGTGATGCCTGGATGGATAATCGGATAATCTTCAGATTGGAAAGAAATATAGCCATGTCAGGGTTGTGTTTTCTCACACATAAACTGATCCAAACTCAAATCACTGTCTGGCAGAGCCCAGCACTGTCGAGCCGGACCACGTAGTCAGGGCTGGCCTGTGGATGTAGGGCCACGGAGATAGACTGCTGACATCAGCTGAGTGCTGCTGTGGCAAACGATGTGCATTTCAGTAATACAGTCACACAGAAAAAGCTGACATCTATATTTTTAAAATATTTATCCCAGCCAGATACAGTGCATAGTGATTAGGATACAAATGAGATCAATTCCTCCTCTCTGGAGAGAAATCCAGATTAATTTGCTCTCCCTCTCCCACCAGTGCTTCTCCCCCCCTTCTCACCCCAACATTCTCTTTTTTTATTATTATTTTCCTTTCTGTTCCCTTCTAGACATTCAACAAAACAATTAAACTGTATTCATGCATTATTGTAATTCCAGTGCCAGGACACTGAATTGTCTCGGGGGCAGCACTGAAGTGTGGTGAGTATTAAATTTAGAGAAAGTGCAAATGGGTTAAAAAAACTGCCTTGTGTGTGTGTGTGTGTAATATGTAACATTTGCAAAGACAAAAAACCCAGCTCTTTCAGGCTCTTCTTTGGAGGATTTTGGAGTCAAAACAAGATTTACTACTAAGCTTTATTTTCCACTCCAAATAAGTGTTACCAGTTGATTTATGCTCCTTTTAAAACAAATGATGCGAGGGAGCATGACAACATATTGCAAAAATAGGAGGGGGATAACCCCGATATCATTTATTCCACTTACAAGTCAGGGAGACACTAAGGAGGAGCATTTCCATAGCACTAGCAATGCCAGCTATGAAGCAACAAAGAAAATCTCCGTCCCTCTCTGCTGCTGTCTTTTCCTGCTCTCCTTACAGGGTATTGAAAGTATTTCTAGTTTTGACCACAAACACTTAACATCTCTGGCTCCTGGATGTAAAAAGCAAGCAGGCAAATCTGCTGCCTGTGCTCCTGCATCAATACCTGAAAGTTGGTGTAGGTGTTTGGCTGCGTGCTGTCAACTGATTCATCCCAGCAAGCCCTGTGCATTCAGCTGATTACACTCATTGCCCGCCGAGGAGCCGCACGTAAAAGCAGCCATCTATGGTATTTCAGTAATGAGAGCTCCAAGGGAGGGATTACTGTTTTAGTGAAACAATGATTTTTCATGGAGTCCAGTGAAAGAAATTGGATAGATGTCACCGTCACAGGAGGCAGGCAATAGACAGGTTGTTGCTGTCTAGGTGGCTTTGCCACTGAGATGTGCTAGAAGGCTGGAGAGAGGGCATCAACAGGACAGATCCCATGACCCTCACTCTGGATGCCCCAGAACTGGCCCTTCATCATGGATCTGGCTATTTCCCTTCCAAAAGCTCTGGGTTTGTCTTGTTACTGGTGTGAAGAGTAGCTGAGTTGAAAGAAGGTGGCCAACAGCATCCTGGCCTGTATCACGAATAGCGTGGCCAGCAGAAGTAGGGAAGTGATCATGCCTCTGTACTCGGCACTGGTGAGGCCTCACCTCAAGTACTGTGTTCAGTTCTGGGCCCCTTACTACAAGAAGGACATTGAAGTGCTGGAGCGTGTCCAGAGGAGAGCCACCAAGCTGGTGAGGGGTCTAGAGAACAAGTCATATGAGGAGAGGCTGAGGGAACTGGGCATGTTTAGTTTGGAGAAGAGGAGGCTGAGGGGAGACCTCATTGCCCTCTACAACTACCTGAAAGGAGGTTGTAGAGAAGTGGGTGTTGGCCTCTTCTCCCAAGGGAATAATGACAGGACCAGAGGAAATGGTCTGAAGTTGCGGCAGGGGAGGTTTAGATTAGATATTAGGAAGAATTACTTTACTGAAAGAGTAGTCAGGCACTGGAACAGCCTGACCAGGGAGTTGGTCGAATCACCGTCCTTGGAGGTATTTAAGAAACGTGTAGACATGGCACTTCAGGGCATGCTCTAGTGGCCAAGATTGTGGGGGTCTTTTCTGTGTGTATGGTTGGACACGGTGATCTCAGAAGTCCTTTCCAACCATTAAGATTCTGTGATTCTGTGAAATAAATGCATCCTGGGTTGCATCAAAAGAAGAGTGGTCAGCAGATCGAGAGAGGTGATTCTCCCCCTCTGCTCTGCTCTGGTGAGACCCCAGCTGGAGTGCTGCACCCAGCTCTGGAGCCCTTAGCATAAGGACAGGGACCTGTTCGAGCAGGTCCAGAGGAGGGCCATGAGGATGCTCTGAAGGCTGGAGCACCTCTCTTAAGAGGACAGGCTGAGAGAGTTGGTGTTGTTGAGCCTGGAGAAGAGAAGGCTCCAGGAAGAACTTATAGTTGCCTTCCAGTACCTGAAGGGGGCCTACAAGAAAGCTGGGGAGGGACTGTTTGCAAAGGCATGTAGTGATAGGGCAAGGGGCAATGGTTTTAAAGCAGAGCAAGGTAGGTTTAGACTAGACATTAGGAAGAAGTTCTTTACAATGAGGCTGGTGAGACACTGGAACAAGTTGCCCAGAGAAGTGGTGGAGGCTCCATCCCTGGAGACATTCAAGATCAGGCTTAATGAGGCTCTGAGCAACCTGATCTAGTTAAAGATGTCCCTACTTACTGCACAGTGGTTGGACCAGATGATCTTAAAAGGTCCTTTCCAACCCAACACATTCTATGATTCTGTGAAAGAGAACATCTTGGCGTATCAAACCACTCCTACCTGTCATCCCTGTGGGGATTTCCTTTGTGCATCCTTGGTTGTCTTACCTAGTCACGCCATGATTGCCCAGGCTTACACTGTGATAGTTAAAAAATACAAATAATAATCAAGATGTGAACTCTCATATGCTCAAAACATCAAGGCAGAGAACAAATTAATTAGCATGTAGTTCATAAATGTGACATTGATGAATTACTGCGCAGCTATTGATTAATCATATATCAATTACACTGGTCTATGCATTACAACTACAAATCAATTTAGGCCTATCTGTGAATTGATACTCAGTGTAAGAAATTAAATCAAAGACTCCAAATGGTACAAAAGTGCAGGCTAAGGTTTAACTCCCAGCTGATGCACAAGTAACGTGCTTGATTAACACTAATGGAAAGCTAACTAGATATGCCTGCAGTGTACTGATATGAGAACAAACTTCACCTGATTGAAGACTCCTGCACTATTTATCCTGTTTTGGGCCCTGTTTATAGGCACCTCATTAACGAGAAAGTATGACCCCAACCTGGGTGTAATAGAGCTGCCACTGAGGTAAGCATCCCATTTATTCAGCGACAATACTATAGGAATTACTTCTGTAAGGTTTATTTCTACAGCACTGTAGTATACCTAGTTTTTATTAAACACAAAAACAGATGGGGATTAATTTATGCAATCAATTCCTGTAGCTTCAGTGGAGTGTTTAGCCGAATATATTTTGTGAGACCTGGCCACAATTCAGGAGTATAGAAAACAGTCTTGTGACCTAAGCACGGGCATCACTGGAGAGTAATTAACTTGAAAACAGTTGTTGAGTAGTTTTGACAGAAAATTTACAAGTTGAGTGGTTTGTTTCTCTTCCATGTATATTTGTCAGAGCTCTTTTAATTCCTGACACACCATGAAAAAAAAAGAAAACCTAAAAAAAATTATGTTAGGCACAGCCTTGGCAATTTTTTCAATGTATTTTAAAGTTTCCACTCTAAAGAGGAAAAATTACTTCTTCCAAGAAACCCCAGATGGCCATTCATTTTTTTTTTTTCGTTATAAAAAAGATCACAGTAGTTTTGTTGAAAGGGATGTTTCTAGTTTGGTTGGGATCCTCTCTGTGACACTGAAACACACAACTTGTAAGGAAGCTGCTGGTAAAGCAACTCTTTTTCAAGGAAGTATTTGCCTTTTCAAGGAAGACAAAGCTTTCAAAGTTAGAAGAAAATACTATCTCCTGAAGTTTAGGAGTCTAAGGATGGCTCTACAGATACTTTCAAAGACATCTTCCTCTCTTCACCAACTAGGAGTGGTCCAACACCCGTTTCTGTTCTGTTGCGGCAAATTCAGGGACCAGAGGTACCTGGCCCCTGGGTGCTCCTCCAACAGGTCTCTGTTTCCCCCGCACTCCATCCAGATTTGTCACACTGTGAGTATTGCACCTGATGTGGCACTGGTCACGTACATGAGAGTGACTGCCTAGAGCCCTGAACGTCTTTCTCCTCTGCTAGCACCCTTCAAGGCTGCAAACTGAAAAGTAGGTTCTGATTTGGATTGTTTCCACTCAATTTACATTATCCAAATGGTGGTGAGATATGATGATGCGGAAACTCTGTTTTCCCAGGGTTTCCAGGCAGCTAGGTCTGCTTGTGACCCCAAGAAAGAATTCCTGTAATATAAAAAGCAACATCCGTGCTCCATCCTCCCATTTCTGGAAGTAACAAAAGCCTTGTGGAACATATTGCTACACTGTTGTCAACATAATGATAGTGTTTGTAAAATAAACTCCCACCAAACACTCCAATAATTAGAATGTCTTTTTTTCCCCCTCCCAACCTTATGTTCCTTTGAACACAATGACATCAATGTTAATTAATTCTATATTTGAATGTTCGTCTTCTGTGGCAGCTCTACCAAATAAACAAAGCAAAACAATATTTAACCATGAGAAGATGTAAAATGTTTACATAGGAAGGGAATAAAACCAGCGATGGCAACAAAACTCTTAATCAAACTCAATTATACAGACCAGGCACAAGCTGCCACAGCTGACTGTTTGCTGACTTTAGTTATAGTATTGTGCGAGGAGAAATTTTTTATTTACAGCCCTATGGAAAAGGTTCTTGGTAAAACACCATTGAGGAAAATCACAAAGTGGGTGACTTCTTGGCAAAAAAAAGGTTTGATCATAGTGATAACCAAGAATCTACACGTATAAAACAGATGCGGTCATTCCCTCTAAAACACTGTAGAAGATACCGGTTGGGTCAGTGTTTCTAATTATGCATCTATCTGCTGGAAACAATGTCAGTCTTTGCTCCTGAGGTATACTTTGACAGCAGTGAGCAAAGCCCTTCAGGAAAAAGCAAAACCTCTCCTCCTGAAAAAAAAACCTTCTAGCAACTGGAGATTTGTGTTTAGAAAATTCGTTTAACTGGAGATTTGTGAAACTTAGCTAAACAGAAATCTACAAAACAATGGATGATAATTCTTTCCAACCTGCTTTGTCGAGGAAACATGTCTTCTAAGAAGAGAAACCAAAAAGACACGAAGAATGTATTTTTAAAAAGTGTATGCTCCTAAATTGTGGTTTGTGTTGGAGCAGAGGATCAGCTAAAGTCCTGGGAGTTCACTGAAGTTCAAAGTCAAATCGGGAGTTTGACCCTCCACGGACCAAGCTAGGCTGTAGCAAAAAAACCCATGCCTTTCTGGCCTCAGAAACTAACCTGACTTACACCTGGGAGGTTTTTTAAACCTTGTGCATTATTTTGGGTAGTGAGGTGTGTTTAAATGGAACATTATCACATCCTGCCTGCATCCTACTGCCTAGACAGGGATTATGTTTTTGGTTTTTTTTTTTTTTTTATTAAGGAAAAACTTTGATTGTTCTCACTTTTAAGGAGGCAATTTAGACTAACTGTTTCCTCCCTACCTTGGGTAGATTCTGTGTTATTTTGCAACAGAAAGTGAAAGACAGCGAAAAAATGTAGAATATGATTTCAAAGTGTGTCTACTGCAGTACATAAATAAGAGGAAAATAGCAAAAAGAGGGACAGCTAGCTACAATGTCACTTAGATGACTTTCATATGAGAAGCTTCTATGAATATAGAGGATAGTCCAATAAAACTGCTCAGTCAACTTCTTGGTTTAGAAACAGATCCTCCTGCAATCATATACTTTTTTTTCTTTTTTTTGGAGGAGTCTTAAAACTGTCTCAATTGTGAATCCTTTTGAATGTCCATCTCAATGTCCAGGCTGAGTGCCAAAAGGAAATCAATCTATGCTGACTCTCTGAAATCTTCCAAGTGTGATAAGCCTAATAGGAACATTTGTCCATTTTATGTTACCTTCAGGAGCTTTTACAGTGAAAGTCTCACCTCTTTTCTACTGCTTTGCATGCAGTGGCTGTTAATTTTTAGTTGAACATACTCACTCAAAGCAAAATTAGCTTCTTGCTAGAACTGTGTGAGATCAAAGTCATTTCTGTCATGTTGTGATAGAAGGATACTTTCTCGGGAACATAAGTGCCTATGAAAACATGCACATTTATATGAGGGCAATAAAGCTAAATATTGTGGCAATACATAGTTGGTGGTAGTTCAGTACATTTTAAGTTTCCTTGGAAAACCCTGCAAAATCTTTTGCTCAGTTGCCCCTCTTCCTCCAAAGAAGGTGCTGAGAATCTCCCAGCTTCTCTTGCATCCTGGGGGCAAGACACATATGAAGCTGTTTTGGAGAAAGTTTCTTTCCTCTTAGTGCGGCCCTATTTAGTGATGGACTAGCAGGTGAACAGCCTCTACCTGTCTCTCTGTCCACCTAGATATGTATTTTACATCTGTCACCCTGGCATCTAGAAACTAGGCTCTGCCACATAGTTATTTATGCCCTGCCAGCCTTCTTCCATTTCCCCTCCCTTATTTCTTGCTGTCGTTCAGGGCTTCTTTGGCTTTTAGCAGGGCTCAATGGTCTGCCCTGAGCTGGTTTGGGAGGATCCCTCAGTGGCTTCCCTGCACCTCAGGAATGGACAGAGCTGGTATTTGCCATGAAGTCGCCTCCTTGTACCTGAGCTGGGTCCTCTACACCAGCTTCTACCACTCCTCCAGGTAGGACTTCCAAACTGCAAAGGAGAAATTCACAGGAGACAAAGACCACAGTGAAACTCAAATTAGGGGCTGCAAGTACACAGCTAAAGATGTGAAATGACCTCCGTTGCTCTTGGTGTTTCATAAATGCTCCTCAATGACACCAGTTAACAGTCAGCACGTCTTTACTTCTTGCTCAGGAGGAAAGTGTCTTGCAGATGGTTTCTTTTTATTCATTTAGAGAGAGTTAAGCTCAATCTCAGAGCTGCAGACAGCTGACTGATTGATGCTCCTGGAAAATCTGCTGATTGGAAAGACTGTATATCACATTAGCTGTTTCAGAGTTACTTTGGTAATTGGTTCCAAAGGAGAGGAGAAAAAAAAAAAGATTTGCGCCAACCTAGGTGTAACTGATTTACCTCATTATTTCTGATTCAGAATTGACAAGACATAGATCAGCCATCGACAACTTCATGCTCCTAAGAATGGATGTTACAGACACTCTTGAAGTGCCAGAGGATCACAGATTAATACATTTTAAGCCTTTTGCTTTTATGTTGCCAAAATGAATAGGACTTGGGTCGGCAATATATGTGTGTTATTACCTTTTCTTATATCTTTTTGGTGATTTAACTGAAACAAATGAATGCTTTCAGTTCCAGTTGTCAGTAGACCAGAGTTTACAATGTAAGAGCGATGGCCCAAATCTAACCTTGGTTTCCTCCTCCTGAGGATTTGTCTATCCTGCACACAGCTCATCGCCTCCGGACAGACCCCAGCTAGTTTTTGAAGTGGTTAGCACTAGCAGTCGGCAGTGAAGCTCAGGCTGACCTTCAAAGTACTGCACTTCAAAATCACACCCAGTACAAAACACTGGGTCTTCATAGAGTTTTTCACTGGGGTTTCTGAGTTTTAGAGCAAAGTGTGTGGTGCTGCAGTTGGACTTCTAGCACACCCTGATTCAGCACACTTCCCCAAGGTGCAAATTACCATTGTTCTTGTATCTGTTCAAAATCTGGATGAGTGTGAGGCTGATTTTCTATACCTTGTGCTCCGTATTAAACCCCAATTAAACTGTGTGATTGTTATTGGCAACTCTGACACAGGGCTGTTAAGTGATAACTGGTTTACTACTGTGGCTAGGCTTTGCACCTATTTACTGTGGACATTGTGGATGCTCAAAATTTGCATGGATTTAAAAGTGATAGGGGATATTAATTAATAGAAAGCAAATCAGCCGGGCACTGTTAAATGAAAGACAGTATCTTCAGCTCAGGGAGGAGCTGAGCAGCAGTGCACAATAGGCTTGAAGACCATTCCAAGGAAAAAAGGCTTCTATTTGATTTTACTTTTGGATGCTGTCAGAGACGAGACAGCATGCTGGGCAGGCATTCGGCCTGAGACAATTCGGTCCTTGCTACACACTTAGATTTACAGTGATAATCAAGTTTAATCACTATTTGAAGTAAGTCCAGCATCTTTCCTACCCTCACCACTCATTTTTTTCCAAGGAGAGTTATCTGAAATTTAAACCACATTTATTTTCACTGAAGCATCATCAAAATAAGAGACCAAGCCACAAAATGCTTCATGGTAAGCTCTGCTTATGGACTGCTGCTGCCACTGGTGCCCCATCTGCTTTAGGAGGTTATTCATGCCCCATGTTACTCTTTTCCACCTCTCCTTCCTCTTCTTCACGTTTATGGAAGTCAGTGCCCTGCTGCTTTTGCTGACTAAGTTGTTTGTGTGACTAAACTCCGGAGATGAAAGTAACAACCCTTCAAACACCCTTTTCTTTTTCTTTTTTTTTTTCCTTTTTTTTCTCTAAACAATTGTTTATTGTAAAATTTACCTAGAAATTACTGCACTGAGGTTGAATGTAAGCAAAAGTTACAACTCAGATCCTGACACCACACCCATCATAAACCACTCTTCTCTGAAACATTTCATTTTTGATGAAACAACGTTATATGGAAGTGAATAGGTGGAAAACTGTCATGTTTAACTAACCTTGAGGTCACATCTTACAGAACCCCAAAGGCCCCACCAAATTTGCTAACACCTTTCCCTAGAACAATCAACGTCTAGGGGATAAATTCTTCTGTTACTTACATTCTAACTGTGTTATTAAAGTAAATGAAAGGAAAAGAGATTTAAGGAAGGGCAGAATATTATTCCATTTACACCATGGAATGTTGAATTTAATTAATCATTACAATGAAGTAAAAAAAATCTACTCTGCAATAACCAAGAGGTGAATCTGTCCATATGGATATATCATATGTGTAATCCTTACATTTTGCAAAGACTTTGCATACCTCTTTAGCCCCTTACTATTATGGTTCTAGTGCATCCTTAAAATTCATTTTTGAAAGCCTGATTGCCACAAGAATACCTCATTAAATTTTAATTAATCCCCAAGACAAAGCTGCAATGGGCATCTTGGGGAATCTTCTCTATTGAACTGACACACTGGTTAAAAAGTGGAGCAATAAAACTCCAGTTCTTTGAAGGACTGTTGGATTCTGAAAAGCTACCAGTGCATTTAAATATTTAATGTGGTTGATATGGGAATTCTTAAACATATTTTTTATTGGAACTTTGTTTCTGCTATTATTTGATTATTCTAGCTTCTGTCATATATGAAAGCACCTTGGATGTTTTAAGTGGAAGTTTACTAAGTCTGTAAAATCCTGTGAGATGATTCCTTCAAATTACTTTGAATCATTATTCAACATTAAATTGCAATATTTTCAATTTTGGAAGTGTAATTCTATATCAGATTGATGATAACTGGCACTTATACATATTGTTTTATGCTCTAAAATGAGCTGTACACATAATCAATGCAGATTCAACTTCTTTTTGTCTTTAGTGCCTCAAGCTCTGAGTGGGATACAGTGGTCATACCTTAAGCATCTAAGTATGAACTGGTCACTATATGCTCCACCACAAAACTGAATAAAAAGTGAATATTTCTAGAGAGTGATCCATCACATTTTAAGAAGGATGTCTAAGGCAAGCTAGATGACTCAACCTCCAGAGATGCCTATTTTTCCCATTGACTCTATGAGAAGCTGAGTGTGAAGCTAGACTGAGATGTGTAACTTGTAGATACTTGCTGTTTGAGCAGAAGACACAGTCATTTGGATTAGAGGAAGCTGTACATCTCAATCTACACAATCACTCAAATATGGTACAAAATGGGAATGGACTGCCTGTGTGATACTGTCATACAACTGCTGCTTTTTTAAGGATATAACTTGTTCTGGTTTTAGTGCATTTTTGGGGGGGGTGGGAAGGGGATCTCTTCTTGGAAATTTGGCTAATATTGAGTTGTGAGAGAAGACATGAGCAATTTCGTAGTGTCTTCCTTCAATTCTTGGATCCACCTGAATTTTCAGTTGTGTTCCTTGTCCCTGGAAAAGGAGGGCATCACAGCTGCCAAGGACAGTAGCGTTGGAATATTTCATTCTAGTTGACGGGAAGCCAACATGTTTTGGAAAGTTATAGAGCCAGACCTGTGGCTGTATATTACATTCTTCCAAACAGGATTTCCAGCAGGCAGAGCAATAACAATGAAAGCAAATTAGCTCCACATGTTATATGAACCTTTCCCTCCTGAGTCAGTACTGCATCTCTCAGGATTGTAGAGAGAAGAACACTAATTCTCCCTTGCCCTGTCCTCAGATGTCAGGGTCTTGTAGAAAGAGGTACGTAAATGTGATATATCAGTGACTCAATGGGATTAATCAAATCAGATTGTTAGGGTTTGCATGATGTTCTAATACTTTTTTTTTTTAATCAAAAGTACCAATTCCCACATTAAAAATGTTTATTTAGAGATTCTCTGTTCCCATTCACAATTCTCAGCTACTTCTGAGATGACTCCTATCTCATCAAGTGTTTCACTTTACAGTGGTCGCTCTTGTGTATTTTGTGAACCCTAAAGAGATACAGTTATTACTTTCAGTGTATTTGTGCTTCAGTTAGGGATAGGTTTATCTTTCAGAGAAAGAAATATTTTTTTTCTTGGGGAAATCAAAGAAAATGTGGCTACAAGGGACAATAAGAGGTCACGTAGTCCATCTCCTTTCATAAAGACAGGGTCAGCTATGTCACTTGTGACAAATGCTAGTCCAAGTTTTCTTAAGAATCTTCAGTGATGAAAACATTTCCTGACGTTGGATTTTATTCTTCTTTGTTTTATAACTCCTTGGCAACAACAGTAGACACAGAAAAGAGTTTATTTCTGTCCTCGAGCTACCTTTTACTGTTGAAGAACATTTCCACATTTTCCCTCAATTTTTCTTTATTGTGTATTAAATGATCTTAATTTCTTTAAATTTTTCTCCTATGTCATAATTTGTGTACCTGACCAATTCAGCCTTGTTCTCTTTTGAGGATCCTTTACAAATAGTCCCCATCCTTCCAAATTATTGTGCCTTCTATGCACAAGCACAAGGTTTTTGACTCACGTTCAGCTGTGACTCTTCTTCAGCTGTAATCTGATATTACTCAGACCCCATTCTGCCACACTGCAGCCAGGCCAGAAATCCACTTTGGTATGTGTGCAGTTCTGTATTTCCAAGAGTTTCACTTTCCATTTGTCCTTCCTGAATGGCACTGTACCTTCTCTCCACTTGTCTCCAGTTGTTTTGAATTCTAGTCCTCTTCCACACTGTGTTTGCAGGAACTCACCTTGGTGCTCTCTGAGGCTGCAATAAATATGCTTTCTATTCTTTCATCCAAACCGTTTATGAAATTATGAACAGTTTCAGATGTTAGACAGAATCCTAAATAGCCAACTGTATTGAGTGAGAGTAGCTATCTAATTTTGATGTTTTGACAGTAGCTATGTAATCCTGCACTCTAGAGTTTCACCTAGATAATATTTATCAAACTTTTTTCTAAGTCCTTCATGTAAGACAGTGTCAAAGCTTTGCTAAAGTCAAAGTATATGACATTTCCTGTTTCTCCCTTATGTACAAAGCCAGTTATCTTGTCATAGTAAGAATTAGATTAGTTTGACGTGATTTATTTTGATGAATGTAAATTGGCTGTTACTCTTCTCTTATTATCCTCTAGATGCTTACAAACTTTTGAGTTATTTATTCCAGTATTTTTGTGAGAATATGACTTCAGCTAAATATGTACATCCGCTACAGTTCCCTGAATCTTTTAGAGATAAGCATTGTATTTTCCCTTTTCAAGAAAGAATTCCAAAGTAGCAGAAAAAAGTGGAATTTTCCTTTTCTAGAACTCAACCAGCTGTTTTACAAAAAAGTTACAAAACCCCCAAAATCTGTTTCATAGGTGTTAAGAATTTATGCAATATCTGTTTCTGCATTCAGTTATTGAGTGAGATGATAGATACTTATGCAGTCTTGTGGTTCAGACACTATTACACCTACAGAATTGTAATTTTGTTACAATAGCTCTATCTATACCACAGCTTTTCAAAGCAGCACAATAGCATCAGGACTAGAATTGCAATTTTGCTTCTTCAAATACGACACAGGGAAAAAAATCTCTCTGCTGTTCGCAACATCCTTGAAATGACAGAGGTGATCTCTTCCAACTCAGGAAGAAAAAGTTAATGACATAAAAAATGCATCCTTCTACCTTCTGCAGCGTTAAGAATGCTTTGAGGGCCATCAGGTGGAAATACACAGCTCAAAGGGATTCTGACTGCCCAACTTTCAAAGTCCTGTCCTCATACCTCTTTCAAAAGTTTGTTCTGAAGAAGTTTGTACCTACAAGCAAAGAGGAGTTGAAATATAGGAAAAATCTACAAAAACTGAAATTCATCTGATTTAAATACAGGCAAAACATCTGAGCTCTGACAAAACATGGATTTCCAGAAAATGTGACCCAAATGCCTTGTTTCTTATATATTGACTGCAAAGGAAGCATGCTACAAATAATCAATTGTCTCTTTCATAGCTCCACCATTTGATAATTAATTTAAAATCTTCCACATATTCTCTATTCTATTTCTTTTGTATTTGTTATTTGGTCATGAGAGTTTCTTCTCCTTTTGATTCACTTTCAGTCATACTCTCTCCCTGTCCCTGCCCAGTCTGAAGACGACTACGAAATACTTGGTCTTTCAACACTCTGTTAAATTACAGATAGCGAGCTGCGTAGGTGTTAGTGTTTCTTGGAAGCAGAGTCCCACCTATTTATAGCTCTGCTGTTTAGCCTTCTGTGTTGGCATGCTGTAGTACCCTGCCAGAATGCTTACCGAATATGCAAGTTCATAGCCAGCTTTATTAAAAACTGAAATCTTAGTGTATGACTAAAATAGGGGATGTAACAGTTGCACTGGGGATTTGGCATGGGTAATAATTTGATGAGCATCTGGTTGGATTTGATATCCTATTTTGACATTCTGTTTTGATATATGGCTATCCTGCTCTAGTATTTGATAGGAGAACCTGTGTAAGTTGGTTCTGCTCATCAGGAATATTTCACAGTCCTTCTGACTTCGATAGCCTTAGGGTTAATGGATTTCCCTATCGACAAGACTCAGCCATCTTAAGGGACTAAGTAATTTTAAGAGAATCCCAAAATCTTCTCTAATGGGCCTCCTTAGTCTGGAGAATACTCACCTTATTTATGAAATGAAAAATAATTTAAAAAACCCCAAAACCAAGCCCCCAAAACCCACCCCCCAAAAAACCCCAGTCAGTAGGATTTAGATTTTGCTTAAAACAGCCACAATTGCACTCAGGTGCCTGTATACAAGTATCCACTTCTATGCTGGATGGTGAAGTTTTCTTTACAGTCAGTGGAGAGTTTGCCAGGGCAGTTGGTCCTCCAGAATCATTCTTTGCCACAAATCTCCATCACGAACTGGCTACTCATCTAAATGGTACCCTAGACCTCATTAGGATTGCATTATCTCTTTCCACTGATTAAAAGTAGCTTAGAAATCTACCCCACATACAGACACCTACATCAGGAGACATAAATGGAACTCAGCTAAAATTTGGATCACAGCCTGAGTTGCTTGGGCAAATCTACTAGAGAACTTGTGTAGTCTGAGCAAGCAGCTGCTGAGGTGCCACCTTCGACTCTATTGTTTTGGATGACAAAGTCTTTTTATTGTGGTTGGTGGTTTTCTATGCATATTTTTCCTATATGGGTTGACCTACATCCAGGACCTGGGGATTCATGACCCTAGGATAATTCAGCCAGTTTCTGAGACTAAAACTGCTGCCCCTTTATGGGATCTTTTCTAGCCAGAACTTGCAGAAGCTTGTTCAGTGTTTTAACATTTTGAGTGCCTGGCCACAGGAGACGCATTCTAATGCATGGCCATCTCACTAAAGTCCATATTTTCATCTGCTACATGATTTCACTGGGTGCTACTATTCATTATTTCTCTGTGAAGCTGTTTGCTTTTCCTGAAGGATACAAAAGACCTATTTGCACATGGCAGTTACTTAAACAACCTCATAGGTTGGTATAATATATATTTTATTAAGGAAATAAAATCAGCAAAAGTGTCATAGTGCAAAATTAGCAAGGAGTTGAAGCAGAAATGCTGAGCAGCTCTTACCTCCATCTGACTGAAGACAGGGGTCTCCCTCTTTGGGGACAGTATTGTAGATGTTCTGCGAGCACTCTACCAACTGTTCGGGGAGGTCAGGACATTTTGATGTGGTTTGTAATAAACTGCTGCTTCAACCAAGGTGAGTGTCCCATTGCAGCAGACATAGCAGTAACTCATAAAAGAGGCTTTCTTTATATTAAAGGTACTATAAATAGATAGAGACAAAGGATGGTGGAAGTGAAGCACGGTTGTTCTGAACTGACAGGTGGAAATTGATTCACAAATAAAATGTTGCAAGGCTCAGTAAACTGGGGAACAAAGAGTGAATTATGGGTTTATAGTAGAATCACAAGATAAGTGGTAAAGACAGTCTTGTATAGGGATCATCTGAAATCCAATGTAGAACATTGATTTTATTTTTTTTTTTATAATATATATGTCTATGTTATGGTTGCTGGTGTTATTTCTGCCCACTGCTATGACAGTATTTTCTTCTTTAAGCTACTTCAGATACAATATGACTGCTGCATCCCAGTTCCTGGAAAATGATTGCTTTTAGAAGCAGCTGTGTTTCAGAGGAGCAAGGTTCAGAGATGTTATTCTCATGTCTTCTGTTCTTATACGAAAAGCACAAGATCAGTAAGCCAGCCAGTAACATGGCCCGTAAGATAGGTCACTGTAGATAACTGAACACAATTTTGAACTTAAATCCATGCGAGTTCCTTCTGCATGAGCTGTATTTTGAATTCTTGAATTTTTCAAAAGACAAACTTATTCAAAGCTAGTACACTGTGTCAGCAGTTATTTGGTTCTTTTTCAGAGAGTCCACAAAATATGAATTTTAATGAATTTTGCCAAGATTCAGGATTTATTATGACAGCTTCTGTACAGCTTTAGACTTGGTAGCATTTATTACCTGTAGTGAAGTTATGCTTAATAATAATATGAATTTCCTCATCATTTTTTTCTTTTACAGCTGGAAGAAGATCTGCCAATAGTATAATCACAAGCTAATCCTTTGCTCTTTTACTACCTTATATTTCATCTTCTACAAAACAACTCTTACAAAGTCCATGCACCTTGAGCTGCTGGAGGGAGAGAGCCTCTATTTTACTGTTTTGTTGCTATTAGAAATCAGATGCTAATTTTTTCTTATTGCTCTTGCAATGCTATTTTCCTTCCCAATGCAGGATGAGAACTGCACTTGTAGACAGTATCTACTCTTGGTCTATGTAGGAGGGACACCAGATGGATATGACAAATAAATGGAGGAAGTGCAAGGTACCAGTAGCATGATTATGATTCGTGTAGTAAGTGGCAGTCACAGCACACCCACTGTCTAGCTATTGTCGGGTGTTTTGTAGTCATTATGGCACAGCAGGTAAACATTAATGGGAAAAGATTACATACTGTGAGACAGAGCATTAGACTGTGTAAATCATCAGAGCTTAGCTTAAGTCAATGGAGCTGTGAGGTTTTTGGACCAGCTAAGGATATGGCCTTGAACTCTTCCCTTTGAAAAGAAAAATAAAAATTTTGAGTCTCCTCCACCATATACTTCAGACTGTTCTCTCTATACAGCTAGTTCTTCAGGTGTACATATATCCATACTTAGTGTGGGGCGGTTATTATTATTTTGGAGAACGGAGTACAATATACATTATGTGCCTGGGGAAAAGGTCTGTATCTGTAACTGTCAGCAATTCCTGTAATTATACCACTGTCAATACCAGCTTTTGGAATTCCCCTTTCATACATTCTACTTTTGTCCTCCTTCATCAGAGGAGCTGAGTGTGACATCCTCTAACAAGGCTGGTAGAATGGTTACGCGACTCAATTATTAACTCAAATGCAACTCGCATACTGCAGCAAATAGAATTTCTTCTGACAGGCTGCTTGTCATATTATGGCCTTATTTGATTAACTCACCCCTTTGGAGGTGTTCATGATCTCATTATATCTTTAATGATAAAATTCCCTTCTGCTATGTGCTATTTTATATTACGTTAAAAGGGATTCATTCATTTTTCGCTTGTCACTTGCATAATTGGATAAATATTTAACAGGGGTAAGTTGATTAAATTTCTGCTAAAACTATACTCACTACCAAAATACATTATGAACACCTTAAAAGTTGGTCTGTTGGCCATCAATGGAGCAGGTGGTAAACCCAACGAGACCTTCCATCTTGAAGGTCATATGAAGTCCTTCTTTTTAACACCGCAGAGCCCCAAAAATGAATAACAACAAAGGATTTTGCTCCAGTAGAAAATAATGGTTTTAGCAGATTACTTTGCAAAGAGTTTAAATTAGAAGATGGGAGCCATGACTGAGGTGACATGTTACAGAATTGATCAAATGTGAGAGGTAGTGTGTCTTCTGTTTAAAATGTGAGATAACCAGGGTCAACATTTTGAGTCTGCTGCTGAATCACAAAGGCCAGGAACAGATTTTTATGCTCTCTGAAAGGGATTTAATTTATGTCAGCAAATACAAACTGTATATATATTCCTCAGATCCACAGGTCTCATTGCCCCATGATGATATTTGGATGTCCAAATATTTTGCTTTATACATATCCATGGAACATAGGACTCCATATGTTGTCAAAACTGGCTTCACAATTTGTAGTTAAAGTAATTTACTGACTTAGATTACTGACATTAAACACAAGTACAAACTGGCAGTTAATGCCTGAAAACATCGGCAAAATTGTGGCTTTATGGGTTTCATGGGGATTTCAAAACTAGTCTTTTTTTTTTTTTCTCATTGCCTCAGTTTCCCTATCTATAAAATAATATGAAGTTAACACCTATAGATAAAACGTTTCTTTTATTCACTTTTAGATCTTAACGTCAAAATATTAAACAATTATTTTGAAAGTACTACATTATGCAAAATATCCATTAAAATAATGACTGACATTTTGTATTTTGATAAAATAGGGTTAAGTACACATTTATAAAAACAGAAACCTCTAATTTGATTGTCTCTATTTTTATCTGATTGCCTGTTATCCAGGAGGGTGACATGAAATTCCGGTCATAAGATTTTAACAACTGTAAATCTATGAAACCCTGGGCTGCTAGATAATAAGATAATCAAAGTCTCAATAGGTTTTCTGGTCCATTCCTTTGCCCCAGAAAAATATCAGCTCAGACAGTGCCTTTCAGATAGATGTTTGTAGAATCTGTTGTTAAAATCCTCCCATGCTGGAGATTTCTCAGCTTCCCCAGAAAAACTTCACCTATGTTTCCCTTTCCTTGCCATGAGATTTGGGCTGATGTCTTCATTATATATACGTGCTCAAATAATTTCATGTGTTATTTTAAATCTTTTCAAATTGAATTTATTTTATAAGTCAGGAATTGGAAATAGATGGATAGGTTTGGGAAAAAAATAATAAAAGAAGAATGAGAAAACCTGAATGAGAGATATTTTAATCTGTTAAAGGAAGTGTAAAATTTTCCAAGTCTCAATATGATCAAATTATTCATGGCTTTCACCTATTTAAAGGCCCCAAACCTCTTCACATTGTGCAGGTTCTCCAAACAAGCCTCTGAAGGCACATGTTTCTCTCCATTAGGTATAAACAGAGACAGTTGAGACTGAAGCTGACGTTAGTTGACCAAATTACATGCCTGAAGTTGCACAGACTCACCACCCCTTTCTGATCTTCAGTAAAACTTTATTCATTCAAAGACACAGCATTCTGCTGGACTCGGACATTTTGGTTGTCAAAGAGTACTCCCCGATTCTGGAGTTTGAGCTTTTAAGTAGTATATTTGTGAAAGCTTTCCCATGTGTCGAGTTCTGCAATACCCTGCAAGTTTTTAAGGGCAAGAAACGAATCTCAGTTGGAACTATGTACACAGCCACTCAGTTTTGGACAGTAAGAAATGTTACTTGTGAATGTGCTTGATCCTTGTCTACTGGCCTTGCTGTCAAAGACCAGTAAGAGAAACATTTAATTTATCAGAGCAGACATAGCCTATAGTCCAAAAGACTAATTCCAAAAGTTCCAGGAAAGGCCACAGAGAAAGGTCATGTTTGGACATTCTAAATAGTAATCTATGTAAATTAAATTTCTCCAGGGACTTGCACAGCAGTCAGAAAACTTTTAGTGGGTTCATCAGATGGAAAAAAATAGAAAGAAAAAAAACCCAAATCATATCCCAATTCATTATTTTTCTCTTTCTGTCATTCCACCAAGCAGATTAAAACCCTTGCCATATGATTCAGATGGGCAATCACAGAACATCATTCTGGGCAATAAACACTGAACAATTTTTCTGGGAACCTGCCAAAGGCTGAAAATTATGGAATGAAAAATGAATGATGAATAAATGAATAAACAAATCTGTTTGCAGAAATTAGGGTTGATTGCTATATGATTTGGTGCCTCACAAATGGGGATAAATTAATCGTGAGATTTGTTCTGTAATAGAATGATTTGGCCTTTATAGCACCTGATTGAGTGCCTGTTGAATTTGGCTGAAAGATTCTCAGTTACTTCAGTGGACTTTGGATAAGAGCCATGCAACATTATTCATTGTCATGTCGTCCTATGCCCTTGGAAAGAAAGTTGTCATTATTTTCACTGCACAAGTAGGGAAACTGCAGTACAAAAGAGAATGGTTGTGGTCATAGAAAAGGTCACTGGTACAGCTCACTGACACAAGACACAGATGGGAAATTAGAAGACAACAGTCATGCCCATAAGGTTTTATTGCTATATACACAGAAGTAATAATAATTCATAATAGTCTGGGATTGATTCATTTGCTATTGGGTGCGAATAGCATGGTTCTGAGGACAGAAAGTGAACTTTGGATTACCTGCAATATCCCATCAAAGTTACTAGTTTTTCTTCAAGAGCATTTTTTTCTTCCCACAAATTAATTTTTGATCTGCAGTATGAGAAAAAAAGTCATCTGCCACCTGAAGTCCTGGGTAATCCTTTCACAGACCCTCATTTGAAACCAGTAGGTGACAGTTGTACTATTTCACCCAAATTCATCTGTCCCTTTAACCTGCGGGGGCCAAATAGGAACAAAAATAGCTTTCGCTCTTAACAGATCAAACCAAAGAAAAACAGTGGTGAGAAATGGATTGTGTGCTGCGCTCACTCACTCATTTGAGGGAGGGGAGATTTATTGACTGCAGGAGTCAATAAAATTGCAGCGCAATCTGAGTTTTCATTCTGAGTCCTGAAGTAACTCTCTGAACTTTAGCAGGAACTTGCTGCAAACAAGTTAGATTCCAAGGTGTTTGCTAGTTTAAACTACAGTTAAGCCAAAGCAGACACGAAGGGACTAAGGGATGTAAGGCATCTCACCCCTGCATGAGAAAAATATGCCTCATTCTGGTGGCAGTGAAGAGGGTTTACAGCTCCAGGCAGCTGGGGCATCCTCCTGTGAGCAGTGAGTGAAGGTGATGGGAAGGGTGTGGGGGATCTAGCTCAGTCCTTAATTTTCCACTGTTCAAGCTCAGAGGAAGCATGACCATCCCAGGACTGGTCCTAAAACTGGATGGACATTTTTTCTTTTGTTTTTTATATTTTTTTATATTAAGGTCAGAATGGTAATAAATGACCATAAACAAGACATAGTCAATGCCTCATGAGTTTCACTCCCACAATGGCTGAATGGACACCGACATCAACTAATCTAAAATTACAAAGCTGGAAAAAAACATTTGTATTGAGTTAGGTGTTATCATGTATAACAAATGGAAACAGCAAACATGATACTCATATTTAACAAAGGGAAAACAATTTATCCTCTAGACCATACCAAGACTACCCTATCCACTAGACTTCAGTTTCATCAATTTGATCTCAATAGCATGCCCTACTTCAGGAGACTCCAAGTAATGGAACATTCAGATGGTGAAAACAGAGGCGATACGGCATAAAAATAAATGTTTTCTATAGAGGAAGTATGTTTCTTTTGCAAATAAAATAAATGTTTTTCGCTAAAAAAAACCCCAAACTGGTCAATCCAGTGGAGCTGAATGTTAATAAAATATTTCGTTGTCGCTACATAAGATACTAGCTGTTAAGGAGCAGAAAATGGGGATTCCTTCAAGAGCTTTAAAGAGGTAAGAAAATGTATTTTAAAAGCTGATATGAGGCTAGAAATAGCTTACTTGCAGAGGCTGGGTTAACACATTATTATTTTTTAAACAGTAATCTTGGTATGAAGTATAGGAGATTGCTTACAAAATTTGCTGATAGCATGAAGGAGGAAGGCATCATCAGTGCAGAGTGAAAATTAGATACCACATTGGAAGAAATGGATAATGCAGTGGACAAGGGTAAAGATGGTTAAATTTCTTATGACAACATGGAAGCTCATGAGCAGAGAGAGTAATAGCAAGAATTTAATGTATAAACTGCTAGGTCATCACTTAGTAACATCTTAAGGGAAGAAAGATCAGGATATTCTCGTCAATCAGGAGGAGAGTGCTCAACAGCATGCAGCCACGGGAAAAGCAGCTGTGACTGCTCGATGAGGTATTTTCAGTAGAGGTAAGGATTCATTAATTTCTCCACACAAAATTCTGATGAGAAGTAACCTGAAATTGTATAGATAGTTTTGACATGTAGGTTTAGAAAAAAAAAAGTAATAAAACTGGAACAAGTTTAGTGATGAAACTTGAGAGAAGGGAGATTGAATAATTCATAAACGAGGAGGTGACACTATGTCTACACTGTACTTGCAGGCAGCTCTGAGGACATGCTAACCCTACCTCCAAAACAAACATAAGCTGTGTGCTCACAGATAATGAGGCAGCAACTTTAAGATTATACATGCTGCAGCAAGTCACAGTGTTTTAGCAGAGATATTATGCCTCACTAATATAATTCAATGACTTGGAGCATCAGCAGAGAGACCCAGTGTCTCCCTAAAGGAAGGGCAAAGGGGTACTTGGACAATAAAATCCGATGAGAAGAGCTTGCATTGTTTAGCTGAGGCCAAGAGGAGGCAAAACTACTCAAACTACTTGGGTTATTGCGGATAAGAAGGACAAAGCATGCTATTTAAGCCAAGGAACGACTCTGGCAGCAAGTCAAGTGTGTCCACTGAACATGTAAAAGGGCTGTTTGGATGTTAGTGCTTGAATGTCAACAGTCTTTTCTGGTCCGGTGCTGATTTTAAGCTTGATTTTTCTCTATGCTATGGGTACCTATTGCAAGATATAAGAAGTTGTCTTAGTAGTCAATGACCTCAGCAGTAAATGTGTTTCGGAAAATGTTATGTTTCTGTTATTTCTGTTACTTATGGAAGTTTGGCTGCTCCTGCTGCTTGGCAGCCATCACTGCATTTACTTTCTTCCCCAGCCTGACTGTCAGCTCTGCTGTCACTCTTGCTAGTGTTGCTGTCATCACCAACGTGCTTTTGGTGGCCACGAAGACAATCAAAGGGCTGGAGCACCACTCCTATGAGGAAAGGCTGAGAGACTTGGGCTTGTTCAGACTGGAGAAGAGAAGGTCCGTCGAGACTTTCTAGCGGCCTTCCAGTACCTAAAGGGGACCTACAGGAGAGATGGGGAAGGACTCTATGAGGGAGTGTAACAATAGGACGAGGGGTAAAGGTTTTAAACTGAAAGAGGGGAGATTTAGATGAGATACTAGGGAAAAATTCTTCACTGTGTGGGTGGTGTGGCACTGGCCCAGGTTGCCCAGAGAAGCTGTGGATGCCCCATCCCTGGAGGTGTTCAATACCATGAATGGATGGGTCTTTGAGTAACCTGGTCTAGTGGGAGGTGTCCCTGCCCATGGCAGGGGTGTTGGAACTAAATGATATTTAAGGTCCCTTTCAACCCAAACCATTCTAAGATTCTAAGATTCTATGGTTCTACGATTCTACAATTTGATTCCACGATTCTAAAATTCGATTCTATGATTCTATGCTGGGGTGGGACAGTGGGGTATGAATGGAAACTGGAGGACTTTTAGAGTGCAGAAAATTCAAGTGGGAGGCTCCCCAGGGATACATGCAAGGCTTGTTGTAGCTGCTTAATCGCAGACATCAAGTGGTATTTGGGCTGCCCGGCAGCTGCCTGTCCAGAACGGCTCAGCTGTCCTACAGGCTTCGTGTCATCTCTAGCTGTCCTGTATGGATCTGTCCTGTCTTGGACACACACAGGCCCATCTCAAAGTGTCAAAGGCCTACGGAGGTAACTGAGTCACTTAACTCTTCAATGGCCCTGCTAGTCATTATAGCATCGTTATACCTCTCCTTATCTGGATTCAATGTTCACAGTTGTTCTGAAGTCAAAAATCATCATCTTACACGCAGAATGGTACAGGGATGGAGTGATCTTGAAAAATTAGGGTTTGTATTAAAAGATAAACGTACTCGAGACGGGGTGGGTGGTGGAAGAGATCCCCATCATTGGACTTAGTAGTAGGACTGAAAAGGCCAAAAGGATCTGAATAAAAGATTAGGTCAAAGGCTTCAAAGTTGTAAGCCTAAGATTAATATGACAGCAGTTTAAACTCTCTCAAAATCAAACCTCCTATTAGGTTCCCAGTGCTAGGAAGCCAAATTTTTGATAACTGAGCTGTGCAGGACTGGAATTAGAGTTGAACCATGGAATCATATTAGGATGCTGTTACCATTATTTACCATCTGACAGCTGTGAAAGTAGTACATATTGGATGTTTAAATTCACACCACAATCAGTACTTTTCTCTTAAGCTTTCAGGAAATACTCATATGTGTGTTATTCAAAGGATTATACAACCTCTTTAAAAATTCATTATTTAGATTTTGGAATTAAGAAAATGATAAAACAATAGCCCATATTGTCTCTACGTTAGTGCAGCTTTTTCAGTCCATGCAACTATATCAGCTTAGACCTGGTCTACATTCCTATCTTTCCAAGACACTACAATCTAATTATAAGTAAGACAAATAGAAAAGAATATCAAATGATAGAAGGAACAGCAGATGAGAATAAAAACTATTCAGTGGTGCAGCTGCTTAGATTTGTTATCTTCACGCCTTAGAGATTCCATTAGGTTTCCAACACAGACTGCCTGGCTGCTTTTTTCGTAGTCTACTAGTGCACTAAATATCCATAGACACAAAAAGTGCAAAAAAAAGTCTTCTAAGCCAGAGGGAATAGAACTGTAAATGTGTAAAACTCTGCGTCTGTGTATATATGTCACATCAGTTAAAAAGGAAAGTATAGTTCCTTGATTGCCTATACAAGCTCCATTTACTAAACAGGAAAAGTACCAGACATACATTTTTCAGGGAGCATTACATTGGCCAAAGGTCGCAAAAACAATTTCAGAGGCAGCCTGCCCACATTACTTTCTTGAGGTCTTGATTACAAATTTATAAGAGACATACCCTAGACATTGAGAGATGGTCTCAAAGATTACTGTCCTTCCTGCCATCTGCACACTCCACTGGGAACATTAGAAACCCTGTCCATCAAACAAAATAAACAGCTCTTCTCATGAACAGGCCCAAAGAATGCCCTATAAATCATACCTGTCAAAAATGCTAGTAGCATTGCAGAAGACAGAAATCAATCCAAAACTCATTAGTTCGCCTGACAAGTGCTTAATCTTATATTGTTTAATGCCGACCTGAACAACTCAGATAGAATAGAACCATGCAAAGCAGTGGCTGGATTTTCCATTATAGAAACTTTTGCAGTGATTATAGTTTAATCTTTCTCTCAAATCTTCTTCCTTTTCATTCTCTTTTTCTCTATACCACCTGCCAAAAGATATTGACTCCAACAGAGTTTTCTTATTTCTGAAGGGATAGATACATCATGATTGCCTCATTTGATAGCGTGCAAGACTGTACATCTACATTTTGCAAATGTCTTCTGCTAAGTAGGATAACTAAGTATGGATTGGATTATATATGGTATTGTTTGAAGAGGTTGCCAAGCAGAATGTGTATACTACTAACTTCTTATTAGATTTGTACTGAATCTTTTAATCTGCCAGCAGGCAATAAGGTGCAAAATAATTCCTAAGTCATGTGAGATAACAAAGTAATGTGAGATAACAAGAAAACAGAAGTACAGAAAGTAAATGTCACAAGTCAATGTGTTCTTCATCCACACATTTGGGGAACAAGACATATAACGGTTCCATGCGGAACTCATATATTATGAATTCCTTAAAATATTGGAGGAATGTGTAGTTTGATTTCAGCGGCTTTATTCAAGTGCTTTAAATGTGACTACGGACTGTTCTTCAGCACTCAGACTTGCTGGTGTGGAATGGCTTGCATTCAAGCAATTGAACTCCCTGATTCCCCAGGAAAGGACGTGTGCTTATTACTAACGCTTCAAGGGCTGTTTAAGAGAGCCCTAACCGGCACTGAGCAAAGCCATGTCCAAGATAACAGTTTGTTAAAACTGTTGGATGGTTGGCTTCCAGTGTAGAGCTGAATTTACTAGTATATACTTAGTCTTACTCTTTCTGTTTAGTTTACCAGCAGAGCCTTAGTATCTAAGATCACAAAACTTAAAATACTATGTCCCAATATAAGCAAACATTGAATTTTAGGACGAACTACATGATTCTGAAATGGCCTTCAAAGTGACACTAACAACATCCACATAAGTGGTGGTTTTATTTCTCAGTTTGCACAAAATATAAACAGAAACTGTAGAAGCCATAACACCTATGCAGAATGAATCATGCTGTTATGAGCTCAAGTGGTGAGTGTTTGACATTCTGTTTAGCACTCTGATATCAGGTGACCCTTTGGATTTGTGGACATCACAAAAGAAGCAGAAATTCAAATCTGAAACAAGGAATGCATGCAGCCAGTCATAAGCAAAGCTAACAGCACTGCACATTTACTTCATGTATAAATCCAGTGATGAGTCAACTTGTAAGTAACGTGCTCCAGTCAGGCCACAAGACACAAAGCTGGTCTGCCTTGGTGTAATCACTCTGGACTTTGAATGTCAGAGCATACGTTGCAGGACGAAGAAGTAGCCCTGTCTTTAATTGTGTGCTTGTAAGTGTTGTGCATGCAACTGTAATTTCAATCTGGAGTTAGAGTAAGTGTGAAATTACCTCTTTTTTTTTTTTTTTTCATGTTAAAGTGTCAGTCCTATTTTTGAAGCAAGAGAACTCTCTGTCAGTGTTGTGCATCCTTGTACAAGGTACCACCTTCCCTGCATCTCATGGATTTTGCTGGACTCAACGCATTAGATCCAAATCTGGAATTGTAGCTCGCAATGAATTTCTTCTCTTCTTTTAGTCTAAGAGGTCCAAGATGTGTGCAAAGAAACCAGATGTTATGCAGACTGATTATCCAAGATCTCTTTTTAGGATGGCAGGAAGATAGGTAAGTAGATTTCTAGAAGAGTATATTGTTTGAGAACTGAAATGTGGGAATATTGGTTTGGAACTGGACCAAAAAAAGGGGGGAAATCTGGGTAGATTTGCAAGTCATTGAGGGTAAACCAACTGAAAGGAGATGAAGAGATAAGGTAGGAGATTGGTGCTGGTGCTGGACCAGAATGTGGTGAGAAAGCATAGTCAATGTTGAATTCACAGAGATTGTATCAAGCAGCTAAGGACATCCATCAGAATCTGATAGCAGATGCTCAGGAATAATTTACAGCCTGTGCTAGTTTAGGAACAACAAGTTCTGTAAATATATCCCCTGTCTGCTTTTTACAGAGCAAAAGGAAGAGAGAAAAACAGAACAATAGAATGGGATTATAAAATGTTATAGCAGTAGGAGGTAAGGAAATGGAAATAGTGGGTGGTTTCTGTGATAGGCCCAGGAGAGCATGAAAACCTTGCTTGATGATGTAGCTTCTGGATCAATGGGTCATTTTTAGTTCACTATGATTCCCCTTCTCACATGGTTTATTTTAAGTCAGGGAGGGGAGGGAGGAGAGGGGGGAGAAGAGAGGGGAGGAAGGAAATGGCACTTCCAATTTAATAGTGTCTATAACAATCCTTACAGACTTTACAGGTCTTGTGTTCTCATTCCTTTGTTGCCATCTCTATTCCTAAGCCACCGTCTCCCCCGCATTCTTCAACTTTCATTTAGGAGCAGCTTTCCGCAGGGGATCTGATTCGTGCTCCTAATTTTCTGAGAAGTTATTTCCCCAGGCTCCTGTCCACCACCAGATCACAACTCCCATCAGTCAGTATGGCAACCAGCCTCCTGCATCTGCCCCTGTTTTTTCTGATCATCATCATCTCTTTCTCCTTTCCCTTGTGCTGGAATCTCTCCTGTACCAGCCTCTTGCTGGTGATGGTTCATCCCCTTTCTCTACTTCTCATTCCTCAGAAAATGGATACTATAGCAAAACTGCTCCAGATATCTGTGTCTTTAGGCTTTTAGCTCACAGATGTGTTTTGGATTTAATGTTTTGCCATTCCAGGTAAGAGTTTGTATAGGTTCCTTCCTCTTACACACTTTCTAAGATCCCTTGGAGACCTCTCCTTCTTCCCTCTATGCAATCATCACCCGCCTTAACTCTGTCTCTTTTAATGGGGTGGTTTCCCATGAATTTTGGGATATTATGAACTCCCATTGACCCGGAAGGGAGCAGGGAGGGAAAATACATGTAAACGCACATTTATGCATAGTCGGCATCCTCTGAGGAGTTCCTGGTAACACAGTGCTTATTTTCCTTCAATTGTATTGACTTAAATAACAAATTTTCACTGCATCTTTGGGGAAAACATCCTACTTAAGGATGGATTAAAAGTTCATGTGGGCACTGATAACTGAACTGGGAGTTTTTAGAGAAGGTGGGAAATCTGGTCTCAGTTTTTGCTTGCTTTTTTTTCAATATATAATTTTAATAGCAACAACAGCAAAATAGAACTAATAACAGAACCTTCATTTTTGGACATATCCAGAACTCAACCGGACAAGGTCCTGTGCAACCTGATTTAATTAAGCCTGCATTTAGCATCAGGCTAGATTAGATAACATCCAGAGATCCCTTCTGACCTTAATTATTCTATGAATCCATGATTAGTAGCTGTTAATAGCAATGGCCCTGAAAATGAAGATTTGAGAGATGCACAGGGAATAAGATGATTATTTACTATACTTTTTTGTAGGTCTTGAACTTAAAATAAATTATTTATTGATATGTATGCATGATGTTATTTAAATCAGGGGATAATTTCTTTTCCCAAGGGGGAGAAGGAACTATAATTTTACTTAAAGCACATACTCGAATGTCATAGAAATCAATGGGATTTGAAAATGGCCTAATGTTAGGCATGTGTTACATATCTTCTGGAGCTGTAGCCTATGGTGGGGAAGCAATATTAGTAACACAAAAAGGCAGTTCCTAGAGATTAGAAAGAGATTACATTCCAGTACTTCACCTTGGAAAGTCTTTTACCATTCCTCAGAAAACAAGACCATCATAATGAATAGTCTTCCCTTGGTGACCCTTGAAATCTTATTAGTAAATGGGATCTTCCCTTCCCAAAGGGCTTGATTGACTAACAGCAATGGAGTGATTCCTGCAGGGTTCACAGGGATGGAGCTGAACTCTTGCATTGCTACTTGTGTTGTGGGCAATAGGGAAAAAAAAAGTACCTGTGGGTTTATGTCCCGTGTTTCACTATATGGTCCTCCATTTCCAACCAGAATCAAGAGAGGCTTCTGTAACGGTGGAAAAACTTTAAGCATCCTGCTTTGTAATTGAAAGAGAAAATTCACATCTACTATCATTAAGCAATAATTATTTTGTTTTTCTAGGGAGGATTCAGTAAGATAAACACTTCACAGATAAATAAAGTTCCAGGGCTTCAGGCCAAGATATTTATTGACTTAGAAGGTACTTATCTCTTCGTTCAATCCCATGTAAAAAATATAATGATAGTAATTATATTAAAAAACAGATCACTTTTTAAATTATTTAAATGTGCTCTTCCAGAATTTAACAGGATGATAATTGCTTCAGCAGCTTTTATGACCTGTGGGGAAAAAATTAGCCACAGGGAAAAGGAAGATCCCAAGCTGCTCTTTGTATTTAATTCTTAATTATTTAATTATTTTTAGTATGGCATCTTCAGTTCAAATGCACCTGGCATTTGGGAAATGGATTGAATTCTGAGGACAGGAAAAGATTCAAACACCTTGAAAATGACTGTTACTTTAAAAGCCCCAAAAGAGAGATATATCAGAGAATTGACAGATTGAGTACCTAGATAAAAGTTAGACATAACTAATACTTGTAGCTCAGAATCTCAGTATCTCAGAGAAATGGACACCTGATTTTTGTCATTCCAAAATAGAGAGAACTATCACAGTATAATTCCCATATTGCTTTTATGTAAAATTAAAATATTTCCTATTCTGATTTTTGTTTAGCTGCTCCATATTGTCCTTAATAGTGTAAAGTAAATCTTGTAAAACGATCATGGTGTTCTTTGAGCTTGCCTTCTCAAATATCCTGGGAAACATGAAACAGTGATTTGCTTTTATTTTTATATATCTGTTGGAAAATAAAAAGTAATCCATATGGACATGTACAGATAGGGAAGAGATCAGAGGATCAAGCTGATAGAAATTTCCTCAAAGGGACTACAAAGCCTGTAAACTACCCCTTTCACAGGACATCTTTCACATCTCCCTCTCAGTTTTATGAATTCCACCTGTGCTTTATATTAAACATGTTCTAAAAGGAATTTAATCAGATTATCTCAGGTTGAAGTAAATCCTCAGCCTGAACTAAATTGTTTCAATTTGCTGAACATTATAAATAAATAAAAAAAAATGCTGATCCTAAGTGATGTTTGGTGTTCTGATTTGATTTCATTTCTGACCTGAAAAAATCAATTACTTCCACAGTCAAGTTTTATCCCCCCTTCTCCTCTAACTTCATACTTAGGTTAATGGACTGTTGAATCAGAAGGGACCAGTGTTTTAATGTAATCTAGCCGCCTGTGTAGCACAGACTATGGGATTTCCTTGCACTAATTCCTGCCTGTACTAAAATATTTCTTTATTAAAGTGAAAAAAAATTAAAAAAATCACCTAGTCTCAATTCAATTTTATTTGTCATTGTAAGAAGCTCATTGCTACTCTGAGGAACTCATTCCCGCCAGATCTACCTATGCATGCAAGTACGTGTGAGAATTTTAAAATATATGAATATTTACTAATCAAAATAAATTGGTTTGGGGTCGAGGGTCTCACTATTTTTTTTGTTTTGGTTGTTGGTTTGTTTGTTTTTTTCTCCAGTGAGCACAGGTTCATTTAGACTGTTCTCAAGCAATATTATCCTACTTTGACAACTAAACCCACAGTGGCAAAAATAGTCCCTCTGCCCTAAATTCCCTCCTGAGTCTGACAATTTTAAACCTTTAGCTGTTACTTTTCCTATTCTGTTTAGGTAGCATATTTAAAGAATAGGTCTGCACAGTAAAATGCTTTTTCAGAGATAACTGAAGCTGGAAGCATTGTAGCTGTCAGTTTATACATTATTTACAGCAAATTTAGCCCAGATACAGGTCTGTAGTGATGTAACTACACTGCTTCCAGGACAGAGAGTATCTCTGCATGGCATTATACTATACTACATAAATGTGTCATCTCATTTAGAGACAACCCTGGCATCGCTGCATGGGGTGCTGTTGTACCAGGCAGGTAGCTCTATGCTGAGCTCTTCAGGGCAAGAACTGTCTTTTCATTATATGCATGTATGTGTAACTGCCTTTCCCTGGGGCCGCTAGGTATTGCTATGCTAGAAATAAATTATAATAATGAATAAGTGACCTGGACACATGCAGTCCAGGAATCTGTGATGTATGCAAATAGTGTTCGGTGCAAAGGGCTAACACTAAATCCAGGCGATAAAGTTAACTTATAGTTCTATCCTGTGCATTTTAAATTTTATGTGAGCTTGTTATGCAGAACATTTTGCCCCACTGGAAGAAAAAAAAAAAAGAAAAAGAAATGTGAAATGATAGCATCCACCTGTTTACTATTAGCAAGGGCACAAGAAAATTCCTGAATGCTCCCAGTAAGCTGTGATGGAGGAATAGTCTGACTGTAAACCCCACTGACAGAAGCCGAGTAAATTATTCTGTTCCAAATAGTTGGCCATATATTTGCAAACTATCCGCTCATGAATTTTACAGCATGCACAGCCCAGAGACATTGGCCTATAATTATGCAATAGCTGAGCATATGTAAGGGCTGGGATAAATAGCCAGCTGGGGCTGAGCACAGTCTAGGATGGGCTTGAATGGGGTTGTGTTATTGTAGGGCTGCAGTTGTAGTAGGAAATGTGGGGATACCGAGTACATTAGCTGGCCAAAGTTCTGTAACTGTGATCTTTCCCCTTCTTTTAGGTCTTGACACTGGGTTGAAATATGCACCCCTTCAAAGCAGAGATTACAGTGACAGTGCTAGAGATTTGGTGCTTGAAGAAGATAACTGAATTTAACATATTTACTGGGAGGGGTGGGTGACTTTCACCTGATTTTACAAATTACAACCCAGTAGTTTCTGTTCTATATATAGATGTTGAAAGTCCTGTGAGATTTTTATAAGATCCATGAGTTTCTACAGTGTGTTGGCCTCCTCTCTACTTGTTTCTTTCAAACAAACAAACAAAAAGTCCCATTAAAGCAAAATCTCCCATTATTCAGGACAGCTAAGCAAGAACAAAGGGAGAGCAACAGAGATCTGCATCACACATTCACCTGATAAGTATCTGCTGGAGGTTCCCTTGGCAGTCTTCCCACAAATAACTTCTTGCTATTTTGGTTTTTTTGGGTTTTTTTACAGATCCAAATGCACTTCAAACCATTAACAACTGTTTCTCCTCGTTCAGCGAACGCCCAGGTCAGACCTTCATCCACTAGTCAACACTGGGGCTGCCTCTGCCTGAAGACCATCTGAGAGCATCTTTTCTTCACTCTTTTGGGGTTAGAAGTATTTTAATATTGATATTAATAGAAGTGGTAAATCATTCCAGGCTTTGTACTTTGCATTTCACATCAAGGATCCCACTGTGATATGAGTAATTATGGTGGTAAAAACCCTATGTACATCAAAGAGCTCCCTACATGGATTTACAATAAGTGCTGCAGGAGTAAGAAAAAACTAACAAAGATGAAATAAAATAAGTCATCTCCTCTGCCACATTGGAGCCTTTGCTCCGCAGGAATCATCGGTGACCATGTTTTGGTTGGCATAAAGACTGCAGCCTCAAGAACCACAGAAAGGAGTTCCCTCCGCCATAATGATGCATTTAGCTTGTAGTGACAGGAACTAGAGAAATATCCTAGAAATGCTTCAGCTGAATAAAAAAGATGATTAAGAAAAATATTTTTATTACTTGTGTTTTGAATTATTACTTCAAGTTTCATTTTAATAGTAAACACATGAGGGGGGGTAGTCTAAGTAAATTAAATCTAGTAGTTAAATTTCCATATAGGATGAACATGAACTGAAACACAGGGGCTGTGTTAAATGGCCCTTTTAATTTCTTTTGAAGTTGCTGGTCAGACGTGCAATCCATATCTATAGCAGAAGGATGGTGTTACAGTGCAGGATACACTATTTATACTTCTTTCTGGATAATTGCCAGTCCTCTGAGATAAAATTCACAATTTTGGCTTCAAATATCAGAGACATTTAAAAATGCCTTACAACTAGGCAGAGGGAGATTCCTAATTTCTTAGCATTAAGATTTCAGAGCTAGAAAAATAAATCTGTTCATCTAATCAATTGTAAGGTAATTTTTGATGAATTGAACAGCTTCAAAATATTGGTATCTCTGTTCTCAGTCTGTTGTGCTTGCCTTAGATTGCACATGTGAATGTTCATATGCATATATATATATGTATTTTATAGGAAATGCAAAAGGTTAAACTAACTTGAAATCCTGACTGATGCTAGAAATTACTTTAATAATAAATACTGATGAAACATTCATCTTATAGTAATGATTAAAGCTCCTCAGTAGCTGAAATAGGAATCAGAGATTTTGAAACAATTCAGCCCTGGCTCTTTGCATTATTATCTGAAAATGTATTATTCTTCACTGCACAAACTGTCTGCTGCTTCTGTGCTGCAGAAACTTGCTCTGTAGCCGAAAATGTGATTTGTGCTCTTTTACAACAGAAGCTGCTCTAAAGCATGGAAATACCATGGGAATCACAAAAGGGAAAGAGATAAGCCCAGTTCCTCTGTCACTCTGAGAGTGGATCTCACTATCTTCTGGTGAGACCCAGCATGATTCAGGGTGACCTTATTTTCCATTAGCAGAAAAGTGTAAAGGGATTCCTTGGTAGGGTATGAAGAATAACTCGCATCTGAAGGATGAAGGAGGTACCAAGGAATATAGGGTGCTACAAGTAAAGTGGTAATTCCTGCATCTCCTTAGCAAAGCATCCTCTTTTATCTCTGGCAGCTTTATGCTAGAGCTCAGCAAGATCTTTAATACTGTCTGACATCAAAAACTCCTTGTATTTTTTAATAAAGTATTCTGGGTGTCTGAAGTCTTTCTATAGGTATTATGGTGTCGAAAAAACAACAACACCCTAACCAGAAACCTTTGAAATGAGAAGAAAGCAAATCAGCAGTTCTAGTGGACACCCAAGATTAATCAGCTTTGGTGCCTTGTGGGCACAGTTTAGGAGTCAGCAAGCAGAGCAGGGTTGTGGCAGATGAGGGAGAGGTGTGATGAGGGAGGGAGAGATCCTGATACGCACATTACCTCAGCCAGCGTAGCATGAAGATTCCTTGACTCAGCAACCAGCCATCAGGGATTTAGTTAACCCCAGGCAGCTCTTGAAAACTCACTAGGGTTGTGTACGATGGGGGCCTCATCAACTTGTGTCCAGCATGAGATGGGGATGTGGTTCTTTTGGCCAGTGCTGTCCAACAGCAGGACCTATCTACTTTTCTCCCTCCAGTACTGGGCTCTAAATTAGTTGAAACAAGGAACAACATAAATGGAAATCTCTTTTAAATAGAGAGCTCTTGTGCTACCTGTGACGTGTCTTCTATTTTGAACATCTCTTCTCTTCCAAAACATCCCAGTCTGTAATGCCACGACAGTCAAATCTGGTCTGTGTGGGAGGGACGTGTCCACTGCTGACTGCAGATGGTCTGGGTGCTAGACTATAGCTTGGGAAAAGAGGTGCATTTCTGTATGTCAACCCTCCACAAAACCCACCACAGCCAGTGTAGGAGATCCCAGAGCGATAGATTGGCTGGGACATTCGCTGGTAGGGAAGGAGATGGTTGCCATGAGGGAGGTGATCCAGGATCCAGCTAGGAGACTCAGGTGCTCCGTCCTGAATCATGACTGTGGCACAGTAAAACAAGGGTGATTATAGATACCACTTTAAACCCTGGAAAATAATATGCTAAAACCAGGAATCAGTCCTTATTACCACCTTGTTTCTTGCTGTAAAGGTATTGCAGCTGAAGATGAGCCGATACAGTGAAAGAACAGTGAGCACTTAGCGAACAGCGAAATAATTGTGATCAGTGTGATAAGTACCTATGAAATTACTCCTCCTTTCCTACCCCTTTCAAAGATAAAGACCTCATGATAAGAAGGCAGCTAGGAAAACTAAATTTATTTTGCTGGCTGGAAATACCTGTTATTTATTCCTGAAAAATATAGAGATCATGCAGATATTATAGCACAGAGTGAGAAGGGGAGAAACCCTGCTAAGATCCCTGCACATTTCCTATGTCCTCCCATAGTTTTCCTGCAGAGGCTGAAATCGTAGCCTTGGTGTACAAGGAGCAGTCAGAACAATGCCTTGAGCCAGATTCTCACTTCTTATGGGAAAGTCAAGAGCTTTTCTCTTTTCAAGTATCTTTATTAATTTCACTCGTCTCCTCTTCTCTTATTAATACTTTTTCAGGTTTACACAGAACAATAACCCTAATGCCTTTTCTGTTAGCATTCCTTACACCCTGCCTGCCCTCATCTTCACTGATCTTTCTTCTGAGAAGACCCTCCTGGTCAGATTCACAAATCCTGCAATAAATGAGTCAGGGAGAAGATGTGAGTGGGAAGAGGGGTGGATTTTGTTTCAAGAGCTTTTGCTGTTAATAGTACAAGTATAAAACACTTGATCATGATCAATAATCCCTACTTACTTTGAATAATGCAGTTTTCTGTAGAGCCCTCGGCACTAATTCTGACAGATAGCTCTTCCTACCTAGAGCAATGAGTCTGAGCCAGTGTGGTCCTTCCTACTGCAAGCAGTGCAGGGCTGAGTTTCTAACACAGGTACAATGCTCATAGTGTCTGGTCTTACCTGTTTGGGGCTAGCTGAAATACCTCTCTGCTGCATCCTTAGTACAGGTAAATAGGGAAGGGGTTTTCTTGTTTTGTTTTGGGGTGTTTTTTTCTTTAAAAATAAACTCGATATGTGGATCAAATCTTCAAAAGAGACAAAATGCCATCTTTAAAGCTGTTTTTTCAGACCCTTAATACTGATCTAAGCATCCTTGCTGTGCTTTCTGGCAAGAGTTCCTGGCGAGGGTTGAATGGGAGAAAATCATAGAACGGTTTGGGTTGGAAAGGACCTTTAAAGGCCATCTAGTCCTACCGCCCTGCAGTGAGCAGGCACATCTTCAACCAGATCAGGTTGCTCAGAGCCCTGTCCAACCCGACCTGGAATGTTTCCAGGGATGGGGCATCTACCACCTCTCTGTCCAACCTGTACCAGTGTCTCACCACCCACATTGTAAAAAATCTCTTCCTTGTATCTCGTTGAAATCTACCCACTTTTAGTTTAAAACCATTACCCCTTGTCCTGTCACAACAGAGCCTGGTAAAAAGTCTGTCTCCATCTTTCCTGTAGGCCCCCCCTTAAGTACTGGAAGGCTGCAATAAGGTCTCCCCAGAGCCTTCTCTTCTCCAGGCTGAACAACTCCAACTTTCAGCCTGTCCTCACAGCAGAGGTTCTCCAGCCCTCTGATCATTTTTGTAGCCCTCAGGGTGTACCCTACTGCGTATGCACAAACCCTGTCTATTTGCTAAAAAGGCCTTTCATCAAAGAGAAAAGAAGCAGGAGACTCACATCTAAGGAAGGCTGCAGTAAGCATCGGTAAAAAACGGTATCTGGCAACCAAAATAGAGAGATCACTGCCCTGCCTGTCAATAAGAGGGAGTGGGAATCACTGTCCCCGGCAGGGTACACCGTGCCAGAGGGGCGAGGGGTGGTTTCGGGCAACGCTGAGTCCTCCCTCCAGCCCAGCGGCCTGCTGTAAGGTAGTCTGGGGAGAAAAGTTAGCAGAGCAGCTGCGATTTGTCTTGCAGCATGCATCGTCTTGGAAATTTCCACTCGAAAATGCGTGGGGCCAGCAGGTGGCACTGCGAAGTAGCCCAAGGCGAGAGAGCGATTGCAGGCAGCCCAGCTGCATCAGCTGCCTGCCTTCCTTCCCTTGCTCGGCTGAAGGTGGTCACAAACCTCAGACTTTTTTATTATTATTCTCTCCCTCCCCACCCCACCTCCCACCTCCCCCCTCCCCCCAGGGTGAAAAATGCAGTAATCAGCATGGGTGGAAACGAAAAGCAAAAATGCCTGAAAACTGGGTTATTCCCCTCTTTGAGACAATGGTTGCACAGTGATAAGAAGATTTCTCTAACCCCTCCAAACTGCCTTCAGGTCTGGTGTTATTAATGGTTAACCCTGAGAAAGCTACCTTTTATTTTGTGGTGCTTTTTGTTTCTTTCTCTGTTGATTCCCCCCTCCCATCGCCCCCTGCCCCGGCTTGAATCTGCCTCCCTACTAGCACTCCCTGCTTTCTCCAGTCCAGCACAAGATGTTTCTGCTGTCATGTTAATCAAGAGTTTTTTCCCCCAGTCTGACATAAATGCTGGAGCATTCCCCATGCTTCTGGCTGCTTTGTATTTACAAGACAAGCCGTAGCCCTAGCACTGCCACTGGCCTGTTGTGTGACTTCATACTGTTCATTTTCCTATTTACCCTTGGGAAAAGTTTCTCTGGTTCATCTAGTCACAGGATAGGCACTCTCTTACATGCCACACAGCATAGCAGCATGAAGATCTGATCTTATCTTACCCGGAGATATCACCATGTTAGTAGCGATTACTCTCCAGGTTAATCATCAACTTTGTTTCTAAATTTACTTTGTAAAGTATTTACTTTGAGATGTAGCATGGGGAAATGAGAATGCAAATAAACTACTTTTCACCTAGAAACCATGCAACATCCTTTATATTTTTCTTTTTTTTTTTTTTTACATTACTGTGTACACAAAGAAATTCATCCTCTTGTTAAATGGGCTTTTAAAAAGCACCCTTGCAGCGTGTCTCTAGGCAAAACAAGCCTTGCCATCATATAATGAGATTCACATTTGCAGGGATGGTCGGGGCTGCAGCTCACCAGCACAGCACACTGTCGGAGAGAGCAGCCCTGGTCTGGAGCCGTGCTTTGTGCATGCAGAGGAGGTTTCGTCTCCACTCTCACATGGAGCCTGAAGCTCCAAACCAGTGGCCTATCTGAGGTCCATGTGGGATCCCCACTTTGCCTTGGCACTGCTACATTGCAGGATTTTGGTGGCCTTCAAAGCCATCAAGGCTGTTTTGGGCCCACAAATGTGATAGATCACCATGATTTTAGGCTCCCAGAGCCTGTGGTACAATCCATCCCCTCCATCCCCTGATGAATAATGAAAGCCCCAGACGCTCATTTGTGATAAACATAGTGTGTATGGAAAAAGGGAAGGATTACCCTTAGATTGCCAAGGTTGCTCATTTGGTGTCTATGAGGAGCAGAGAAAACATAATAGAACTGGGGTTTCTGGAGAATGAATAGCAGGTATCTATGTGCTGTGGAAGGACACTACGCCCAGCACTAGCCTTGTCCTGTATTGAGTTACATTTACTGGACTGATTCACGAATGTATTATCCTAGTTTTATGCATTTTTTAATAAAGAAGTCATCCCTGGGTTGAATGGGAAAAGTTAAACTGGTGCCATCTCTCAGCAAGTGGGAAATCAATGCAATGAACCACTAGTTCCTTGGCTCGGTGGAAGACCTTGAGGGTGGTGGAAAAAAAAGCCTGTTTGCATAAGGAAAGAAACTCTCAGGCTGCATTTCTGCAGTTTCATCCTCCTTTGATATTTTGTGGCATTTCCACAGGTCTTACTCTGGTTAACATGTTCAAACACACACGTTTTCAAGGTTAGTTTGACATTAGCGCGTTTACTGCTAATGGCGTGCCATAGTCTAAAACAGTCGTTCAGCTCACCCTGCTTGGTGTCCTGACGTGTTGCACAGTTCATTCATATAATTTTCTGGCAGCCTGAGCCACAGAGCGTTTTATTGCTAATAGAGCCATATTTGCACCTTCCCTGGGGAACCTGAAATCCTCAGACCGCCAAGTGTCGACGTGTGTGGCCTGAATGTTACGACACGTCAATCAAGGTCCTTTCAATAACTTCAGCAGAGTTATGGAGAGGTTTTCATCTTCTGGGCACCTGACACAGTTCCTAGTCTATCAGCTCAGTCTGTCAACTTCATCCATGATTTTTTGTAATGTTATTAGGATTAAAAATGTTTATTAGGATTAAAACAGGCAAACATCCCCACTCCTTTCCAATCTGGGATGGTTTTAAATGCCTCCCATAAAGTGAAGGCAATTTTGTGGGAATTCTGTCTTGTATATCTGTTGATAATCTCAATGTGCCCTTGTGGCCAAGAAGGTCAGCAGTCTCCTGGGGTGCATTAAAAAGAACGTGGCCAGCAGGTTGAGGGAGGTCATCCTCCCCCTCTCCTCTGCCGTGGTGAGGCCACAGCTGAAGCATTGGGTCCAGTTCTGGGCCCCTTAGTTCAAGAAGGACAGGGAACTGCTGGATAGAGTCCAGGGAAGGGTACAAAGATGATCAAGGGAATGGAGCACCTCTCTTATGAGGAAAGGCTGAGAGGCCTAGGTCTGTTTAGCCTGGAGAAGAGAAAACTGAGAGGGGATCTCATCAATGCTTATTAATATCTAAAGGGTGGGCGTTAAAAGGGTAGGGCCAGACTCTTCAGTGGTGCCTGGTGACAGGACAAGGGGCAACGGGCACAAACAGGAAATTCCACCTGAACATGAGGAAAAACTCCTTTACTTTGAGGGTGGCAGAGCACTGGAACAGGCTGCCCAGAGAGGTTGTGGAGTCTCCTTCTCTGGAGATACTCAAAACCCACCTGGATGCGTTTCTGTCTGGCCTACTCTAGGTGGACCTGCTTTGGCATGGGGGTTCATCTAGACGATCTCGAAGATCCCATCCAACCCTTACCATTCTGTGATTCTGTGACTGGAATCTTGTATTTTGGTATTTAATACATATAGTCGCACAGTTTCTGCCTGGTATAATTTCACAGTTGGGGAAACTGAGCCATAATCAGATTATATGCCTTTTTTCAAAAGAACAGAATGAGTTAATAATAATAGTAGGAACATAACAGACAATAAAACCTTTGTCTCTTTGTTTCCTGCTGTACCCAATTAGCAATTTCCTTTTACAGTACGAGTGGCTATAATTAGGAAATGGGTGGCTTTGCACAAACAAGTTATTTCCATTCAGTATTGAAAATTCTGCCTAGCAGAAGTCCAGTATCTATATAGCTTCTCAGCACTGTCTGAATATGGGTAGGAAAATAATAATGTACATATATATATATATACACATATGCATACACTTACCAGCACTCTGTTTTAATGGAACATTAAGCTAATGCCATGTTAAGTTACAATGCACTTCTTGTGAAAGCAAAAGCAGCATCTATATAAATATCAGATAGATGTATTATGATCTGCACAATTGCAATAAATAGCAGATGGCTATGCAGTAATGGGACACTAAAAAATATTTATCACATTTTCCAAGAGTACTGCTGCTCCTGTTTGTTGTCAGGGTGAATGGTGAATGGCCGAGTTTGATGCGTGACCTTCAGTGGTGCCTTTCCAAATGTGTGATGACATCACAAATCATGCAGGAATTTGAGTGAGAATGACCTGGTCTTGATACAAACACCCAGGTTCCCCAAGCTAATGCTACTCTGGGCTAGAACAAGTGTCTGTGGGAACTATGTCTTTTTGTGTCTGCTCAACAGGAGTGTGGATAAATTGCTCTATAGTATCCCTAAAACTCTTTTTGTCTCTTTTTCTCCTCTGTCCTGCTAGGCCAAATTTTCAAAAGGGGTCTCTTTCTGGGGGAAGAGTTTCCACTTGTACAATTGCTGCTCAGATCTGGAAACTCTTCCCTCTGTGTCTGCACCTGTCTCAATTTACGGACATGTCTGCCCATGAAAGGTCTGATTTATCCTTCAAATTCAGACTGCTAAAGGAAAAGAGAGGCTCAAAGGGCACCCACATAAAGAAGTTGTTATTAGAATAAGTTTGAAACTCATTATTTGGGGCTTCTTTCTCATTTTCCTCTCTTGAACTGCAATGACTTGTCTGTTTCTCATTTTCTCCCTCTGCACTATTTTTCCATTCTTCACCTCATTCTTTACCTCACTCTTTACCTCATTATCCTCACGTGCTCTCTATCTCTCTCCTTCCTGTTTCTTTTTCATCTCATGACCTCTTTGACTTTCTTATTCACTTTAATGTACTCATGGCTGTTATCAGCAGGGCTTATGGACTTCTGTTTGGTGATCTGTGTCATTTTGGTGCTCCAGTTTTTCCATACCAGATATCCAGGTGCTCATGCAGGCTGCTGGCAAATGTGTGGTTTTTCTCTGTGCTCTTCCAGAGATGAAGTGTGATAGTGTCATCCTCGGCCTAGGAAGACTGTACCTCTTTAGACTGATTAAAAAATTCCTAGGTCCCCATTTTAGTTTGTTATAAATGAGACAAGTTGATGGCCCCTTACACAATGCAAAGTTAGTTTGAAGCTTTGCTGAATCAGCCTATTTATAACCAAATATAAGTACATAACACAATAATATGTTTCTAAGGATAGACCTACAGGGATATGCCTCAGATATACTTATCCATTAATCTGTATTATTTGTATTTTGGGTAGTAAAGTACACTTGAGAAAAAATAAGTAGGATTGGTTCAGGCCATGTCTGTAGCTGCGCATTCTAAAGTAAATACCTCCCTATGACTTCCTCTTCTCTCAGCCCACATCAGCCTCATAGTCCCACCTTCTCCATGGCTGTTAATAAAACCAAATTCCCAAGCATATCCATAGGGAAAGGAACCTCCTGTGAAGTTGTTGCTAAAGATGATCTCTCAGGAAGGAAATTTCAGCCTGGCATATCAAATCTCAAGTCAACACTAAATTAAGTCGGAAATTCAGAGTGACCTTATTAGAAAATCTTTTGTGATCTTTTATAGATAGGTCTGGAAACTAGCTGCCCTGATTCACATTTCACCTGTGTTGTTTATCCATTCTGTGTGGCTCTGATAACATGTGATGTATCAAAATCTGAAACTTACCATATAAATAAAGAATGGAGACCAAAGCATCTCACGGGAAGATCAGGAGAAACCTAGCTTTTATTACTCTTTCAGCCACTCATCTTTTGTGTGGTCCTGGGCAGCTTGCTTTTCCCATCCACACCAGTGTTACCATCTGTAACGCTGACGAAGACATTTCTCCTTCATGAAACGTTATTTGAGACTTGACCATGAAAGTGGGTGTGTTAAGAGTTTTTTGCACACTGAGGGAATACAGAAAAACACGCATGGAGGAGCATTAGCTTCTTGAAGAAGCATGGTGGAAATTATGTGCACGGGGAGGGAAGGATTAAAGCCTGCTGCTTCCCTTTAGCATCATGGCAGACACCCCAACCTCATTGTGTGTTCGGAGCAGCCACAGAGCCCAGAGTGTTTCACCAATTAGTTACAGTGCGCATCTCCCTTGTTTCATAAATCACAGTCTTATATATATAGCCTGGTCACAGAAAAACAGAAGAATGTGGTTAGAGATGTTTTTATTTGTAGGAGGGGAAGGGGAGAAAAACAAAACAAAACAAAACAAAAACAAAAAAGAAAGAATAAGTGTGCTTGCAGCATGCTCCTTTTCCTTTTTTCTGATGTAGACCAGAAAAGGAAGCAAGTTATTCTCAATGCACAGAAGTTGAATAATTACCTCTGTTCCTTAAGGCAGTGTTATCATATTCGATGTATTTTTTCATTAAGCATATCAGACAGAGATCAATGAAGGTAGAAGAGTTCTCTCTTCCCCATAGCAGTGAGTGCTAATGGTCCTGAATTGCTGTGATACTGCACACCTCTCAGAAAGAAACAAATGCTGTGCATTCCATTAGAAAGGTGAGTCTTTGCTGCAACCAGAAGAAAGCCCCATTTTGAGCCTTGATGAGTAGAAAGTATGCAGCTGCAAATCTACCATTAGTGTAGGAAAGGACCTTTTTTTCTTTTCTGAGCCCACAGCTAATGGCATACAGGCAGGAGATGGGAGCACTGCACACTGGCAATCTCTTCTCTTGAAGGTTGTTTAAAATACACACATTCACACACAAACAGACTCACTACAATTATAACTGTAAATGTTGAAAAATTAAAGTTTTGCACATATAAGAGTCAGCAGACTCAGCAGAGGCAAGCGTGATTTTGTGACTGTCATTCTTCACTGAGTGTCACCACCACACATGCTGGTTGTACCTACCAGCTGATTGCAATGTAAACATGGAGTCATTCCACTAAAGCCTCTTTCTGACACTTTTTAAATGCCTAAAAAAATTCTGGAGCTTCTGTAAGCCAACATGGAACAAAATACTACAGTTCAGGGCCAAAAGGAAAAAGATAGCTTTTGTTTGGTTATTTGTGCTTTTTTTCCACAAATAACTTATCAGAACCAACTTTTAGCTAGTAAAAATTTTATTTTTACAGGAAGAAAATAAATCAAATTTACATCATCAGATCTCAGGAGTAGAATTAATTCTGGCAGTAAAGGCTGTACCACCAAGATAGTTACATTTGCATTATTCACTTCAGTCAATATAGAAAAAAAATGGGTATTTCTGCAGTATGCTTTGTCTGAGCTTTGTATTTACATTTATTTATAAGAAACCCAACCAGTGAGGCTTAACAAAGAGATTTTCTCTGAAAGAGCCCAAATTCATGTGTGTGTGTGTGATCTAACTGATTAAGTGAAAAAATGACCTTTTGCTGTTGGGAACATTGATTCAAGATTCATAAAAATAAAATAGAATCATAGAATCATCTAGGTTGGAAAAGACCCTTGGGATCATTGAGTCCAACCATCTACCCTACTCTACAAAGTTCTTCACTACACCTTATTGCCCAACACCACATCTAAACGACTCAAACTCACAAGGATGGTGACTCAACCACCACTCTGGGCAGCCTATTCCAGTGTCTGACTACTCTTTCT